>CP136055.1:460593117-461005617 GCA_032464435.1 Aegilops umbellulata
ATTCGACTTCTACCTGTGCAGCCACTGGGGCACCAAGGGGACGAGCCGGCCAACTCATTACCACGTCCTGCTGGATGAGAACAGGTTCCAGTCCGACGAGGTGCAGCAGCTGATACACAATCTTTGCTACACTTTCGTGCGGTGCACCAGGCCGGTGTCCCTTGTGCCCCCGGCGTACTATGCGCACCTCGCCGCGTACAGAGGCAGGCTGTACCTTGAGAGGTCGGATTCGGTGGCCACCAGCTGCACGACTCTGTACAGATCCACTCCATTGCAGACGACGCCCCTGCCTAAGCTCAGTGACAGTGTGAAAAGGCTCATGTTCTACTGCTGATGCTCTGCCTTGGATCCCATGTATTTTGCATATTTTCTTCTCCTGCAGTGTATTCTGCATCTGCCCGAATTTATCTAGGAAACATGTATAGTGTGTCCTTGGACAACGATCATGCATGGCAGCAGCATCCTACAGTGGTTGGATGTTGGTGCTTGGTTGCATTATGCAAAATTCGGATACCAGACTGCTTGCATTCCTGGAGACGTACCACCTATGCTGCTATGGTGGGGCTTTGCCTTTTGTACAGCCTGGATGGTGAAATTGGTCTTTTTTTTACACTAAAATCCCTTCTTTATTCATTCATAGACAGAGTTGGGGCATCTCCAACTCTGGCCCCCCAAATCGGACACCTTATCTATCCGCGGACTAGTTCACAGTGATACGGGAGCCATCCATTCAATCATGCCCGAATACATTTCAAACCGTATTTCAACAAACCGGATGGATTGTATCAAACATGACAAAGTTTGGACATAATTTAAATAAAATGGCTGATATTTCATATGTTTTACTAAACCAAGCCCGCAACAATCAAATTAATTATAGAAAATGGTATAATTCCTCCATGCAAATATCTCTAATACAACAATAGTTCAAATTCAACAAGATAACCAGATGTTCAACAAGTTTTTCGAAATCATCTATTCCTAATTCAACGATACTAGAGCCAGTGCCGACACATGTTGTCCCACACAAACTGCCCCTTGAGCTTCATCCAACAATGTATGTGCGTGAATGGCCTGCGCTCGGTCCTGTAGTACGTCATGGCAACACATGCAGACTATACAACATGTACATCAACATTGAGTGAATGAATAAATTAATCAACATGTAGACTAACAGGAAGCAACACTTACGATCTCGATGGTTGACGCGCCCAATGGCCACCTTGTCTCCACTTGGTGAATCACACTGCAAAACTTCATGACGGAGTTGCAGATGGTGTACCACCGATGCGTTAGCGACATCACATTGTGTGCATGGATGACGTTCAGGTTGTAGGGCACGAAGTTCTTTCGCTCATGAAACAAAGCATGCAATTTTTTTCTAAAAGGTCGGGCCCTTGTTCATGCATACAAAGTCCTCATAAACGGCCAACCACATATCACACAACAACTCATCCTCGTACACGAGTACCCCGCCATCCCGATTCTCTAGAAAACAATAAGAAGTTCCAAAAAAGCTCAATGGAATTTGATTAAACACCTGCCGAGCGCGGTGTCCGCAATGGACGGTGTTGGCAGGGATGTAGATGGATTCCTGGGTGGACAACAACGTAGTCCAAGACTAGCAGTCTCGTGGGTGGGGTCTATGGACGTCTGAAGATGCCTGGATGACGACAGACGACGAGGGTGCGGATGAAAGGAAGGGCGGAGCAGGGGTGGACTGGAAGAAAAGGGGACCGAGAGGGGGATTTCAGTGGGCCTGGGGTGTTGGAGTCCTACGTGGTTGGCGTCTGGACTCCCGCAAAGCCGCCCTCTCCCCCACCCCGAGTTTGCCTCCAGTATACGGGAAAAAGGACATCCAGACCGGCCTGCAGACGGATACCAGACCGCGTTGGATGGCAAAACATGTTCAGGCCGCACGGTCCGGATGGATGCGGGCGGTTTGAGGGTCCGCAATGGAGATGCCTTTACATCGGTAAAGAGCAAAGGGGTCATGACTAGAAGGGCATCATCCACCCACACACTAGGGCTACAAATCCACCCACACACTAGGACTAGAAAGCCTGGCTTGCCTAGAACATAAGAACTCATGCGGCATCATCCACCCACATACATGGGAGTACTTGCGGGTGCAACTATTGAACCATTCATTCTCGAGTTGTTGATTGGAATACTACTTCTAGTGTGAAAACTCTTATCCAGACCTTTATGGTCATGCTCAACAATGAAAAACTTGTGTTATTACCTTGTTGAAATGTTGTCTACTTGTTGTGCTTTTCTTCATGACTGGTCTTGATAATTCGGATCAAAATCTTTGTCCATGCCATGTTCGGCCAGACGCGACATGTGAGGACGTTTATCCCTTCTTGAAGGCATTGGTGTGAAAGAAGTCATCTTAATCGTATGTTTTTATTTCATATCCTGTAATGATTTGGTCGTGGTTGTGTTTGTTTTGTAGTTTGCTTAATAATTAATAAGAATGTTATGTGCATTACAATGATGTAGAATTCGTGAGAGAACTCTTATCCACGCAAAAGATCACTACACCACATGATTAACTTTGATTTGGTGGCGCTTCTCAAGTACCCATCTCAAGCTCCGGGGTAAAAACCTTAGGTGTGATCTAGCAATGTCGATGTTTTTGCATTGTTACCTTGTTGAAGGCATTGCTCAGATATGCTCGGACTTGTTCTTCAGGGAGAAAATCTAGATTCTAGCCTTTTGTGGTTGGATCCGATGACCACAATGCTTGAGCGTCATTTTGTTTCTTGAAGGTGTTACTTTTGAAGAACCTCGTTGTGAAGGAAATATGCCCTAGAGGCAATAATAAAGTTATTATTTATTTCCTTAATTCATGAGAAATGTTTATTATTCATGCTAGAATTGTATTAACAGGAAACATAATACATGTGTGAATACATAGACAAACAGAGTGTCACTAGTATGCCTCTACTTGACTAGCTCATTAATCAAAGATGGTTATGTTTCCTAACCATGAACAAGGAGTTGTTATTTGATTAATGAGGTCACATCATTAGTTGAATGATCTGATTGACATGACCCATTCCATTAGCTTAGCACCCGATCTGACCGATAAAGATCTTCGTAGAATATGTAGGAGCCAATATGGGCATCCAGGTCCCACTATTGGTTATTGACCGGAGAGGTGTCTCGGTCATGTCTACATTGTTCTCGAACCCGTAGGGTCCGCACGCTTAACGTTTCGATGACAGTTGTTATGAGTTTATATAATGTTGATGTACCGAAGGTAGTTCGGAGTCCCGGATGTGATCACGGACATGACGAGGGGTCTCGAAATGGTCGAGACGTAAAGATTGATATATTGGAAGCCTACATTTGGATATCGGAAGTGTTCCGGGTGAAATCGGGATTTCACCGGAGTACCAGGAGGTTACCGGAACCCCCCGGGAAACATATGGGCCATATTGGGCCTTAGTGGAAAAGGAGAAAGGGGCTGCCCTAGGGCTGGCCGCGCGCCTCCCCCTCCCTAGTCCTATTAGGATTAGGAGAGGTGGACGACCCCCTCTCTCCCTCTTTCCCCTTGAGGAATCCTAGTCCAACTAGGATTGGGGGGGGGGGGGGAATCCTACTCCCAGAGGGAGTAGGACTCTCCTGGCGCACCAGGCTTGGCCGGCCAGCCCCTCCCCCTTGGCTCCTTTATATACGGAGGCAGGGGCACCCCAAAGACACACAAGTTGATCATTGAGATCGTTCCTTAGCCGCGTGCGGTGCCCCCCTCCACCAGATTACACCTCGAATATATCGTAGCGGTGCTTAGGCGAAGCCCTGCGTCGGTGGAACATCATCATCGTCACCACGCCATCGTGCTGACAGGACTCTCCCTCGACACTCGGCTGGATCGGAGTTCGAGGGACGTCATCGAGCTGAACGTGTGTAGAACTCGGAGGTGCCGTACGTTCGGTGCTTAGATCGGTTGGATCGTGAAGAAGTACGACTACATCAACCATGTTGATATAACGCTTCCGCTTTCGGTCTACGAGGGTACGTAGACAACACTCTCCCCTCTCGTTGCTATGCATCACCATGATCTTGCGTGTACGTAGGAATTTTATTTGAAATTACTACGTTCCCCAACACGTTGTGGATGTGATGTTAAGAGATTGTTGATGCGAATATGGTCATTGTTGTAGTTTGTCGATTGTTGTTTTGATCTCTTCGGTTTCTTTCGTTTTCCCTTCCTTACGCATAGCTTTGGTCTTGCATGACTTTGCTCTTTGCCGAAATGTTTTTGTGTATGTGTGTTGGTGTTGGTTGTGCACATCCTAGTTATGTAGAGACCGGGTGCATGCTCATTGTGTTTTTATCCACTTGATGCTTCATTTTGAGCTAATAAAGTCCACCCTTTGTCGCAAATGTTGCATGTTACTGGCCACATTGTCAGAGTTGATCACCACTCTATAGGATCTAATGGATTGTGCTAAGTCCATCCCCTATCTCGAAGCTAATGCTTTTGTTGTGAGTACATCGGCACATAACTCAATATCCTTGTTGGAATTGATCTCAGGTTGTTAACCAAGAGAAAATAGGGGAGACAAAGTTTCCTCCCCTAACGGCGGTGCTGTCAACGGATGTACCCGTAACTAACTTTGGTTTCGGTCCCTAGTCCACCTAGCGCCACATATATAAAGGAGGTTGTGCTCCTCTGTGGTAAGCAGAGACAAGTACGGGTATAACCCCCAACTCCTAACAACTGATCTTAAAAGGGCGATAGGTGGGCTTAGTGTTGGAGTTATGCCCTAGAGGCAATAATATTGTATTATATTTCCATTTTTCATAATTAAGAGTTTATATTTCATGCTATAACTACTATGATCCTGGAGTATGCGATTCAATGGAAAACTCATATGCACGTGTAAAATGATAAACGGTATAATATAGGTTCCTGGTCTTGCCTCTAAGACTGGATCAAGTGTTGTTTGTGATCTTGTTTTCTGGATCTCGGGATATCGTTAAGCGTAACGATAGTCCTGAAACAACAATGAGAGTATGATGTTAGAAGAACGATCATATTGAATCGATCCAAATCTTGTTTGTTATACTTTGAGATAATAACTTCTATAATCAATTGTTATAACACAGAGTGTTAGCATGTGAAAGTGCAACTAATCCCCGGGTGGTTTGATAATTCATAGCAAAATATATGTCATTGAACTAATGCTTATTCAAGATAGAGTTCAGAAAAGTTCAATGATTGGCATGGCAAGGACATGAAAATGTGGATCCCTCAAAATGTCAAGGACATGGATTGTCAAAGCTTCAAGACTCTACATTTTTGGTTAAGTGGTCCAACATCACATTGAGTCCATAGGAAAACCAATACTATTAAAAGGGGATGAGGTTTTGATCATGACCCAACTGTTCAAGTGCTTGATGGTATTGCTCCAAAACCTTCAACCACTTTCTCCAAGTCATATATGTCCAAACCATAAAAAGCCAACTTGGTTCCATTGAATACATCCCATCCGGACTCACTGGGTTGACCCTATACACTGCCACAACCAAACCCTAGAGTTTCGATCTCACCGATTTGGACTGACCAAGTTTCTGTAACCTTGTTGCTTCACTTCGGAATCACCGAGTTGAAACAATCGGAATTATCGAAACGCAGTTTCGCTTAGGTCATCACATTCCTCTGCCACCGAGATTTGAACTTCGGTCCCACCGAAAAGCCCAATGTTTGAATCTTTTACACAGGTCGGTCTCACCGAGATTTTGGACCAGTGTAACCGAGTTGAGTCGAAAGACTTGTAATGGTTGGATTTTGAGTGAAGGCTATTTATACCCCTCCAGCCCACCTACTCCAAAAGAGAGCCATAAGAACAAAACTACACTTTCACCATTCATTTTCTGAGAGAGAACCACCTACTCATGTGTTTAGATCAAAGCATTCCAATCCAACCAGTTGAACCTTGATTTCTAGCCTCCCCAAGTTGCTTTCCACTCTAATCCTTCTCCTATTCAAGCCAAATCTGTGAGAGAGTGACTGAGTGTTGAGGATACTATCATTTGAAGCGCAAGAGCAAGGAGTTCATCATCAACAACACCATCTATTAACTTTTGGAGAGTGGTGTCTCCTAGATTGGTTATGTGTCACTTGGGAGCCTCCAAGATCTTGTAGAGTTGAACCAAGGAGTTTTTAAGGGCAAGGAGATCACCTACTTCGTGTAGATCAACCCCGAGTGAGGCTAGTCCTTCGTGGGAGTAAGCCATGGTGGAATAGACAAGGTTGCTTCTTCGTGGGTGGAGCCCTCCGTGGACTCACGCAACTGTTACCCTTTGTGGCTTGAAGTCTCCATCAACGTGGATGTAAGATAGCACCACCTATCAGAACCACACCAAAAATCACCATGTCTTCATTGCGTTTGATTTCTTCGATCCCTCCTTTAAGTTCATATGTGTCGGGGGTTGGATGCAACATATGCCAAAGGATGCCTTATCATGGTGGGGGCGAGTAGAACGTCGCCGGTGCCTGGAAGCGGGATGAGGCGTAGACATGCACGCCGGCGAATCTTACCCAGCTTCAGGGCTCTCTGAGGAGATAATACCCCTACTGCTGCTCTGCGGGGTCTCCGCATGATCACTATGGTGATATGTGTACAAAGTTGCTCCTCGAGCTGTGTTCTGGAGGTAGGAGAGGGCAAGGCTAGCTCTCTCCCTTTTGTGCTTCTGGTCTAGTGGTAAAAGGATCGAACCCTTTGCATGGGTGCTCCGGGGGGGTTTATATAGGCCTACCCCCCGGGGGTACAATGGTAATCCGGCTGGGCGCGGGTCCCAGCCATCTGTCTCTCAGGTCGCCGTCTTCTCCGCCGACTCCTGGGGCCCGCCGCTGGTGGGCCCCGTCGACTGACTTGGTCACTGTAGCCGCGCCTTGGATGACGCTGGCTTGGTCATGGGGTCGTGGCAACAGTGCCGCCGCCTGGCGGGCGATCACTGTCGCCACTCCCCGTCTTATCTGGTTAATGGCGTGCGGGCCCCGCGGGAGGTGCGGGCCGACTCTCAGAGGCCGACTCCCATGAGGTCCGTCTTCGGGTGCTCTCGCCGTCTTTCGTTCCCCCGCTGACTAGCGGGACCCGCCGTCTCTGGGCCGTACGGGCGGGCCATCGTGGGAACAGGGTTTTGCCGCCGGGGCGAACGTCAGGGTCAGTATGGCAACAGTGCCGCGCCGGACGGAGATCGCCTCCGGTACGACGTACTGTGGCCATACCTGCCCTTGGTAATCAGGGTAGGGGTGGGCCGTACTCCGGCCATCCCCGGTCTAGTCCTTCTTCTCAAAGGCAGAGGGCGGTGAAGTTACTGGCCGACTCCCCATAGTCGGCTTCACCAACTGGGAGTCGGCTTATGTCATAGCCGTCTCTGGGATTCGGCCGTGAGTGGGTAGTCAGTGATGCTGCAGCCGACTCCCAGAGTCAGCCCTTTGTCTTGGGATCTTTGAGGGGCGAAGCCTACCCCGATGTCTTGAAAGGTTCTGGGTCTCGGGTTAGCCTACTCGCGGCCCATTACTCCGACAATATGAAGTCTTTACTTTCCACTGCTCAACACTTAGACTTGCATGTGTAGGGTGTTGCTTGACTTAGTAGAATTGGTAAAACCTGCCTACAACTAAAATTGGGAAAATGATAAGCTTTTATTTGGTCAAGTAGTCTAATCACCCCTCTCTAGAGATACTTTTGATCCTACAAGTGGTATTAGAGCTTTGGTCTCCATTGCATTGGTTTCATAACCTAGGAGAGTATGGCATCTAGTGAGTGTAATTATCACCGTAGAGGTCCATATATTGGTGGTACAAACTTTGCTGGTTGGAAGCATAAGATCAAAATGCATATTCTTGGTCATAACCCGCCGTTTGGGTTGTTGTTCGTGTTGGATTGTAAGGTGAATTCTTTGAGGATGGTAAGGAACCAGATCATGAAGCAACCGCATAAGAATTGAAGATGTTGCAATACAACGCTCAAGCATGTGACATTCTGTTCAATTGTTTGTGCCCCGAGGAGTTCAACAAGACTAGCTGCTTCAAGAACGCAAAGGAAATTTGGGATACTTTGGTTGATATGCACGAAGGTGCCGAGTTCGTCAAGGAATCCAAGTTGGATGTGCTTCAAAGTCAACTTGACAAGTTCAAGATGAAGGATGGTGAAGGAGTCACCGAAATGTACTCTAGGCTCGCTCTCATCACAAATGAGATTGCCGACTTAGGAAGTAAAGAGATGACCAACAAGTTCATCATCAAGTAGATCCCTAGAGCCTTGGATGGAAAATATGATACCGTGTGCACATTGATCCAAATGATGCCCAACTACAAAGATCTCAAGCCCACGAAAGTCGTTGGAAGGATTGTTGCTCATGATATGTCACTTAAGGACAAGGAGGAGCTCCATAACAAATCAAATGGTGCATACAAAGCCTCAAGCGATGCTCCCATAACATCAAGTGATAAGCTAGTATCCAATGAGGAGATAAGCCTAATGGTGAAGAACTTCAACAAGTTATACAAGAATAGAAGCAAAGAGAGAACCTCCAACTAAAGATACTATGAGCAAAGATCATCAAATCGTGACCGTAATTTATACAATTGTGGAAGACCCGGACACTACTCCAATGAGTGTACGACACCTCACAAGAAAAGAGACGAATCACCTAGAAGGAAGAGTAGATGAGTCACCTCATAGAGAGAGAAGAAGTAGAGATGATCGTTATGAAAAAAATACCCTATCAAAGAAACAAGGATTCTAAAAGGAAATACAAGTCAATGAAGAGTTACTCTCAAAGAAGACATCAATCTCATGTTGGTGAATGGGTTTCCAGCTCCGACTGTGACAACCACTCCGAGAGAAATTATCACTTCGACTCCGACTATAGTCAAGATGAAGGTGTTACCGGACTTGCTCTTGTATCCTCCAAATCCTATGACCTATTTGATTTACTAAATTAAGAAATTGGAAGATGATTTTTGGCTAAAGGCCCCAAGGCATCACACCACGAGTATCTTGATTTCAATAGTGATGAGGATGATTTGCTAGGTGATGATGATTCGCTTATTGGTAAGACTAGTGTTGTGAGCTTTCTAGTAATCATGGTAGTCAAGATGAAATGGATGACAGTGCTAAGAAGGAGATTGAGAGTTTAACTAAAGAATTAAGCACTCTTAAGTTCGCTCATTAAACAACTCAAGAAGATCATACAGAGCTCCTAAGAACTCATGAGAAGCTACACTTCAAGAAGCTAAATTTATAGTAAGAGCATGAGCTTCTAAAAGCAATCAATGATGATCTTTGAAAGAAGAGTTCTTATTACATT
This sequence comes from Aegilops umbellulata, assembly GCA_032464435.1. Lineage (NCBI taxonomy): Eukaryota > Viridiplantae > Streptophyta > Magnoliopsida > Poales > Poaceae > Aegilops > Aegilops umbellulata. The sequence continues at coordinate 460,602,454 of CP136055.1, forward strand.
GCCAAACGTCTTCTCTTGTCTACTTTTATGCCACAAGTTAAACCTACACAAATTAGTAACAAGAGTAAGAAATGTTCTACCTCTATTAGTAACAATAACAATGCTAAATCAATTGTTGTTGCTTCTAGTAGTTCTATTGATTATACTAATGACTCTCTTAGCCAAGTTACACTTGAGAAAGAAAACAATTTATTGAAAGGAATTATAGAAAAGGGTGTCTACAAGAGCCTTGCCAGGAGCGAGCAATTTGAGGAAACTGTACGCAAGCAAGGAAGGCACCGGAAGAACCAAGGCATTGGTTTTGAACGAAAGTTCAATGCCAATAGAGTTGAGTGGGAAGAAGATCAATACCCCAAGGCGAATTTTGTTCCTCAACAAGAGAAGTATGATCCTATTTCCTTCAAAGGGACACAAGCTCAAGATGATCTTCCACCACAAGACCACAAGCTAAAAGGCGAGGACAAGCTTCAAGAAGAGATTGACTCATTCGAAGAACCACCTCAAGCCTTGGTCAAGTGGGTTCCCAAGACTTCATCAAGTACAACTACAACTCCAAGGATTCCCATCAAGTTGATGTGGGTCCCAAAGAAGAAGAACTAGAGAGTTCTTGAGGGTGACTCCACCAACAAACTTCACTCATATTCCTTCATGGCAAGAACTTGTGTAACCAACTTCAACATCTTGCACTAGCTCAATGGAGTCACAAAACCTCTTGTTGGTAAGTCAAGGGACAAGGTACTCAATGCATTCATGGACATCATCTATTGTTCATTTCACTCTGTGTGTATGGATATCCTTGTTTGTTCCTTGTGGGACTAACCCATGTAGGTATGGAAAGTGGTTAACTCAAAGGATTGCTCCCAACTCTTGATGGTCTACATGGATTTTGAGCATCCACGTATACAACATCTACATGAAGTCATCATCGACAAAACCCAAGGTTAGTTCATCTCTCTTTGGGGGGGGGGGGGATATAACATTTAGGGGGAGCTTTGCTCTAATACTTGAGCTAAAGCAACTCTAATGGTGTGAACACATTAATGCTTTATGTAAAAGTGTCAACCCCACTTGTTCTTAAACTATGAGTATGACCTATGATCAAATGTTCTCATTTGCCCCCTAAGTCAATATACTCATATATATATATATATATGACTGCTACCTCTTGAGCATGCGTTGGTTTTCCCTTGAAGAGGAAAGGGTGATGCAGAAAAGTAGTGTAAGTATTTCCCTCAGTTTTTGAGAACCAAGGTATCAATCCAGTAGGAGACAACGCGCAAGTCACCTAGTACCTGCACAAACAATCAAGAACCTTGCAACCAACACGATAAAGGGGTTGTGAATCCCTTCACGGCCACTCGCAAAAGTGAGATCTAATAGAGATAGTAAAATAAATATTTTTGCTATTTTTGTTGTATATATTGGAAAGTAAAGATTGCAAAATAATAAACAAGATGCGATGTAAATAAAAGAGATGCAATATAATAAGAAAGAGATCCGGGGGCCATAGGTTTCACTAGTGGCTTCTCTCAAGATAGCATGTATTACGGTGGGTGAACAAATTATTGTCGAGCAATTGATATAAAAGCGCATAGTTATGAAGATATCTAAGGCAATGATCATGAATATAGGCATCACGTCCATGTCAAGTAGACCGAAACGATTCTGCATCTACTACTATTACTCCACACATCGACCGCTATCCAGCATGCATCTAGATTATTAAGTTCATAAGAACGGAGTAACGCATTAAGCAAGATGACATGATGTAGAGGGATAAACTCAAGCAATATGATTTAAACCCCATCTTTTTATCCTCGATGGCAACAATACAATACATGCCTTGCTGCCCCTGCTGTCACTGGGAAAGGACACCGCAAGATTGAACCCAAAGCTAAGCACTTCTCCCATTGCAAGAAATATCAATCTAGTAGGCCAAACTAAACCGATAATTCGAAGAGACTTGCAAAGATATGAAATCATGCATATAAGAATTCATAGAAGAAGCAAATAATATTCATAGATAATCAAGTTCATAAATCCACAATTCATCAGATCTTGGCAAACGCACCGCAAAAGAGTATTACATCAAATAGATCTCCAAGAACATCGAGGAGAACTTTGTATTGAGAATCAAAGAGAGAGAATAAGCCATCTAGCTAATAACTATGGACCCAAAGGTCTATGGTAAACTACTCATGCTTCATCGGAGAGGCTACAGTGTTGATGTATAAACCCTCCATGATCGATTTCCCCTCTGGCAGATCACCGAAGAGGCCCCAAGATGGGATCTCACGGGTACAGTGTTGTGAAGGAATTTGTTCACCCACCGTAATATTTGCTATCTTGAGAGAAGCCTCTAGTGAAACCTATGCCCCCTGGGTCTATTTTCCATCATATAAGTTTCCGGTATACTATTTTGCAATTTTTTACTTTCCGTTCCATAAACCAAAAACCCCAAAATATTTACTTTATCTTTTGTTTAGTTTCATCTATCTCTATTAGACCTCACTTCTGCAAGTGACCGTGAAGGGATTGACAACCCCTTTATCGCGTTGGGTGCAAGTTGTTTGATTGTTTGTGCAGGTATTATGTGTTTTGTGCGTTGTCTCCTACTGGATTCATACCTTCGTTCTCTAACTGAGGGAAATACTTATCTCTACTTTGCTGCATCACCCTTTCCTCTTCAAGGGAGAAACCAACGCAAGCTCAAGAAGTAGCAGGAAGAATTTTTGGTGCTATTGCCGGGGAGATCTACGCCAAGTCAAGACATACCAAGTACCAATCATAAACTCTCATCTATTGCATTACATTATTCACCATTTGCCTCTTGTTTTCCTCTCTCCCACTTCTAAAACGATTTTCGATTTTTTTGCCTTTTCTTCGTCCCTCTTCCTTCGTCTTCTTCGTGTTTTTTTCTTTCTCGTGTGTCTTGCTTTCATGGCTAGTCCTCCCATCATTGTTAGCTCTCCGGATAATGAGGTCCTCAATTTTAAGCAAAGGGAGGGAGAAAATTTAATAGATGCTTGCTATAGAATTTGCAATGCTTATTATAGATCTACTCGAAAGCAATCTACTTCCGTTCTCCTTCACAATTTTTATGTGGGCATTACTCCTTAGAATAGATATATTTTAGATACCATTACAGGGGGAAATTTCTTGGGGAGCCATACTTTTGATTCTTATAATGCTATGATATATTTGTTAGGCCCACCACCTCTTATGATGCAAAGGCTTGATGTTATTGAGAATAAAATTGCTACCGTAGAGTTGATTGAAAATTTGGATAAAAAGATTCATAATCAGATTACTCAATATGGATCTAAGGTAGGAGTTACTTCAAAGAATCTTAGGGAAAAGGAACCCATAGTTAATGAAAAGATAGATCAAGATTCTACTAGAATTGGCAAGCTAGAAGATATTATTACCAATTTGGGTTCCGCTTTTGCTTCTGTTAAAACTCCTCCTGATTTTCCTCCTACAAAAGTTGCTAGGTTTATTTATGTTCCTAAGAATAAAGGTGAAACTACTAGTAAGGAAAACGAGGATCTTAAGATGATGAGTGTTCACCCAAATTTTGTTAATATTATTAAGGAACCTATTGCTGCAAGTGAATTTCTTGATTTCTTGCCTAGAAGCGTGATTACTGATAAAATTAAAGAAACTCCTAGGGTTTATAAGTGTGCAGTAGAAGAATTGCACACCAAGGATGACAACACCTAGATCTATTTGAATTTTATGCCTAGCTAGGGACGTTAAACAATAGCGCTTGTTGGGTGGCAACCCAATTTTTTTGTTTTTTTGTTTTGCTATTGTTCTTGAATAAATTACACATTATTACATCTGTAGTGATTGTATTTTAGTGTTTTAGTTAGTGTTTGTGCCAAGTAAGACCTTTGGGATAGCTTACAGTGATAGTTGATTTGATCTTGCTGAAAAACAGAAACTTTTGTGCTCAGTCCCAGAATTGTTAAAACCCACTGAAGCGTGATAAAATTCTAATTTTTTACACAAGATTTATATAAAAATTGCCTCGGTTGTCCTATTTTTTCAAAAAGTTGGAGTTACAGAAGTATTTGAACTTTCCAGATTACTACAGACTGTTCTGTTTTTGACAGATTCTGTTTTCTATGTCTTGTTTGCTTATTTTGATGAATCTTGGGTAGTATCGGGGGGTATGAACCATGGAAAAGTTGTAATAGAGTAGATATTACACCAATATAAATAAAGAATGAGTTCACAACAGTACCAAAAGTGGTGATTTATTTTCTTATACTAACGGAGCTTATGAGATTTTCTGTTGAGTTTTGTGTTGTGAAGTTTTCAAGTTTTGGGTAAGGATTTGATGGACTATGGAATAAGGAGTGGAAAGAGCCTAAGCTTGGGGATGCCCAAGGCACCCCAAGGTAATATTCAAGGACAACCAAAAGCCTAAGCTTGGGGATGGCCCGGAAGGCATCCCCTCTTTCGTATTCGTCTATCGGTAACGTTACTTGAGGCTATATTTTTATTCACCACATGCTATGTGTTTTGCTTGTAGCGTCTTGTATGATATGAGTCTTTGCTTTTTAGTTTGCCACAAGCATCCTTTCTGTACACACCTTTTGAGAGGGACACACATGAATTGTGATTTATTAGAATACTCTATGTGCTTCACTTATATCTTTTGAGCTAGGCAATTTTGCTCTAGTGCTTCACTTATATCTTTTTAGAGAATGGTGGTGGCTTTATTTTATAGAAATTATTGAACTCTCATACTTCACTTATATTATTTTGAGAGTATCTAAACAGCATGGTAATTTGCTTTGGTTATAAATTTAGTCCTAATATGATAGACATCCAAGAGGGGTATAATAAAAACTTTCATATAAAGTGCATTGAATACTATGAGAAGTTTGATTCTTAATGTTTGTTTTGAGATATAAAGATGGTGATATTAGAGTCATGCTAGTGAGTAATTGTGGATTGTAGAAATACTTGTGTTAAAGTTTGTCATTCCCGTAGCATGCACGTATGGTGAACCGTTATGTGATGAAGTTGGAGCATGATTTATTTATTGATTGTCTTCCTTATGAGTGGTGGTCGAGGAAGAGTGATTGTCTTTTCCTACCAATCTATCCCCCTAGGAGCATGCGCATAGTACTTCATTTCAATAACTAATAGATTTTTGCAATAAGTATGTGAGTTCTTTATGACTAATGTTGAGTCCATGGATTATACGCACTCTCACCCTTCCACCATTGTTAGCCTCTCTAGTACCGCACAACTCTCGCCGGTACCATACACCCACCATATACCTTCCTCAAAACATCCACCATACCTACCTATTATGGCATTTCCACAGCCATTCCGAGATAATTTGCGATGCTACTTTCCACCGTTCCGTTTATTATGACACGCTTCATCATTATCATATCGCTTTGCATGATCATGTAGTTGACATCGTATTTGTGGCAAAGCCACCGTTCATAATTCTTTCATACATGTCACTCTTGATTCATTGCACATCCCGGTACACCGTCAGAGGCATTAATATAGAGTCATATTTTGTTCTAAGTATCGAGTTGTAATTCTTGAGTTGTAAGTAAATTAAAGTGTGATGATCTTCATTATTAGAGCATTGTTCCATGTGAGGAAAGGATGATGGATACTATATGATTCCTCCACAAGTCTAGATGAGACTCCGGACGAAAAAAAAGAGGCCATAAATAAAGGAGAGAAGGCCCAAAATAAAAAAATGAGAGAAAAGAGAGAAGGGGCAATGTTACTATCCTTTTACCACACTTGTGCTTCAAAGTAGCACCATGATCTTCATGATAGAGAGTTTCCTATGTTGTCACTTTCATATACTAGTGGGAACTTTTCATTATAGAACTTGGCTTGTATATTCCAATGATGGGCTTCCTCAAATTGCCCTAGGTCTTCGTGAGCAAGCGAGTTGGATGCACACCCACTTAGTTTGTTTTTGAGTTTTCATAAACTTATAGCTCTAGTGCATCTGTTGCATGGCAATCCCTACTCACTCACATTGATATCTATTGATGGGCATCTCCATAGCCCGTTGATACGCCTAGTTGATGTGAGACTATCTCCTTCTTTCTATCTTCTCCACAACCACCATATTCTATTCCACCCATAGTGCTATGTACATGGCTCACGCTCATGTATTGCATGAAAGTTGAAAAAGTTTGAGAAAATCAAAAGTATGAAACAATTGCTTGGCTTGTCATCGGGGTTGTGCATGATTTGAATATTTTTTGTGATGAAGATGGATCATAGCCAGACCATATGATTTTGTAGGGATAAGCTTTCTTTGGCCATGTTATTTTGAGAAGACATAATTGCCTTGTTAGTATGCTTGAAGTATTACTATTTTTATGTCAATACTAAACTTCTGTTTTGAATCTTATGGATCTAAACATTCATGCCACAATAAAGATAAATTACATGGATAAATATGTTAGGTAGCATTCCACATCAAAAATTCTGTTTTTATCATTTACCTCCTGGAGGACGAGCAAGAATTAAGCTTGGGGATGCTTGATACGTCCCCAACATATCTATAATTTTTTATTGTTCCATGTTATTATATTATCCATTTTGAATGTTTTATATGCATTAATATGGTATTTTATACTCCCTCCGTTCCTTGATATAATGTGTATAGATTTTTCAGAAAAAGTCCGAAATATAAGGTTTATTGCGTTGCACCACTCGTTTGGATAATTTTTCAAGGGATTTGATTACATTTCCTTATATACGGCAAGCTCCTCTATTTTCTCATGTCAATTAGTCAGGTGCAATCTCTCCCAAAACTTGTGAAATTTTCCCTCCACATGCGTTCTTTAATTTCCGTGCCAAAAATTATACACCCTATATTGAGGAACGGAGGGAGTATTATTTTTGGGACTAACCTATTAACCTAGAGCCTAGTGCCAGATTTTGTTTTTTCCTTGTTTTTGAGTTTCGCAGAAAAAGAATACCAAACGGAATAAAACTTTGGCTATGATTTTTCTTGGATCAGAAGACACCTGGAGACTTGGAGTTCAAGTCAGAAGAGCCACGAGGCAGCCACAAGGGGGGAGGGCGCGCCCCCTGCCTTGTGGCCCCCCCCGTGACTCCACCAACCTACTTCTTCCTCCTATAAATTCACAAATATTCCCAAACCCTCAAAAGCATCCATGAAAACACTTTTCCGCCACCGCAACCTTCTGTACCTGTGAGATCCCATCTTGGGGCCTTTTCCGACGTCCCCCGGAGGCGGATTCTATCATGAAGGGCTTCTACATCAACTCTATTGCCCTTCCGATGAAGCGTGAGTAGTTTACCTCAGACCTACGGGTCCATAGCTAGTAGCTAGATGGCTTCTTCTCTCTCTTTGATTCTCAATACCATGTTCTCCTCGATGTTCTTGGAGATCTATCTGATGTAATATTGATACGTCTCCGTCGTATCTACTTTTCCAAAAACTTTTTCCCTTGTTTTGGACTCTAACTTGCATGATTTGAATGGAACTAACCCGGACTGACGCTGTTTTCAGCAGAATTGCCATGGTGTTATTTATGTGCAGAAACAAAAGTTCTCGGAATGACCTGAAACTTCACGGAGATTATTTTTGGAAATAATAAAAAATACTGGCAAAAGAATCAAGGCCAGGGGGCCCACACTCATGCCACCCCCTGCCTCGTGGGCCCCATAGAGCTCCACCGACCTCAACTACAACTCTATATATTCGTGTTCGCGGAGAAAAAAAATCAGAGAGAAGGATTCATCGCGTTTCACGATACGGAGCCGCCGCCAAGCCCTAAACTCTCTCAGGAGGGCTGATCTGGAGTCCGTTCAGGGCTCCAGAGAGGGGAATCCGTCGCCATCGTCATCATCAACCATCCTCCATCACCAATTTCATGATGCTCACCGCCGTGCGTGAGTAATTCCATCGTAGGCTTGCTGGACGGTGATGGGTTGGATGTGATTTATCATGTAATCGAGTTAGTTTTGTTAGGGTTTGATCCCTAGTATCCACTATGTTCTGAGATTGATGTTGCTATGACTTTGCTATGCTTAATGCTTGTCACTAGGTCCCGAGTGCCATGATTTCAGATCTGAACCTATTATGTTTTCATGAATATATGTGAGTTCTTGATCCTATCTTGCAAGTATATAGTCACCTTCTATGTGTTATGATCCAGCAACCCCGAAGTGACAATAATCGGGACCACTCCCGGTGATGACCGTAGTTTGAGGAGTTCATGTATTCACTATGTGTTAATTCTTTGGTCCAGTACTCTATTAAAAGAAGACCTTAATATCCCTTAGTTTCCATTAGGACCCCGCTGCAACGGGAGGGTAGGATAAAAGATGTCATGCAAGTTCTTTTCCATAAGCACGTATGACTATATTCGGAATACATGCCTACATTACATTGATGATTTGGAGCTAGTTCTGTGTCACCCTATGTTATGACTGTTACATGTTGAACCGCATCCGGCATAATTCTCCATCACCGATCCAATGCCTACGAGATTTTCACATATTGTTCTTCGTTTATTTACTTTTCCGTTGCTACTGTTACAATCACTACAAAACCCAAAAATATTACTTTTGCAATCGTTACCATTACTATCATATTACTTTGCTACGAAATACTTTGCTGCAGATACTAAGTTATCTAGGTGTGGTTGAATTGACAACTCAACTGCTAATACTTGAGAATATTCTTTGGATCCCTTTATGTCGAATCAATGAATTTGGGTTGAATACTCTACCCTCGAAAACTGTTGCGATCCCCTATACTTGTGGGTTATCAAGACTATTTTCTGGCGCTGTTGCCGGGGAGCATAGCTCTATTCTTTGAGTCACTTGGGATTTATATCTGCTGGTCACTATGAAGAACTTGAAAGACGAAATAACTAAGATTTTTCCCTCAACTACGAGGGGAGGTAAGGAACTGTCATTTAGCTCTGCACTTGGTTCACCTTCTGTTTTGAGTAAGCCTGCGACACCTAAACCTGCCTTTTCTATTATTCTGATATGTCGCATGTTATTGATGATGCCACTTCTGCTATGCATGATACTTATGATGAAACTACTTATATGCTTGATACTACTATGCCACTTGGTGAATTTCTTGATGAACAACTTGCTAGGGCTAGAGAGAATGAAATTATTCAAACTGATAATATTGATGAAATTGATGATGAAGATTCTCCCCCTAAATATGAATTGCCTGTTGTGCCTGAGGGCTATGTTATGGATGACGAAACTGCTAGAGACTTTCTTGCTTGCAATGATAGAAGTGATCTTAAGAAATTATTAGCTAAGCTTAAACAAAAAACTCTGAATGCTAGAATGAAATATGATCCTGCTTATGCTACTTTGTCGGGGTTCTGGGAACGGGGGTCCCCAGACTTGCCTGCATGCGGCCCACAACGTGGCTAAGCCAGCAGGCCGTACGGCCCATCTTCGTCAACAAGGAATCCAAGACCCTCGCGAGGGTCCAAGCCTCGCAAGGCGGACGACGTAAGACCTCCTCTTGAGTGGCCTAGCCAGCCAGGCTCGCGAGGAGCGGAGATATCAAGGCGGGGCAAACCTCACGAAGCTCTCGTGACGTGAGCCATGACGAACGACAGCAGGCGGACGCCAGGCGGGTGCCAGCGCGCGCAGCGTCCTTATTTCCTCTTTGGTGCTAGGGCGGCCAGCGCAGATGAAGAGTACCGAGGCATCAGGAAAAGGTTGCTATATCGATGCAACGAGACCAAGACCAGGAGGACGGCAAGATGGAGGTCATCATGGAGCCCAAGATGGCGTCACCACCAGAACTTTTCGCAGGCGAAGATCGCTTTTGTCAGGATAGCTTGTACTAGCTGCCCCCCTTCAGATTTGCCCGCTGTTGTTGGCTCCCTTCCCGCTCAACATTTGGGGAGAGGACCAGGGTCTATATAAGTAGAACTAGCCACCACAGTAGGGGGAGATCGAGTTCTCATCCACAAGTCCACAGAGCACAAGAACACCTCAACCTCAGGAGGTTGTTCTTCCCGTGTACTGTTCATCATCAGCCCCAGAGGCAATCCACCACCACCACACTGGAGTAGGGTATTACACCACAACGGTGGCCCAAACCAGTATAAATCTCGTGTCTTCCTGTGTTACGAGTTCGCTGAGTTCGTCCGCGGGATCTTAGCGAGCTATGCCATAGATCGGTAGGAGGGATAGACTTCACACGCACCCCAGTGTTCGAACCTTTAGGGTTTGCCGGAACCCCACATCCGACATTTGGCGCGCCAGGTAGGGGTGTGCCAGATCTCATCTCCACCAACCCGCGCCCCGTGCCAACGCACTTCGCCCCCATGGCGGGTGCCCGGCCATCCACCTCCGCGACCTACATCGACAGCGGGGAATCTGGGTACCGAGCCCTGGCCCCCGCCCTGCGCCGAGTGCGGTGGCCGACCAAGTTCAAGCCAGAGATGCCGCCGCATTACGACGGCGCGGGAGACCCGACGTCGTTCTTGCTGGCGTACGAGGAGGCTGTCCTCGAAGCCGGAGGCAACGACAAGATCATGGCCAATTGGTTCCCCATGGCCCTTGCCGACGAGCCGCGCGCCTGGCTTCTCAACCTCCCGGGATCCACGGTGGCTTCCTGGGGGGAACTCCGTGCCCTCTTCATCGATCGCTATGCGGTGCCAGCGCACCATGTGGTCGCGACCCTGCTAGGCGGCTCCCAAGCACCACCTTCAGATCGCCACGTCAAACCATTCCTCCGTTAGATCGGGGCCACCTCCAAGCGCCCGGGGGCTCCGCCAGGTTGGGCAGCCCTGGAGGCCGACCTCACCTTCAGCCCAGAAGACCACCCCGGCTCTACCGCCGGCTCCAGCATGTTCCCAATGCTCTGCATGCCCACCATCTGCAATGTGGCCGTCACCAAGACCCTTATCGACGGATGTGCCGGCCTCAACCTGCTCTCCGTGGAAGCCTTCAGCCTTCTTCACGTGCCGCTCGAGCGGCTCAACCTCAGCAAGCCCTTTTCAGGTGTGGTTGGTGGAACTGCCCACTCTCTAGGGCAGATCCGCCTTCTTGTCACCTTCGGCATGCGCGACAACTACCACACTGAGCTGGTAGACTTCGACATCGCCCGCATCGATCTCCCATACAACGCCATCCTCGGGTATCCAGCTCTGGCTCAGTTCATGGTGGCGACCCATCCGGCCTACAACCTCATGAAGATGCCAGGAAGCAAGCGCATCCTCACCATCAAGGGGGACACCAAGGAGGCCGTGACGGCGCTCAGGCTCGCCTTCAGGACCGCGGCAGCAACACAGCCGGCCGGCGCTGGTACCCACGAGGCCAAGGAGGCCGCGCCTACTAAGATGAAGCAGATGTTCACCCAAGACAAGGCGGAAACCAAGCAAGTGCCAGTCAGCGAGGATGGGTCTTCGGGAGCCACCTTCACCATAGGAGCCAGCCTTGACCCGGGCAAAGAAGAAGCTTTGGTGAGGTTCTTGCGCGCGAACAAGGAGATATTCGCATGGGAGACCGATCAGCTGGTAGGGGTCCCGAGAGAGGTGATCCAGCATCATCCGAGGGTATGCCCTATCATACGCCCCGTGAAACAGCGAGCCAGACGGCAGTCCACTGAGAAGCAGGCCTTCATCGTCCAAGAGACACGCAAGCTGGAGGCGGCAGGCGCCATTCGGGAGGTTTGATATCCCGAATGGCTGGCAAACCCCGTCGTAGTGCCAAAGAAAGGCGGGAAGGAGCGGATGTGCGTCGACTTCACCAACCTTAACAAAGCCCGCCCCCAAGATCCATTTCTGCTCCCGCGCATCGACCAGATTGTCGACTCCACCGCCGAGTGCGACTTGCTGTGCTTCCTGGACGCGTTCTCAGGGTATCATCAGATCAAGATGGCGGTGGAGGATGTGGATAAGACAACTTTCCTAACATTATGTGGGGTGTACTGCTACACCTGCATTCCCTTCGGGCTGCGCAACGCGGGCGCCACCTTCCAGCGGTTGATGCACATCGCCCTGGGGTGACAGCTCGGGAGGAACACAGAGGCCTACGTCAATGACATAGTGGTAAAGTCTCGCGAGGCGAGGACATTGATTCAAGATTTGGAGGAAACCTTCGAGAGCCTACGCTGGGTGAACTTGAGGCTTAACCCGGAGAAGTGCGTGTTCGATGTCCCCTCCGGCAAGCTGCTGGGATTCCTCGTGTCCCACAGAGGGATCGAGGCGAACCCCGAGAAGATCAAGGCCATCGAGGACATGAGCCCGCCACAGACCCTCAAAGAGATGCAAAAACTGGCGGGGTGAGTGACCGCGTTAGGGCGTTTCATCTCCAAGTTGGGAGAGCGCGCCTTGCCTTTCTTCAAGCTCATGAAGAAGAAAGGCCCATTCGAATGGACCCCGGAGGCCGATCAGGCCTTCCAAGACCTCAAGAAATACCTTACTAGCCCTCCGGTGATGGTAGCACCATGGCCTCTTGAGCCTCTGGTACTTTACCTTGCCGCCACCCTGTACTCTGCCAGCGCGGCGCTGGTGGCAGTCAGGGAGGAACGCCAAGCCAAGGGCACGTCGTGCCAAGCTAGAGCAGAGGTGGCGCAGGGTCAAGAGGATGCTGCAAAGGCATCAGCTGGGGAGGACAAAGCTCGGCAGGACAACATTGCAGAAGCTCCTGAGGACAACCGAGTCTCAGGAAACCTGCCACCTCAGGAGATGTACCAATCTCCGCAGGACCCCAGCCTCGACAGTGCGTTGGCCCTCGTCGAACACACGGTGTACTTCGTCAGCACCGTGCTAAGAGACGCAAGCTCCTGCTCCCACTCTTGGTGGCCTCGCACAAGCTGCGACATTACTTCCAGGGGCACCCGATCAAGGTCGTATCAACTTACCCATTGGAGAGGGTGCTCAGGAGCCCAAATTCGTCTGGAAGGGTCGCTGAGTGGAATATCGAGCTGCAAGCATTCCAGTTAGAGTTCAACACTACCAGGGTCACCAAGGGGGCTGCACTCGCCGACTTTGTGGCGGAATGGACGGATGCCCCGACACTTCAGGAAGGGGAGGACCGGTCCACCTCCCCAGGGAGCAAGGCTCCGAAAGGCTGGATCATGTATTTCGATGGCGCTTTCGCGCATCAGGGTGCGTGAGTCGGAGCGGTGCTCATCTCGCCCACCCAGGACAAGCTCTACTACGCCGTGCAACTCTGCTTTCAGCACGGCGAGAAGGTCTCCAACAATATCGCAGAATACAAAGGCCTCATAGCTGGCCTGAGGGCTGCGGCAGCTCTGGGGGTGAAGCGCCTTACCGTCAGAGGCGACTCGCAACTCCTCGTCAACTTCTCCAACAAGGTGTATGAGCCGAAGGACGAGCACATGGAGGCCTACCTCACAGAAGTACGCAAGATGGAAAAGCAGTTCTCATGTCTCGAGCTGCAGCACGTGCCCCGGGGCACCAACAAGGAAGCTGACGACATCGCTAGGAGAGCATCCAAGCGGCTACCACAAGAGCCTAGCATCTTTGAGGAGCGGCTCTTCAAGCCATCAGCTACGCCACCCCTTCCGAGCACTACTCAGCCTCAGGAGGAGCTCCCACAGCCTCCGGACACGGGAGCCCCGGCCTGTGGCCCGACCTCAGGAGCTCGGCTGCTTTTGGCGCTCAAGCCCCATGAGGAATGCTGGACCAAGGAATTCAAGGAGTACCTGATACACGGGGCACTACCAGCGAAGGAAGACGATGCGGAGCGCGTGGCCCGGCAAGCCACGACATACAACATTCAAGATGGCGAGTTGTATAGGAGACCGCCGAACGATGTCACGCTGCGCTGCATCTCCAGCAATCAAGGAAGGGAGCTGCTGATTGACATACATGGCGGGGACTGCGGGCATCACTCGTCATCGTGGACCCTCGTCGGCAAGGTGTTCTGCAGTGGGTTCTATTGGCCTACCGCACTCAACGACGTGGCCGAGCTGGTGAAGTCCTTCGAAGCTTGCCAGTTCCACGCCAAGCAAATCCATCAGCCTGCTCAGGACCTCCAAACCATCCCTCTCACATGGCCGTTCGCAGTCTGGGGGCTTGACATCTTAGGCCCGTTCCCTCGGGCGCAAAGGGGCTATCGCTATCTCTACGTCGCCATCGATAAGTTCACCAAGTGGGCGGAAGTGGAAGCCGTTCGCACCATCCCGGCCGGCTCTGCCGTCAAGTTCATCAAGGGCCTCGTGAGCCGCTTCGGGGTCCCCAACCGCATCATCATAGATAACGGCTCGCAGTTTACTAGTAACCTCTTCAAAACCTACTGTGCTAACCTTGGAACGCAGATCTGCTACGCTTCGGTGGCCCACCCCAGGAGCAATGGTCAGGCTGAGCGCGCCAACGCGGAGGTCCTGAGGGGCCTCAAGACCAGGACCTTCAAGAAGAAGCTGGAGGCCTGCGGCAGGGGCTGGCACGACGAGCTCCAGTCCATGCTGTGGTCCATCCGCACCACCGCTACCAAGCCAACGGGCGAGACCCCATTCTTCCTCGTCTACAGAGCCGAAGCAGTCCTCCCTCACGAGGTCAAGCATCACTCCACGCGGGTCCTGGCGTTCGACGAAACGCAGTAGGACGCCACACGGGGGATGGATCTCGTGTTGGGGGAGGAACGTCGTCGTGAAGCTGCATTAAGGGCAGCAAGGTACCAGCAAGCGCTGCGGCGTTACCACTGCCGCAACATTCGCTCCAGGACGCTCGAGACGGGTGACCTGGTCCTGAGGTGGGTCCTCTCCAGGGAGGGGCTGCACAAGCTTTCACCCATGTGGGAGGGCCCGTTCAGGGTCGTCCACATCTCCAGCCCTGGCGTCGTGCGCCTGGAGACGCAAGAAGGGACGCCTATCCAAAACACCTAGAACATCCAGCACATCTGGAAGTTCTACCCATGAAGCAAGGCCAAGAGCCTGAGAAGAAAGGCCCAGAGCCTATGAAGCAAGGCTTAGATCCTGTGAAGAAAGGCCCAGAGCCTATGAAGCAAGGCCCAAAGCCTGTGAAGAAGGCCCGGTGCCTGTGAAGAATCGCCGCCCGTGACACTCACATAATAATGAGTTGGGGCTGTACACGCCCCGGAGTCTCAGGTACGCCGGCCTCAGGCCTTGGTGCTCCCGCCCACGCCTAGTGGCAGCACTTAGCTCCGCGCTGGTGAGAAGACTTGAAGACTAGATTAGGTGCCGGACGCGGCTTTTCATTTGCTTTCCGTAGTTGGCTCGCTTTTCCTTAGTCGAAGCTGCTCTTGGTGTTCATTGCTGATTTGATTTCCTAGCCTTTTACCGAACCTTCCGGCTCTGGTTTGCTTGTGTTCTCTCTCTTGCATACCTCGCGAGGGGGATAGGCAGGTGCCCTCGCGAGCATTTTCTCTACTCCTTGCCTTCTCGCGAGCCACCCTCGTTCGAGCCTGAAAGCTGGCATCTCTCCTAAATCCGTGCCCCTCGGGTACCGTGATACAAAGCGCCAAATCAAGGATTGGGTGGACGGCAAATCTTTTAGCGCACCCTCTAACGAATTTTTGCAATTTCTGAGCGAACACAGGCACCTCGTGAGGGAAAGGGTGCCTCGAACGCACCAGGTTAAGTTATCCTTGCGCAAAATAATAACACGGCATGGGTATAACACGCAAAGTGCAATAACCAAAAGGAATCATGGTTCGATACACTCCCCTCTGGGCCCATACTGGTTTCGTTTTTGATGCAGGGAAAAAGAGCTAAGCAAAGCGGCGTTGCAGCAATCCGCGGAGGCGGGCCCTTAGTGGCACCCGAGCCTAGCCAGACCCCTCCTAGCGCTTCATGGAGGCGCGGCGACGCTGACCCACTGCCTCCTTCAAAGCGGGCGCGGTGGCATGGCTGCTGGTCGTAGCCACCGCTGCTGGAGCTATCGCCTGGGGAAGAGCCGCCGTAGCTGGAGGAGATGCGGTCGCCGAGTGCGGGCTCGCCCTCATCCACGTCGCGACCGTCACCAAGGCCGAGCACCTCCTCGCCGTTGTTCGTCTCGGGGCAGCACCCGGCGCGGCGACCATCTTCCCCAAACACCCTCATGAAGAGGGTTGACCCACCGTCATACTTGAAGTGGAGCGTGCACCGCCTGCCTAGGCTGCACGCGCGGTCGAACGTCTGCTAGCCACGGGCCAGGGCTATGTTGCCAGCGGCGGAAGTCACGACCGTGACCCAAGAGGCCTTGCTGCAGCAACCATCCACCTGCAACCAGAGCCCGCCTGGAGCAGGGGCCGACAGTTCATCGACAAAGAAGCGCGGAAGCTGGAGCCAGTTGCTGGCCGGGTTCTCCGACCAGACGACGGACTCTGGCAACACCTCCGCTGAATGGAAGCGCGGGCAGGGAGGCTGCGCCATCATTGTGCGCCTCCCCTCGTCGACTGAAACACCATGGCTGGGACGACCCCCCCGCATGCCGCGGCACCGCCTCGATGGTGGGCCACGGCGGGGGCCGCGGCGTGCTTGCGCGGACGGCCGCGGCCGCGCTTGGGCGCCGGGGAACCAGGGCCCTCGCGAGGGGCCTTTCCATTCTCGGCGGCAGAGAACTTCCTTCGCGGCGCCATCGGTGGCACTTCAAGCAAAGGAGCAAAGAAGGAGCAAGCAAGCAAGGAAGACATGGGTGACTGGGGCTCCGCCCCCTCCCCATTTATAGCGGAAGAAGGCCAACCGGCGTCTCCCACGATCACAGGTAATGATGGATTTCCTTGCATGTCGCAGGGACTTAGCAAGTCGCGCAGTTGCCGAGGCGGCATGGGGAAGCGGAGATTCCCACGTCCAATCAACTGCCACGCGTTAATCGAGGCCACAGGCTTTTGGGGCCCGCGGTGCTCCGAACTTGACCCTTGGCTTCGCCGCGAAGCCAAGCCCGAGCGCACCTTGGTCCCGGGGGCTACTGTCGGCGTTCTGGGAACGGGGGTCCCCAGACTTGCCTGCCTGCGGCCCACAACATGGCTAAGCCAGCAGGCCGTACGACCCATCTTCGTCAACAAGGCATCCAAGACCCTCGCGAGGGTCCAAGCCTCACGAGGCGGACGACGCAAGACCTCCTCTGGAGTGGTCTAGCCAGGCAGGCTCGCGAGGAGCGGAGATATCAAGGCGGGGCAAACCACACAAAGCTCTCATGATGTGAGCCATGACGAACGACACCAGGCGGACGCCAGGCGGGCGCCAGCGCGCGCAGCGTCCTTATTTCCTCTTTGGTGCTAGGGCGGCCAGCGCAAACGAAGAGTACCGAGGCATTAGGCAAAGGTTGCTATATCCGTGCAACGAGACCAAGACCAGGAGGACGGTAAGACGGAGGTCATCGTGGAGCCCAAGATGGCGTCACCACCAGAACTTTTCGCAGGCAAAGACCGCTTTTGTCAGGATAGCTTGTACTAGCCGTCCCCCTTCAAATTTGCGCGCCATTGTTGGCTCCCTTCCCGCTCAACATTTGGGGAGAGGAGCAGGGCCTATATAATTAGAACTAGCCACCACAGTAGGGGGAGATCGAGTTCTCATCCACAAGTCCACAGAGCACAAGAACACCTCAACCTCAGGAGGCTGTTCTTCCCTTGTACTGTTCATCATCAGCCCCAGAGGCTATCCACCACCACCACACTGGAGTAGGGTATTACACCACAACAGTGGCCCAAACCAGTATAAATCTCGTGTCTTTCTGTGTTACGAGTTCGTCGAGTTTGCCCACGGGATCTTAGCGAGCTAGGGCATAGATCGGTAGGAGGGAAAGACTTCGCGCGCACCCCAGTGTTCGAACCTTAAGGGTTTGCCGGAACCCCACATCCGACATACTTCACCTATCTTTGTTACTGATAAGGATTATGAATTCTCTATTTATCCTAAGATAATTACTTTGGTTGAATCTGATCCTTTCTATGGCTATGAATCTGAAACTGTTGTGGCACATCTTACTAAATTAAATGATATAGCCACCCTGTTCACTAATGATGAGAAAACTCGCTACTATTATATCATTAAGATATTTCTGTTCTCATTAAAGGGTGATGCTAAGATATGGTTTAATTCTCTTGATCTTGGTTGTGTACGTAGTCCCCAGGATATGATTTATTACTTCTCTGCTAAATATTTCCCTGCTCATAAGAAACAAGCTGCTTTAAGGGAAATATATAATTTTGTGCAAATTAAAGAAGAGAGTCTCCCACAAGCTTGGGGGAGGCTTCTCCAATTACTTAATGCTTTGCCTGATTATTCTCTCAAGAAAAATGAAATACTTGATATCTTTTATAATGGACTAACCGATGCTTCCAGAGACCACCTGGATAGTTGTGCTGGTTGTGTTTTCAGGGAAAGAACTGCTGATGAAGCTGAAATTCTATTGAATAATATGTTGACCAATGAAAATAATTGGACACTTCCTTAACCAACTCCTAAGCCAACTCCGAAGAAAAGGGGTGTTCTATTTCTCAGTCCTGAAGATATGCAAGAGGCAAAGAAATCTATGAAGGAAAAAGGTATAAAAGCTGAAGATGTTAAGAATTTACCTCCTGTTGAAGAAATACATGGTCTTAATTTACCGCCTGCTGAAGAAATATATGGTTTAAATCCATCACCTATTGAAGAAATACATGGTCTTGATAACCCGACACAGGTAGTAAAGGTAAATTCTCTCTATAGATTTGATGAAGGTGATATTCCTTGTTATAAGTGTGCTAGCCAATGCTTAGATGAGTTTGATAATTTTATTGTCAAACTAGAAAATTTTAATGCTTATTTTGGTAGACAATTGAAACATAATGCTTATATGATTGAACACTTCAGTGATTAAAGGTGAACTTAAACTCATTAGCAAACATGCTTCTATGCTTACCACTCAAGTAGAACAAGTACTTAAAGCTCAGAATGATTTGCTCAATGAATTAAATAGTAAGAAGAATGATAATGCTATTAGATTTATGACTAGAGGGGGTAAAATGACTCACGAACCTTTGTATCCTGAGGGCCACCCTAAGAGAATTGAGCAAGATTCTCAGAAAATTAATGATGATACACCTAGTCCTTCTAAAAAGAAGAAAAAGAAAAATGATAGGACTTTGCCTGCTTCTAGTGAACCTGTTGTGGACACACCTGAGAATCCCAATGATATTCCTATCTCTGATGCTGAAACACAATCCGGTAATGAACATGAACCTAGTGATAATGTTAATGATAATGTTCATGCTGATGCTCAACCTAGTAATGACAATGATGTAGAAATTGAACCTGCTGTTGATCTTGATAACCCACAATCAAAGAATCAACAGTTATGATAAGAGAGACTTTGTTGCTAGGAAGAATGGCAAAGAATTAGAACCATGGGTTCAGAAACCCATGCCTTTTCCTCCCAAAGCATCCAAGAAAAAGGATGATGAGGATTTTGAGCGCTTTGCTGAAATGATTAGACCTATCTTTTTGCGTATGCGTTTGACTGATATGCTCAAAATGAATCCTTATGCTAAGTATATGAAATATATTGTTACAAATAAAAGAAAGATACCGGAAGCTGAAATTTCCACCATGCTTGCTAATTATACTTTTAAGGGTGGAATACCAAAGAAACTAGGAGATCCAGGATACCATGCTCCATTAAAAGAAATTATGTTAAAACTGCTTTATGTGATCTTGGAGCTGGTGTTAGTGTTATGCCTCTCTCTCTTTATATCGTAGACTTGATTTGAATAAGTTGACACCTACTGAAATATCTTTGCAAATGGCTGACAAATCAACTGCTATACCTGTCGGTATTTGTGAGGATGTGCCTGTTGTGGTTGCAAACGTTACTATTTTAACAAACTTTGTTATTCTTGATATTCCCGAGGACGATAGTATGTCTATTATTCTTGGAAGACCCTTTTTGAATACTACAGGGGCTGTTATTGATTGCAACAAAGGCAATGTCACTTTTCATGTTAATGGTAATGGGCATACGGTGCACTTTCCGAGGAAACAACCTCAAGTTCATAGTATAAATTCTATTAGAAAAATTCCATCGATTATTATTGGAGGTTTTGAATTTCCTCTTCCTACTATCAAAAAGAGGTATGCTATTCTTATTGTTGGGGATGTGCATATCCCCGTTCAGGTAATCTAGTGTTATTTGAAGTTTCTCCGATTTCATGTTATTCGAAATGAGTTTGTTAACAAGACCTGATCAACCTTGTTAGTGGATTCCTTTTGATGAGCATGAGATGGATGAAGTTAGAAAGCACAACCTTCTGTAACCTTCTTTTACTTTCTATAAATTAGATTAAATAAAGTAAAAATAGTATTTTCTGTCAGTTTTCTGAATTATCCGTGCAATAAAAAATACCCCAAAAATAAAAGTTCTCCAAATGTCCGGAAAATGAAATATGATTTTTTCTAGAATATTTGAGAATATCTGGCACTGAGAACACAACAGGGGGAGCAAGCACCTGGCCACGAGGGCGTGCCCCTGCCTCGTGGGCCCATGGTGGCTCCTCTCCACTTATTCCAGCCACCACACACTCCTTCTTCCTCCCAAAAAAAAATCACCAACCAGCTTAAGCATGAGTTGTAGCTCATTTTGCTACAATTTTCGATCTCCTTGCTCAAAGCACCTCTCACAAAACTGCTTTGGGGGATTGTTCCCTGGTATGTGACTCCTCCAATGGTCCAATTAGTTTTTGTTCTAGTGCTTTATTCATTGCAAATTTGTGCTGCCTAGGTGACCATGTTCTTGAGCTTGCATGTTAAATTTATATGGTTCCAAATAGTTCTAATGCATGATATAGTCTCTAGGCACTTGTGGGAGTGGTTGCTATCAATTTTGTTGAGTTTGGTTTACTTTTATTTGAAGTTACTAAAATTTTCAGAAATTTCTCAGAGGAAGAAATATGTTTAGGAAAATGTACCAAGGTGGTTCTTCAAGGAAGCAAGGACCCAGGCTCGCAATGCGCGATGCCGACGATGAACCACCAAGGGAAGATCAAGTGCGGGTTTGTGAATGGCCTTCTGAGGACTTTTTGGGTCGAGCAGGAATCAAGGAGATCTTGTGAGCTTCGAGGCAGATAAGTGCCGTTAGTACCACTTTCTCACTGATTCCTTTGTGAGGAGGTTTGAATTTTCATCATCACGCAATTCTCAAATTGTCCTGTTTGATCTCTATGAAAATTCTTATACAATGGACTTAGAGGATTTTAGCACTGCTTGCGAACTTCCACAATGGGGTAGCACTAGTGAGCCTCGCAAATATGAGTTTAGAGATTTTCTTGCTAGTATAACTGTGGGGGAGTCTAGAGATATAACACAAGCTACCATAGGGAGCATTCATTTTCCTGCTATACATTATTTTGCTCTCTTCATAGGTAGGTGCATAAATGGTAAGGATGAAGCATGCCACATATGTGTCCCTGATCTCAGTGTTCTCAGGAGTGCTGTATTGGGAGATAAACATTATAGGTTGCATAATAATATAATTAATGGAGATTTCTTTGGTGGAATTTATGCAACCCGTTTAGCTAATTTTCTTGGTGTACCCATACGTGAGTATGATATTGAGTACCTCCTGTTTATTTAGATTATGAGGCTATGGTTTGTCATCAATTTGTTGAGAGGAATGATCAGTTCCTCCAGTACCGACTAATCTTTGACAGACAACGCACCTATCATGTCGCTCTCCCTGTTCCAACTTTCTTTGACTTTCAGGCGAAAGGGAGATATTTTATAACCAGAGAGGAGGCGGACGAGTATAAGAGGAGGACAGAGACAACCCGCCTCCATGCTACAGCCCACGATGCAATAGCCGCTGCATCTCAGTACGATCCCAACTACAACTTTGGATATCCGACAGGCCAGCTGTGGTCATAGACCAACTTAGGCCAAAAGCCTAAGCTTGGGGGAGTACGTATTTCTCACCGACATTACATTCATGTTCACACACTCATGCTAGTTGTCGGTGCTCATACTTCTTCATTGTATTATCCATGCTAGTTTATTTTCCTTTTTTATGCTTTCTTCTTGTGTGTTCGAAAAACCTTAAGAAAAATAAAAAAAATTAGTTGTAGCTTTT
The DNA here is from genome assembly GCA_032464435.1 of Aegilops umbellulata. Classification (NCBI taxonomy): domain Eukaryota; kingdom Viridiplantae; phylum Streptophyta; class Magnoliopsida; order Poales; family Poaceae; genus Aegilops; species Aegilops umbellulata. Next base: position 460,624,488 of record CP136055.1, read on the forward strand.
AGCTAGTTTACTTTTCATGCTGTAGTGGTAATAAAAAAAGAAAACCAAAAAGATTTCCCGTTCTTCTTTTGCTTGCTGGGAGCTTTCCCGTGTAAATAGTTTTATTTCTTTTCGTTGGGGGTCGATAGGAGAAGACCATAATGAAAATGCTCAAGTGGCTCTTATATGCATTATTGTTGATTTAACCAAGAGCCCATATTGCCTTGTCTTCTCCTGTTTATTGAATGCTCGCAGATTCCAGCTTAGTCCAATGCACGTGCACTATTATTATTATTCACATCGTTCGGTCGTGCAAATGAAAGGCAATTATGACGATATATGATGGACTGATTGAGATGGGAAAATCTGGTATGAACCCGACCTCTCTTGTTTTTGTAAATATGATTAGTTCATCATTCCTGATTCAGCGTATTATGAATAAACATGTTTGCAATGACAATTAGAGATTATAGTTGCTTATGCCATGCTTAATTAGCTAGGAGTTTATAATGGTTTACCTTGCGTTCCAACATGCTATTAAAATGGTTGTGATGTGGTATAGTAGGGTGGTATCTTCCTTTGAATGATTCGAGTGACTTGACTTGGCACATGTTCACGCATGTAGTTGAAACAAAATCAACATAGCCTTCACGATATTTATGTTCATGGTGGATTATATTCTACTCATACTTGCACTCAATGTTTATTAACTTTAATGCATGTTCATGACTGTTGTCGCTCTCTAGTTGGTCGCTTCCCAGTCTTTTGCTAGCCTTCAGTTGTACTAAGCGGGAATACTGCTTGTGCATCCAATCCCTTAAACCCCAAAGTTATTCCATATGAGTCCACTATACCTTCCTATATATGCGGTATCTACCTGCCGTTCCAAGTAAATTTGTATGTGCCAAACTCTAAACCTTCAAATGAAATTCTGTTTTGTATGCTCGAATAGCTCATGTATCAACTAGGGCTGTATGTATCTTCAATGCTAGGCGGGTTATTCTCAAGAGGAGTGGACTCCGCTCCTCACTCACGAGAAAATGGCTGGTCACCGGGATGCCCAGTCCCATGCTTTATGCAAATCAAATCAAAATAATTGTAAACAAAACTCCCCCAGGGCTGTTGTTAGTTGGAGCCACTCGTTGTTTCAAGCAAGCCATGGATTGATGCTTGTTGGTGGTGGGGGAGTATAAACTTTACCATTCTGTTTGGGAACCGCCTATAATGTGAGTAGCATGGAAGATATTGCCATCTCTCGGTTGTTATGTTGACAATGAAAGTATGCCGCTCAAAAATATTATTTATCTCTGCTTTAAAATCGAGCTCTGGCACCTCTACAAATCCTTGCTTCCCTCTGCGAAGGGCCTATCTATTTACTTTTATGTTGAGTCATCACCCTCTTATTAAAAAGCACCAGCTGGAGAGCACCGTTGTCATTTGCATCCATTACTATTAATTTATATTAGGTATGACTGGATCTCTTTTACCATGAATTACAATGTTTAGTCAGTCCTTGATCTTTAAAGGTGCTCTGCATTTATGTTTTGCGGTCTCAGAATGGGCTAGCGAGATACCATCTTGTTATATCATATCATGATTGTTTTGAGAAAGTGTTGTCATCCAAGATTTATTATTATTGCTCGCTAGTTGATTATGTCATTTACATGAGTAAACATGAGACCTAAGTGTTATTGTGAATATGGTTGTTCATAATCTTTGCTGAAAACTTGAATGCTGGCTTTACATATTTACAACAACAAGAGCAAACAGAGTTTGTAAAAGTTTTTCTTTATCACTTTCAGTTTATCAACTGAATTGCTTGAGGACAAGCAAAGGTTTAAGCTTGGGGGAGTTGATACGTCTCTGTCGTATCTACTTTTCCAAACACTTTTGCCCTTGTTTTGGACTCTAACTTGCATGATTTGAATGGAACTAACCTGGACTGACGCTGTTTTCAGCAGAATTCCCATGGTGTTATTTATGTGCAGAAACAAAAGTTCTCGGAATGACCTAAAACTTCACGGAGATTATTTTTTGGAAATAATAAAAAATACTGGCAAAAGAATCAAGGCCAGGGGGCCCACACCCTTCCCACGAGGGTGGGGGCGCGCCTGCCCCCTGGGTGCGCCCCCTGCCTCGTGGGCCCTTGGAGCTCCACCGACCTCAACTCCAACTCTATATATTCGTGTTCGGGGAGAAAAAAAACAGAGAGAAGGATTAATCGTGTTTTACGACACGAAGCCACCGCCAAGCCCTAAACTCTCTCGGGAGGGCTGATCTGGAGTCCGTTCGGGGCTCCGAAGAGGGGAATCCGTCGCCATCGTCATCATCAACCATCCTCCATCACCAATTTCATGATGCTCACCGCCATGCGTGAGTAATTCCATCGTAGGCTTGCTGGACGGTGATGGGTTGGATAAGATTTATCATGTAATCGAGTTAGTTTTGTTAGGGTTTGATCCCTAGTATCCACGATGTTCTGAGATTGATGTTGCTATGGCTTTGCTATGCTTAATGCTTGTCACTAGGGCCTGAGTGACATGATTTCATATCTGAACCTATTATGTTTTCATGAATATATGTGAGTTCTTGATCCTATCTTGCAAGTCTATAGTCACCTACTATGTGTTATGATCCGGCAACCCCGAAGTGACAATAATCGGGACCACTCCCGGTGATGACCGTAGTTTGAGGAGTTCATGTATTCACTATGTGTTAATGCTTTGGTCCGGTACTCTATTAAAAGGAGGCCTTAATATCCCTTAGTTTCCATTAGGACCCCGCTGCCACGGGAGGGTAGGACAAAAGATGTCATGCAAGTTCTTTTCCATAAGCATGTATGACTATATTCGGAATACATGCCTACATTACATTGATGAATTGGAGCTAGTTCTGTGTCACCCTATGTTATTACTCTTACATGATGAACCGCATCCGGCATAATTCTCCATCACCGATCCAATGCCTACAAGCTTTTCACATATTGTTCTTCGTTAATTTACTTTTCCGCTACTACTGTTACAATCACTACAAAACCCAAAAATATTACTTTTGCTATCGTTACCATTACTATCATATTACTTTGCTACTAAATACTTTGCTGCAGATACTAAGTTATCCAGGTGTGGTTGAATTGAAAACTCAACTGCTAATACTTGAGAATATTCTTTGGCACCTTGTGTCAAATCCATAAATTTGGGTTGAATACTCTACTCTCGAAAACTGTTGCGATCCCCTATACTTGTGGGCTATCAAATATTCTTTTGCAGTGTGTTTGTTGAGATCAGATGAATTGTGGATTTATGATCAACTTATCTGTCAATATTATTTGAATCTTCTCTGAATTCTTATATGCATGATTTGATATCTTTGTAATTCTCTTCGAACTATCGGTTTGGTTTGGCCAACTAGATTGTTTTTTCTTGCAATGGGAGAAGTGCTTAGCTTTGGGTTCAATCTTGCGGTGTCCTTTCCCAATGACAGTAGGGGCAGGAAGGCACGTATTGTATTGTTGTCATCGAGGATAAAAAGTTGGGTTTTACATCATATTGCTTGAGTTTATTCCTCTACATCAAGTCATCTTATTTAATGTGTTACTCTGTTCTTCATGAATTTAATACTCTAGTGCAGGCAGGAGTCGGTCGATGTGTGGAGTAATAGTAGTTGATGCAGAATCATTTCGGTCTACTTGACACGGACGTGATGCCTATATCGCATAATCATTAGCTTGATATCGTCATAACTTTGCGCTTTTCTATCAGTTGCTCGACAATAATTAGTTCATCCACCGTAATATTTGCTATCTTGAGAGAAGCCTCTAGTGAAACCTATGGTCCCCGAGTCTATTTTCCATCATATAAGTTTCCGATCTACTATTTTTTAATCTTTTACTTTCTGTTCCATAAACCAAAAACCCAAAAATATTTACTTTATCTTTTGTTTAGTTTCATCTATCTCTATTACATTGCAAGTGACCATGAAGGGATTGACAACCCCTTTATCGTGTTGGGTGCAAGTTGTTTGATTGTTTGTGCAGGTATTAGGTGATTTGTGCGTTTTCTCCTACTGGATTGATACCTTGGTTCTCTAACTGAGGGAAATACTTATCTCTACTTTGCTGCATCACCCTTTCCTCTTCAAGGAAAAAACCAATGAAAGCTCAAGAAGTAGCAGTGCCTGGGACGCATGTGGACACCCCCTAAGGCAGTTGGTGCCCTTCTTCGGCCGCAAGAAAGATAATATCCGGATAAAATCGTGTTAGTATTTTAGCCTAATCGGAGTTATGGATCTCCGGGAATTTCAGAAACGGTGAAGGGCCAGAAAACAGGAACACAGAAACAGAAGGAAACAAAGAGAGAGTGAGCGAGAGAGAGAGAGAGAGAGAGGGAGAGATCCAATCTCGGGGGTCCCGCCCCTCCGCTTCCATGGAGGCCATGGACCAGAGGGGAAACCCTTCTCCCATCCAGGGGAGGTCAAGGAAGAGGAAGGAGGGGGCTCTCCCCCTTCTCTCCCGGTGGCGCTGGAACGCCACCGGGGCCATCATTATGATGACGATCTACACCAACAAGTTCGCCGCCGTCATCACCAACTCTCTCCCCCTCTATGCAGCGGTGTAACCTCTCTTTTACCCGCTGTAATCTCTACTTAAACATGGTGCTCAATGCTATATATTACTATCCTACGCACACGCAAGATCATGGTGATGCATAGCAACGAGAGGGGAGAGTGTTGTCTACGTACCCTCGTAGACCGAAAGCGGAAGCGTTATATCAACGCGGTTGATGTAGTCGTACTTCTTCACGATCCAACCGATCTAAGCACCGAACGTACGGCACCTCCGAGTTCTGCACACGTTCAGCTCGATGACGTCCCTCGAACTCCGATCCAGCCGAGTGTCGAGGGAAAGTTCCTGTCAGCATGACGGCGTGGTGACGATGAAGATGTTCCACCGACGCAGGGCTTCGCCTAAGCACCGCTACGATATATTCGAGGTGTAATCTGGTGGAGGGGGGCACCGCACACGGCTAAGGAACGATCTCAATGATCAACTTGTGTGTCTTTGGGGTGCCCCCTGTTGGCTAACGTAGTAATTTCAAAAAAAATTTTCCTACGCACACGCAAGATCATGGTGATGCACAGCAACGAGAGGGGAGAGTGTTTGTCTACGTACCCTCGTAGACCGAAAGCGGAAGCGTTATATCAACGCGGTTGATGTAGTCGTACTTCTTCACGATCCAACCGATCTAAGCACCGAACGTACGGCACCTCCGAGTTCTGCACACGTTCAGCTCGATGACGATCCCCGGGCTCCGATCCAGCAAAGCGTCGAGGAAGAGTTCCGTCAGCACGACGGCGTGGTGACGATCTTGATGTGTTACCGGCGCAGGGCTTCGCCTAAGCACTGCAACGATATGATCGAGGTGGAATTTGATGGAAGGGGGCACCGCACACGGCTAAGGAACGATCCGTAGATCAACTTGTGTGTCTTTGGGGTGCCCCCTGCCCCTGTATATAAAGGATGGAGGAGGAGGAGGCCGGCCAAGGCAAAAGGTGCGGCCAGCATATGGAGTCCTACTAGGACTCCAAGTCCTAGTAGGAGTCCACCAAAAGGGGAGGAAGGGAGAAGGAATAGGAGGAGAAGGAGAGGTGGCCGGCCCCCTTTTCCCTAGTCCAATTCGGACCAAAGGGGAGGGGGGGCGCAGCAGCCTTTTCTTCTTCCCACTAAAGCCCATCAAGGCCCATTACTTCTCCCGTAATCCCGTAACTCCCCGGTACTCCCGAAAATACCCGAATCACTCAGAACCCTTCCGATGTCCGAATATAGTCGTCCAATATATCGATCTTTACGTCTCGACCATTTCGAGACTCCTCGTCATGTCCCCGATCTCATCCGGGACTCCGAACTCCTTCGGTACATCAAAACTCATAAACTCATAATATAACTGTCATCAAAACCTTAAGCGTGCGGACCCTACGGGTTCGAGAACAATGTAGACATGACCGAGACACGTCTCCAGTCAATAACCAATAGCGGGACCTGGATGCCCATATTGGCTCCTACATATTCTACGAAGATCTTTATCGGTCAGACCGCATAACAACATACGTTTGTTCCCTTTGTCATCGGTATGTTACTTGCCCGAGATTCGATCGTCGGTATCCAATACCTAGTTCAATCTCGTTACCGGCAAGTCTCTTTACTCGTTCCGTAATACATCATCTCACAACTAACACATTAGTTGCAATGCTTGCAAGGCTTATGTGATGTGCATTACCGAGAGGGCCCAGAGATACCTCTCCGACAATCGGAGTGACAAATCCTAATCTCGAAATAAGCCAACCCAACATGTACCTTCGGAGACACCTGTAGAGCACCTTTATAATCACCCAGTTACGTTGTGACGTTTGGTAGCACACAAAGTGTTCCTATGGTAAACGGGAGTTGCATATTCTCATAGTTAAAGGAACATGTATAAGTCATGGATAAAAGCAATAGCAACATACTAAACGATCGGGTGCTATGCTAATGGAATGGGTCATGTCAATCAGATCATTCAATTAATGATGTGATCTCGTTAATCAAATAACAACTCTTTGTTCATGGCTAGGAAACATAACCATCTTTGATCAATGAGCTAGTCAAGTAGAGGCATACTAGTGACACTCTGTTTGTCTATGTATTCACACATGTATTATGTTTCCAGTTAATACAATTCTAGCATGAATAATAAACATTTATCATGATATAAGGAAATAAATAATAACTTTATTATTGCCTCTAGGGCATATTTCCTTCAGTCTCCCACTTGCACTAGAGTCAATAATCTAGATCACATCACCATGTGATTAACATCAATAGTTCACATCATCATGTGATTAACACCCATAGTTCACATCGATATGTGATCAACACCCAAAGGGTTTACTAGATTCAGTAATCTAGTTCACATCGCTATGTAATTAACACCCAAAGAGTACTACAGTGTGATCATGTTTTGCTTGTGAGAGAAATTTAGTCAACGGGTCTGCCACATTCAGATCCGTTATGTATTTTGCAATTTTCTATGTCTACAATGCTCTGCACGGAGCTACTTTAGCTAATTGCTCCCACTTTCAATATGTATCTAGATTGAGACTTAGAGTCATCTAGATTAGTGTCAAAACTTGCATCGACGTAACCTTTTACGACGAACCTTTTTTGTTTTCACCTCCATAATCGAGAAACATATCCTTATTCCACTAAGGATAATTTTTGACCGCCGTCCAGTGATCTACTCCTAGATCACTATTGTACTCCCGTGCCAATCTCAGGGTAGGGTATACAATAGGTCTGGTACACAGCATGTCATACTTTATAGAACCTATGGCCAAAGCATAGGGAATGACTTTCATTCTCTTTCTATCTTCTACCGTGGTCGGGCTTTGAGTCTTACTCAATTTCACACTTTGTAACACAGGCAAGAACTCTTTCTTTGACTGTTCCATTTTGAACTACTTCAAAATCTTGTCAAGGTATGTACTCATTGAAAAACTTATCAAGCGTCTTGATCTATCTCTATAGATCTTGATGCTCAATATGTAAGCAGCTTCACCGAGGTCCTTTTTCGAAAAACTCCTTTCAAATACTCCTTTATGCTTTACAGAATAATTCTACATTATTTCCTATCAATAATATGTCATTTACATATACTTATCAGAAATGTTGTAGTGCTCCCACTCACTTTCTTGTAAATACAGGCTTCACCGCAAGTCTGTATAAAACTACATGCTTTGATCAACTTATCAAAGCGTATATCCCAACTCTGAGATGCTTGCACCAGTTCATAGATGGATCGCTGGAGCTTGCATATTTTGTTAACACCTTCAGGATCGACAAAACCTTCTAGTTGCATCGTATACAACTCTTCTTTAATAAATCCATTAAGGAATGTAGTTTTGTTTATCCATTTGTCGGATTTCATAAAATGCGGCAATTGCTAACATGATTCGGACAGACTTAAGCATAGATACGAGTGAGAAACTCTCATCGTAGTCAACACCTTGAACTTGTCGAAAACCTTTTGCGACAATTCTAGCTTTGTAGATAGTAACACTACTATCAGTGTCCGTCTTCCTCTTCAAGATCCATTTATTTTCTTTGGCTTGCCAATCATCGGGCAAATCCATCAAAGTCCATACTTTGTTCTCATACATGGATCATATCTCAGATTTCATGGCCTCTAACCATTTTGCGGAATCTGGGCTCATCATCGCTTCCTCATAGTTCGCAAGTTCGTCATGGTCTAGTAACATGATTTCCAGAACAGGATTACCGTACCACTCTGGTGCGGATCTCACTCTAGTTTGCTTACGAGATTCGGTAGTAACTTGATCTTGAAGTTACATGATCATCATCATTAGCTTCCTTACTAATTGGTGTAGTAGTCACAAGAACAGATTTCTGTGATGAACCACTTTCCAATAAGGGAGAAGGTACAATTACCTTATCAAGTTCTTACTTTCCTCCCACTCACTTCTTTCGAAAGAAACTCTTTCTCTAGAAAGTTTCCGAACTTAGCAACAAAAGTCTTGCCTTCGGATCTGTGATAGAAGGTGTATCCAACAGTTTCCTTTGGATATCCTATGAAGACACATTTCTCCGATTTGGGTTCGAGCTTATCAGGTTGAAGCTTTTTCACATAAGCATCGCAGCTCCAAACTTTAAGAAACGACAGCTTAGGTTTATTGCTAAACCATAGTTCATACGGTGTCGTCTCAACAGATTTAGATGGTGCCCCTTTTAACGTGAATGCAGCTGTCTCTAATGCATGATCCCAAAACGATATTGGTAAATCGGTAAGAAACATCATAGATTGCACTATATCTAATAAAGTACGGTTATGACGTTCGGACACACCATTATGCTGTGGTGTTCCAGGTGGCATGAATTTGTGAAACTATTCCACACTGTTTTAATTGAAGACCAAACTCGTAACTCAAATATTTGTCTCCGCGATCAGATCGTAGAAACCTTATTTTCTTGTCACGATGATTTTCACTTCACTCTAAAATTCTTTGAACTTTTCAAACGTTTCAGACTTATGTTTCATCAAGTAGATATACCCATATCTGCTCAAATCATCTGTGAAGGTTAGAAAATAATGATACTTGTCGCGAGCTTTAATATTCATCGGATCATATACATCAGTATGTATGACTTCCAACAAATCTGTTGCTTGCTCCATTGTTCCGGAGAACGGCGTTTTTAGTCATCTTGCCCAAGAGGCATGGTTCGCAAGCATCAAGTGATTCATAATCAAGTGATTCCAAAATCCCATCAGCATGGAGTTTCTTCATGCGCTTTACACCAATATGACCTAAACAGCAGTGCCATAAATAGGTTGCACTATCATTATTAACTTCGCATCTTTTTGGTTTCAATATCATGAATATGTGTATCACTGCGATCGAGATCCAATGAACTATTTTCATTGGTGTGTATGACCATAGAAGGTTTTATTCATGTAAACAGAACAACAATTGTTCTCTAACTTAAATGAATAACTGTATTGCAATTAACATGATCAAATCATATTCATGCTCAACGCAAACACCAAATAACACTTATTTAGTTTCAACACTAATCCCGAAAGTATAGGGAGTGTGTGATGATGATCATATCAATCTTGGAACCACTTCCAACACACATCGTCACCTTGCCCTTTAACTAGTCTTTGTTCGTTCTGCAACTCCCGTTTCGAGTTACTAAATTTTAGCAACTGAACTAGTACCAAATACTAAGGGGTTGCTATGAACACTAGTAAAGTACACATCAATAACATGTATATCAAATACACTTATGTTCACTTTGCCATCCTTCTTATCCGCCAATCACTTGGGGTAGTTCCGCTTCCAGTGACCAGTCCCTTTGCAGTAGAAGCACTTAGTCTCAGGCTTAGGACCATACTTGGGATTTTTCACTTGAGCAGCAACTTGCTTGCCGTTCTTCTTGAAGTTCCCCTTCTTTCCTTTTGCCCTTTTCTTGAAACTAGTGATCTTGTCAACCATCAACACTTGATGTTTTTCTTTGATTTCTACCTTCGCTGATTTTAGCATCGCGAAGAGCTTGGGAATATTTTCTGTTATCCCTTGCATATTATAGTTCATCAGGAAGTTCTACTAACTTGGTGATGGTGACTAGAGAATTCTGTCAATCACTATCTTATCTGGAAGATTAACTCCCACTTGATTCAAGCGATTGTAGTACCCAGACAATCTGAGCACATGCTCACTAGTTGAGCGATTCTCCTCCATCTTTTAGCTATAGAACTTGTTGGAGACTTCATATCTCTCAACTCGGGTATTTGCTTGAAATATTAACTTCAACTCCTAGAACATCTCATATGCTCCATGACGTTCAAAACGTCTTTTGAAGTCCCGATTCTAAGCAGTTAAGCATGGTGCACTAAACTATTAAGTAGTCATCATATTGAGCTAGCAAAACGTTCATAATGTCTGCATCTGCTCCTGCAATAGGTCCGTCACCTAGCGGTGCATCAAGGACATAATTCTTCTGTGCAGCAATGAGGATAAACCTCAGATCACGGATCCAATCCGCATCATTGCTACTAACATTTTTCAACACAATTTTCTCTAGGAACATATCAAAATAAACACAGGGAAGCAACAATGCGAGCTATTGATCTACAACATAGATATGCTAATACTACCAGGACTAAGTTCATGATAAATTAAAGTTCAATTAATCATATTACTTAAGAACTCCCACTTAGATAGACATCTCTCTAATCCTCTAAGTGATCACGTGATCCAAATCAACTAAACCATGTCCGATCATCACGTGAGATGGAGTAGTTTCAATGGTGAACATCACTATGTTGATCATATCTACTATATGATTCACGCTCAACCTTTCGGTCTCTGTGTTCCGAGGCCATATCTGTATATGCTAGGCTCGTCAAGTTAAACCTGAGTATTCCGCGTGTGCAACTGTTTTGCACCCGTTGTATTTGAACGTAGAGCCTATCACACCCGATCATCACGTGGTGTCTCAGCACGAAGAACTTTCGCAACGGTGCATACTCAGGGAGAACACTTCTTGATAATTTAGTGAGAGATCATCTTATAATGCTACCGTCAAACAAAGCAAGATAAGATGCATAAAAGATAAACATCACATGCAATCAATATAAGTGATATGATATGGCCATCATCATATCGTGCTTGTGATCTCCATCTTCGAAGCACCGTCATGATCACCATCGTCATCGGCGCGACACCTTGATCTCCATCGTAGCATCGTTGTCGTCTCGCCAATCTTATGCTTCCACGACTATCACTACCGCTTAGTAATAAAGTAAAGCATTACATCGCGATTGCATTGCATACAATAAAGCGACAACCATATGGCTCCTGCCTGTTGCCGATAACTCGGTTACAAAACATGATCATCTCATACAATAAAATTTAGCATCACGTCTTGACCATATCACATCACAACATGCTCTGCAAAAACAAGTTAGACGTCCTCTACTTTGTTGTTGCAAGTTTTTACGTGGCTGCTACGGGCTTTAAGCAAGAACTCATCTTACCTACGCATCGAAACCACAACGATAGTTTGTCAAATAGACTCCGTTTTAACCTTCTCAAGGACCGGGCGTAGCCACACTCGGTTCAACTAAAGTTGGAGAGACAGTCTTCCGCAAGCCATCTATGTGCAAAGCACGTCGAGGGAACCGGTCTCGCGTAAGCGTACGCGTAAGGTTGGTCCGGATCGTCTCGTCCAACAATACCGCTGAACCAAAGTATGACATGCTGGTAGGCAGTATGACTTGTATCGTCCACAACTCACTTGTGTTCTACTCGTGCAAATAACATCAAACCATAAAACCTAGGCTCGGATGCCACTGTTGGGTAACGTAGTAATTTCAAAAAAAAATTTCCTACGCACACGCAAGATCATGGTGATGCACAGCAACGAGAGGGGAGAGTGTTTGTCTACGTACCCTCGTAGACCGAAAGCGGAAGCGTTATATCAACGCGGTTGATGTAGTCGTACTTCTTCACGATCCAACCGATCTAAGCACCGAACGTACGGCACCTCCGAGTTCTGCACACGTTCAGCTCGATGACGATCCCCGGGCTCCGATCCAGCAAAGCGTCGAGGAAGAGTTCCGTCAGCACGACGGCGTGGTGACGATCTTGATGTGTTACCGGCGCAGGGCTTCGCCTAAGCACTGCAACGATATGATCGAGGTGGAATTTGGTGGAAGGGGGCACCGCACACGGCTAAGGAACGATCCGTAGATCAACTTGTGTGTCTTTGGGGTGCCCCCTGCCCCTGTATATAAAGGATGGAGGAGGAGGAGGCCGGCCAAGGCAAAAGGTGCGGCCAGCATATGGAGTCCTACTAGGACTCCAAGTCCTAGTAGGAGTCCACCAAAAGGGGAGGAAGGGAGAAGGAATAGGAGGAGAAGGAGAGGTGGCCGGCCCCCTTTTCCCTAGTCCAATTCGGACCAAAGGGGAGGGGGGGCGCAGCAGCCTTTTCTTCTTCCCACTAAAGCCCATCAAGGCCCATTACTTCTCCCGTAATCCCGTAACTCCCCGGTACTCCCGAAAATACCCGAATCACTCAGAACCCTTCCGATGTCCGAATATAGTCGTCCAATATATCGATCTTTACGTCTCGACCATTTCGAGACTCCTCGTCATGTCCCCGATCTCATCCGGGACTCCGAACTCCTTCGGTACATCAAAACTCATAAACTCATAATATAACTGTCATCGAAACCTTAAGCGTGCGGACCCTATGGGTTCGAGAACAATGTAGACATGACCGAGACACGTCTCCAGTCAATAACCAATAGCGGGACCTGGATGCCCATATTGGCTCCTACATATTCTACGAAGATCTTTATCGGTCAGACCGCATAACAACATACGTTTGTTCCCTTTGTCATCGGTATGTTACTTGCCCGAGATTCGATCGTCGGTATCCAATACCTAGTTCAATCTCGTTACCGGCAAGTCTCTTTACTCGTTCCGTAATACATCATCTCACAACTAACACATTAGTTGCAATGCTTGCAAGGCTTATGTGATGTGCATTACCGAGAGGGCCCAGAGATACCTCTCCGACAATCGGAGTGACAAATCCTAATCTCGAAATAAGCCAACCCAACATGTACCTTCGGAGACACCTGTAGAGCACCTTTATAATCACCCAGTTACGTTGTGACGTTTGGTAGCACACAAAGTGTTCCTATGGTAAACGGGAGTTGCATATTCTCATAGTTAAAGGAACATGTATAAGTCATGGATAAAAGCAATAGCAACATACTAAACGATCGGGTGCTATGCTAATGGAATGGGTCATGTCAATCAGATCATTCAATTAATGATGTGATCTCGTTAATCAAATAACAACTCTTTGTTCATGGCTAGGAAACATAACCATCTTTGATCAATGAGCTAGTCAAGTAGAGGCATACTAGTGACACTCTGTTTGTCTATGTATTCACACATGTATTATGTTTCCAGTTAATACAATTCTAGCATGAATAATAAACATTTATCATGATATAAGGAAATAAATAATAACTTTATTATTGCCTCTAGGGCATATTTCCTTCAGTCTCCCACTTGCACTAGAGTCAATAATCTAGATCACATCACCATGTGATTAACATCAATAGTTCACATCATCATGTGATTAACACCCATAGTTCACATCGATATGTGATCAACACCCAAAGGGTTTACTAGATTCAGTAATCTAGTTCACATCGCTATGTAATTAACACCCAAAGAGTACTACAGTGTGATCATGTTTTGCTTGTGAGAGAAATTTAGTCAACGGGTCTGCCACATTCAGATCCGTTATGTATTTTGCAATTTTCTATGTCTACAATGCTCTGCACGGAGCTACTTTAGCTAATTGCTCCCACTTTCAATATGTATCTAGATTGAGACTTAGAGTCATCTAGATTAGTGTCAAAACTTGCATCGACGTAACCTTTTACGACGAACCTTTTTTTTTTCACCTCCATAATCGAGAAACATATCCTTATTCCACTAAGGATAATTTTTGACCGCCGTCCAGTGATCTACTCCTAGATCACTATTGTACTCCCGTGCCAATCTCAGGGTAGGGTATACAATAGGTCTGGTACACAGCATGGCATACTTTATAGAACCTATGGCCAAAGCATAGGGAATGACTTTCATTCTCTTTCTATCTTCTACCGTGGTCGGGCTTTGAGTCTTACTCAATTTCACACTTTGTAACACAGGCAAGAACTCTTTCTTTGACTGTTCCATTTTGAACTACTTCAAAATCTTGTCAAGGTATGTACTCATTGAAAAACTTATCAAGCGTCTTGATCTATCTCTATAGATCTTGATGCTCAATATGTAAGCAACTTCACCGAGGTCCTTTTTCGAAAAACTCCTTTCAAATACTCCTTTATGCTTTACAGAATAATTCTACATTATTTCCGATCAATAATATGTCATTTACATATACTTATCAGAAATGTTGTAGTGCTCCCACTCACTTTCTTGTAAATACAGGCTTCACCGCAAGTCTGTATAAAACTACATGCTTTGATCAACTTATCAAAGCGTATATCCCAACTCTGAGATGCTTGCACCAGTTCATAGATGGATCGCTGGAGCTTGCATATTTTGTTAACACCTTCAGGATCGACAAAACCTTCTAGTTGCATCGTATACAACTCTTCTTTAATAAATCCATTAAGGAATGTAGTTTTGTTTATCCATTTGTCGGATTTCATAAAATGCGGCAATTGCTAACATGATTCGGACAGACTTAAGCATAGATATGAGTGAGAAACTCTCATCGTAGTCAACACCTTGAACTTGTCGAAAACCTTTTGCGACAATTCTAGCTTTGTAGATAGTAACACTACTATCAGTGTCTGTCTTCCTCTTCAAGATCCATTTATTTTCTTTGGCTTGCCAATCATCGGGCAAATCCATCAAAGTCCATACTTTGTTCTCATACATGGATCATATCTCAGATTTCATGGCCTCTAACCATTTTGCGGAATCTGGGCTCATCATCGCTTCCTCATAGTTCGCAAGTTCGTCATGGTCTAGTAACATGACTTCCAGAACAGGATTACCGTACCACTCTGGTGCGGATCTCACTCTAGTTTGCTTACGAGATTCGGTAGTAACTTGATCTTGAAGTTACATGATCATCATCATTAGCTTCCTTACTAATTGGTGTAGTAGTCACAAGAACAGATTTCTGTGATGAACCACTTTCCAATAAGGGAGAAGGTACAATTACCTTATCAAGTTCTTACTTTCCTCCCACTCACTTCTTTCGAAAGAAACTCTTTCTCTAGAAAGTTTCCGAACTTAGCAACAAAAGTCTTGCCTTCGGATCTGTGATAGAAGGTGTATCCAACAGTTTCCTTTGGATATCCTATGAAGACACATTTCTCCGATTTGGGTTCGAGCTTATCAGGTTGAAGCTTTTTCACATAAGCATCGCAGCTCCAAACTTTAAGAAACGACAGCTTAGGTTTATTGCTAAACCATAGTTCATACGGTGTCGTCTCAACGGATTTAGATGGTGCCCCTTTTAACGTGAATGCAGCTGTCTCTAATGCATGATCCCAAAACGATATTGGTAAATCGGTAAGAAACATCATAGATTGCACTATATCCAATAAAGTACGGTTATGACGTTCGGACACACCATTATGCTGTGGTGTTCCAGGTGGCATGAATTTGTGAAACTATTCCACACTGTTTTAATTGAAGACCAAACTCGTAACTCAAATATTTGTCTCCGCGATCAGATCGTAGAAACCTTATTTTCTTGTCACGATGATTTTCACTTCACTCTAAAATTCTTTGAACTTTTCAAACGTTTCAGACTTATGTTTCATCAAGTAGATATACCCATATCTGCTCAAATCATCTGTGAAGGTTAGAAAATAATGATACTTGTCGCGAGCTTTAATATTCATCGTATCATATACATCAGTATGTATGACTTCCAACAAATCTGTTGCTTGCTCCATTGTTCCGGAGAACGGCGTTTTTAGTCATCTTGCCCAAGAGGCATGGTTCGCAAGCATCAAGTGATTCATAATCAAGTGATTCCAAAATCCCATCAGCATGGAGTTTCTTCATGCGCTTTACACCAATATGACCTAAACAGCAGTGCCATAAATAGGTTGCACTATCATTATTAACTTCGCATCTTTTTGGTTTCAATATCATGAATATGTGTATCACTGCGATCGAGATCCAATGAACTATTTTCATTGGTGTGTATGACCATAGAAGGTTTTATTCATGTAAACAGAACAACAATTGTTCTCTAACTTAAATGAATAACTGTATTGCAATTAACATGATCAAATCATATTCATGCTCAACGCAAACACCAAATAACACTTATTTAGTTTCAACACTAATCCCGAAAGTATAGGGAGTGTGTGATGATGATCATATCAATCTTGGAACCACTTCCAACACACATCGTCACCTTGCCCTTTAACTAGTCTTTGTTCGTTCTGCAACTCCCGTTTCGAGTTACTAAATTTTAGCAACTGAACTAGTACCAAATACTAAGGGGTTGCTATGAACACTAGTAAAGTACACATCAATAACATGTATATCAAATACACTTATGTTCACTTTGCCATCCTTCTTATCCGCCAATCACTTGGGGTAGTTCCGCTTCCAGTGACCAGTCCCTTTGCAGTAGAAGCACTTAGTCTCAGGCTTAGGACCATACTTGGGATTTTTCACTTGAGCAGCAACTTGCTTGCCGTTCTTCTTGAAGTTCCCCTTCTTTCCTTTTGCCCTTTTCTTGAAACTAGTGATCTTGTCAACCATCAACACTTGATGTTTTTCTTTGATTTCTACCTTCGCTGATTTTAGCATCGCGAAGAGCTTGGGAATATTTTCTGTTATCCCTTGCATATTATAGTTCATCACGAAGTTCTACTAACTTGGTGATGGTGACTAGAGAATTCTGTCAATCACTATCTTATCTGGAAGATTAACTCCCACTTGATTCAAGCGATTGTAGTACCCAGACAATCTGAGCACATGCTCACTAGTTGAGCGATTCTCCTCCATCTTTTAGCTATAGAACTTGTTGGAGACTTCATATCTCTCAACTCGGGTATTTGCTTGAAATATTAACTTCAACTCCTAGAACATCTCATATGCTCCATGACGTTCAAAACGTCTTTTGAAGTCCCGATTCTAAGCAGTTAAGCATGGTGCACTAAACTATTAAGTAGTCATCATATTGAGCTAGCAAAACGTTCATAATGTCTGCATCTGCTCCTGCAATAGGTCCGTCACCTAGCGGTGCATCAAGGACATAATTCTTCTGTGCAGCAATGAGGATAAACCTCAGATCACGGATCCAATCCGCATCATTGCTACTAACATTTTTCAACACAATTTTCTCTAGGAACATATCAAAATAAACACAGGGAAGCAACAATGCGAGCTATTGATCTACAACATAGATATGCTAATACTACCAGGACTAAGTTCATGATAAATTAAAGTTCAATTAATCATATTACTTAAGAACTCCCACTTAGATAGACATCTCTCTAATCCTCTAAGTGATCACGTGATCCAAATCAACTAAACCATGTCCGATCATCACGTGAGATGGAGTAGTTTCAATGGTGAACATCACTATGTTGATCATATCTACTATATGATTCACGCTCAACCTTTCGGTCTCTGTGTTCCGAGGCCATATCTGTATATGCTAGGCTCGTCAAGTTAAACCTGAGTATTCCGCGTGTGCAACTGTTTTGCACCCGTTGTATTTGAACGTAGAGCCTATCACACCCGATCATCACGTGGTGTCTCAGCACGAAGAACTTTCGCAACGGTGCATACTCAGGGAGAACACTTCTTGATAATTTAGTGAGAGATCATCTTATAATGCTACCGTCAAACAAAGCAAGATAAGATGCATAAAAGATAAACATCACATGCAATCAATATAAGTGATATGATATGGCCATCATCATATCGTGCTTGTGATCTCCATCTTCGAAGCACCATCATGATCACCATCGTCATCGGCGCGACACCTTGATCTCCATCGTAGCATCGTTGTCGTCTCGCCAATCTTATGCTTCCACGACTATCACTACCGCTTAGTAATAAAGTAAAGCATTACATCGCGATTGCATTGCATACAATAAAGCGACAACCATATGGCTCCTGCCTGTTGCCGATAACTCGGTTACAAAACATGATCATCTCATACAATAAAATTTAGCATCACGTCTTGACCATATCACATCACAACATGCTCTGCAAAAACAAGTTAGACGTCCTCTACTTTGTTGTTGCAAGTTTTTACGTGGCTGCTACGGGCTTTAAGCAAGAACTCATCTTACCTACGCATCGAAACCACAACGATAGTTTGTCAAATAGACTCCGTTTTAACCTTCTCAAGGACCGGGCGTAGCCACACTCGGTTCAACTAAAGTTGGAGAGACAGTCTTCCGCAAGCCATCTATGTGCAAAGCACGTCGAGGGAACCGGTCTCGCGTAAGCGTACGCGTAAGGTTGGTCCGGATCGTCTCGTCCAACAATACCGCTGAACCAAAGTATGACATGCTGGTAGGCAGTATGACTTGTATCGTCCACAACTCACTTGTGTTCTACTCGTGCAAATAACATCAAACCATAAAACCTAGGCTCGGATGCCACTGTTGGGTAACGTAGTAATTTAAAAAAAAAATTTCCTACGCACACGCAAGATCATGGTGATGCACAGCAACGAGAGGGGAGAGTGTTTGTCTACGTACCCTCGTAGACCGAAAGCGGAAGCGTTATATCAACGCGGTTGATGTAGTCGTACTTCTTCACGATCCAACCGATCTAAGCACCGAACGTACGGCACCTCCGAGTTCTGCACACGTTCAGCTCGATGACGATCCCCGGGCTCCGATCCAGCAAAGCGTCGAGGAAGAGTTCCGTCAGCACGACGGCGTGGTGACGATCTTGATGTGTTACCGGCGCAGGGCTTCGCCTAAGCACTGCAACGATATGATCGAGGTGGAATTTGGTGGAAGGGGGCACCGCACACGGCTAAGGAACGATCCGTAGATCAACTTGTGTGTCTTTGGGGTGCCCCCTGCCCCTGTATATAAAGGATGGAGGAGGAGGAGGCCGGCCAAGGCAAAAGGTGCGGCCAGCATATGGAGTCCTACTAGGACTCCAAGTCCTAGTAGGAGTCCACCAAAAGGGGAGGAAGGGAGAAGGAATAGGAGGAGAAGGAGAGGTGGCCGGCCCCCTTTTCCCTAGTCCAATTCGGACCAAAGGGGAGGGGGGGCGCAGCAGCCTTTTCTTCTTCCCACTAAAGCCCATCAAGGCCCATTACTTCTCCCGTAACCCCGTAACTCCCCGGTACTCCCGAAAATACCCGAATCACTCAGAACCCTTCCGATGTCCGAATATAGTCGTCCAATATATCGATCTTTACGTCTCGACCATTTCGAGACTCCTCGTCATGTCCCCGATCTCATCCGGGACTCCGAACTCCTTCGGTACATCAAAACTCATAAACTCATAATATAACTGTCATCGAAACCTTAAGCGTGCGGACCCTACGGGTTCGAGAACAATGTAGACATGACCGAGACACGTCTCCAGTCAATAACCAATAGCGGGACCTGGATGCCCATATTGGCTCCTACATATTCTACGAAGATCTTTATCGGTCAGACCGCATAACAACATACGTTTGTTCCCTTTGTCATCGGTATGTTACTTGCCCGAGATTCGATCGTCGGTATCCAATACCTAGTTCAATCTCGTTACCGGCAAGTCTCTTTACTCGTTCCGTAATACATCATCTCACAACTAACACATTAGTTGCAATGCTTGCAAGGCTTATGTGATGTGCATTACCGAGAGGGCCTAGAGATACCTCTCCGACAATCGGAGTGACAAATCCTAATCTCGAAATAAGCCAACCCAACATGTACCTTCGGAGACACCTGTAGAGCACCTTTATAATCACCCAGTTACGTTGTGACGTTTGGTAGCACACAAAGTGTTCCTATGGTAAACGGGAGTTGCATATTCTCATAGTTAAAGGAACATGTATAAGTCATGGATAAAAGCAATAGCAACATACTAAACGATCGGGTGCTATGCTAATGGAATGGGTCATGTCAATCAGATCATTCAATTAATGATGTGATCTCGTTAATCAAATAACAACTCTTTGTTCATGGCTAGGAAACATAACCATCTTTGATCAATGAGCTAGTCAAGTAGAGGCATACTAGTGACACTCTGTTTGTCTATGTATTCACACATGTATTATGTTTCCAGTTAATACAATTCTAGCATGAATAATAAACATTTATCATGATATAAGGAAATAAATAATAACTTTATTATTGCCTCTAGGGCATATTTCCTTCAGTCTCCCACTTGCACTAGAGTCAATAATCTAGATCACATCACCATGTGATTAACATCAATAGTTCACATCATCATGTGATTAACACCCATAGTTCACATCGATATGTGATCAACACCCAAAGGGTTTACTAGATTTAGTAATCTAGTTCACATCGCTATGTAATTAACACCCAAAGAGTACTACAGTGTGATCATGTTTTGCTTGTGAGAGAAATTTAGTCAACGGGTCTGCCACATTCAGATCCGTTATGTATTTTGCAATTTTCTATGTCTACAATGCTCTGCACGGAGCTACTTTAGCTAATTGCTCCCACTTTCAATATGTATCTAGATTGAGACTTAGAGTCATCTAGATTAGTGTCAAAACTTGCATCGACGTAACCTTTTACGACGAACCTTTTTTTTTTCACCTCCATAATCGAGAAACATATCCTTATTCCACTAAGGATAATTTTTGACCGCCGTCCAGTGATCTACTCCTAGATCACTATTGTACTCCCGTGCCAATCTCAGGGTAGGGTATACAATAGGTCTGGTACACAGCATGGCATACTTTATAGAACCTATGGCCAAAGCATAGGGAATGACTTTCATTCTCTTTCTATCTTCTACCGTGGTCGGGCTTTGAGTCTTACTCAATTTCACACTTTGTAACACAGGCAAGAACTCTTTCTTTGACTGTTCCATTTTGAACTACTTCAAAATCTTGTCAAGGTATGTACTCATTGAAAAACTTATCAAGCGTCTTGATCTATCTCTATAGATCTTGATGCTCAATATGTAAGCAGCTTCACCGAGGTCCTTTTTCGAAAAACTCCTTTCAAATACTCCTTTATGCTTTACAGAATAATTCTACATTATTTCCGATCAATAATATGTCATTTACATATACTTATCAGAAATGTTGTAGTGCTCCCACTCACTTTCTTGTAAATACAGGCTTCACCGCAAGTCTGTATAAAACTACATGCTTTGATCAACTTATCAAAGCGTATATCCCAACTCTGAGATGCTTGCACCAGTTCATAGATGGATCGCTGGAGCTTGCATATTTTGTTAACACCTTCAGGATCGACAAAACCTTCTAGTTGCATCGTATACAACTCTTCTTTAATAAATCCATTAAGGAATGTAGTTTTGTTTATCCATTTGTCGGATTTCATAAAATGCGGCAATTGCTAACATGATTCGGACAGACTTAAGCATAGATACGAGTGAGAAACTCTCATCGTAGTCAACACCTTGAACTTGTCGAAAACCTTTTGCGACAATTCTAGCTTTGTAGATAGTAACACTACTATCAGTGTCCGTCTTCCTCTTCAAGATCCATTTATTTTCTTTGGCTTGCCAATCATCGGGCAAATCCATCAAAGTCCATACTTTGTTCTCATACATGGATCATATCTCAGATTTCATGGCCTCTAACCATTTTGCGGAATCTGGGCTCATCATCGCTTCCTCATAGTTCGCAAGTTCGTCATGGTCTAGTAACATGACTTCCAGAACAGGATTACCGTACCACTCTGGTGCGGATCTCACTCTAGTTTGCTTACGAGATTCGGTAGTAACTTGATCTTGAAGTTACATGATCATCATCATTAGCTTCCTTACTAATTGGTGTAGTAGTCACAAGAACAGATTTCTGTGATGAACCACTTTCCAATAAGGGAGAAGGTACAATTACCTTATCAAGTTCTTACTTTCCTCCCACTCACTTCTTTCGAAAGAAACTCTTTCTCTAGAAAGTTTCCGAACTTAGCAACAAAAGTCTTGCCTTCGGATCTGTGATAGAAGGTGTATCCAACAGTTTCCTTTGGATATCCTATGAAGACACATTTCTCCGATTTGGGTTCGAGCTTATCAGGTTGAAGCTTTTTCACATAAGCATCGCAGCTCCAAACTTTAAGAAACGACAGCTTAGGTTTATTGCTAAACCATAGTTCATACGGTGTCGTCTCAACGGATTTAGATGGTGCCCCTTTTAACGTGAATGCAGCTGTCTCTAATGCATGATCCCAAAACGATATTGGTAAATCGGTAAGAAACATCATAGATTGCACTATATCCAATAAAGTACGGTTATGACGTTCGGACACACCATTATGCTGTGGTGTTCCAGGTGGCATGAATTTGTGAAACTATTCCACACTGTTTTAATTGAAGACCAAACTCGTAACTCAAATATTTGTCTCCGCGATCAGATCGTAGAAACCTTATTTTCTTGTCACGATGATTTTCACTTCACTCTAAAATTCTTTGAACTTTTCAAACGTTTCAGACTTATGTTTCATCAAGTAGATATACCCATATCTGCTCAAATCATCTGTGAAGGTTAGAAAATAATGATACTTGTCGCGAGCTTTAATATTCATCGGATCATATACATCAGTATGTATGACTTCCAACAAATCTGTTGCTTGCTCCATTGTTCTGGAGAACGGCGTTTTTAGTCATCTTGCCCAAGAGGCATGGTTCGCAAGCATCAAGTGATTCATAATCAAGTGATTCCAAAATCCCATCAGCATGGAGTTTCTTCATGCGCTTTACACCAATATGACCTAAACAGCAGTGCCATAAATAGGTTGCACTATCATTATTAACTTCGCATCTTTTTGGTTTCAATATCATGAATATGTGTATCACTGCGATCGAGATCCAATGAACTATTTTCATTGGTGTGTATGACCATAGAAGGTTTTATTCATGTAAACAGAACAACAATTGTTCTCTAACTTAAATGAATAACTGTATTGCAATTAACATGATCAAATCATATTCATGCTCAACGCAAACACCAAATAACACTTATTTAGTTTCAACACTAATCCCGAAAGTATAGGGAGTGTGCGATGATGATCATATCAATCTTGGAACCACTTCCAACACACATCGTCACCTTGCCCTTTAACTAGTCTTTGTTCGTTCTGCAACTCCCGTTTCGAGTTACTAAATTTTAGCAACTGAACTAGTACCAAATACTAAGGGGTTGCTATGAACACTAGTAAAGTACACATCAATAACATGTATATCAAATATACTTATGTTCACTTTGCCATCCTTCTTATCCGCCAATCACTTGGGGTAGTTCCGCTTGCAGTGACCAGTCCCTTTGCAGTAGAAGCACTTAGTCTCAGGCTTAGGACCATACTTGGGATTTTTCACTTGAGCAGCAACTTGCTTGCCGTTCTTCTTGAAGTTCCCCTTCTTTCCTTTTGCCCTTTTCTTGAAACTAGTGATCTTGTCAACCATCAACACTTGATGTTTTTCTTTGATTTCTACCTTCGCTGATTTTAGCATCGCGAAGAGCTTGGGAATATTTTCTGTTATCCCTTGCATATTATAGTTCATCACGAAGTTCTACTAACTTGGTGATGGTGACTAGAGAATTCTGTCAATCACTATCTTATCTGGAAGATTAACTCCCACTTGATTCAAGCGATTGTAGTACCCAGACAATCTGAGCACATGCTCACTAGTTGAGCGATTCTCCTCCATCTTTTAGCTATAGAACTTGTTGGAGACTTCATATCTCTCAACTCGGGTATTTGCTTGAAATATTAACTTCAACTCCTAGAACATCTCATATGCTCCATGACGTTCAAAACGTCTTTTGAAGTCCCGATTCTAAGCAGTTAAGCATGGTGCACTAAACTATTAAGTAGTCATCATATTGAGCTAGCAAAACATTCATAATGTCTGCATCTGCTCCTGCAATAGGTCCGTCACCTAGCGGTGCATCAAGGACATAATTCTTCTGTGCAGCAATGAGGATAAACCTCAGATCACGGATCCAATCCGCATCATTGCTACTAACATTTTTCAACACAATTTTCTCTAGGAACATATCAAAATAAACACAGGGAAGCAACAATGCGAGCTATTGATCTACAACATAGATATGCTAATACTACCAGGACTAAGTTCATGATAAATTAAAGTTCAATTAATCATATTACTTAAGAACTCCCACTTAGATAGACATCTCTCTAATCCTCTAAGTGATCACGTGATCCAAATCAACTAAACCATGTCCGATCATCACGTGAGATGGAGTAGTTTCAATGGTGAACATCACTATGTTGATCATATCTACTATATGATTCACGCTCAACCTTTCGGTCTCTGTGTTCCGAGGCCATATCTGTATATGCTAGGCTCGTCAAGTTAAACCTGAGTATTCCGCGTGTGCAACTGTTTTGCACCCGTTGTATTTGAACGTAGAGCCTATCACACCCGATCATCACGTGGTGTCTCAGCACGAAGAACTTTCGCAACGGTGCATACTCAGGGAGAACACTTCTTGATAATTTAGTGAGAGATCATCTTATAATGCTACCGTCAAACAAAGCAAGATAAGATGCATAAAAGATAAACATCACATGCAATCAATATAAGTGATATGATATGGCCATCATCATATCGTGCTTGTGATCTCCATCTTCGAAGCACCATCATGATCACCATCGTCATCGGCGCGACACCTTGATCTCCATCGTAGCATCGTTGTCGTCTCGCCAATCTTATGCTTCCACGACTATCACTACCGCTTAGTAATAAAGTAAAGCATTACATCGCGATTGCATTGCATACAATAAAGCGACAACCATATGGCTCCTGCCTGTTGCCGATAACTCGGTTACAAAACATGATCATCTCATACAATAAAATTTAGCATCACGTCTTGACCATATCACATCACAACATGCTCTGCAAAAACAAGTTAGACGTCCTCTACTTTGTTGTTGCAAGTTTTTACGTGGCTGCTACGGGCTTTAAGCAAGAACTCATCTTACCTACGCATCGAAACCACAACGATAGTTTGTCAAATAGACTCCGTTTTAACCTTCTCAAGGACCGGGCGTAGCCACACTCGGTTCAACTAAAGTTGGAGAGACAGTCTTCCGCAAGCCATCTATGTGCAAAGCACGTCGAGGGAACCGGTCTCGCGTAAGCGTACGCGTAAGGTTGGTCCGGATCGTCTCGTCCAACAATACCGCTGAACCAAAGTATGACATGCTGGTAGGCAGTATGACTTGTATCGTCCACAACTCACTTGTGTTCTACTCGTGCAAATAACATCAAACCATAAAACCTAGGCTCGGATGCCACTGTTGGGTAACGTAGTAATTTCAAAAAAAAATTTCCTACGCACACGCAAGATCATGGTGATGCACAGCAACGAGAGGGGAGAGTGTTTGTCTACGTACCCTCGTAGACCGAAAGCGGAAGCGTTATATCAACGCGGTTGATGTAGTCGTACTTCTTCACGATCCAACCGATCTAAGCACCGAACGTACGGCACCTCCGAGTTCTGCACACGTTCAGCTCGATGACGATCCCCGGGCTCCGATCCAGCAAAGCGTCGAGGAAGAGTTCCGTCAGCACGACGGCGTGGTGACGATCTTGATGTGTTACCGGCGCAGGGCTTCGCCTAAGCACTGCAACGATATGATCGAGGTGGAATTTGGTGGAAGGGGGCACCGCACACGGCTAAGGAACGATCCGTAGATCAACTTGTGTGTCTTTGGGGTGCCCCCTGCCCCTGTATATAAAGGATGGAGGAGGAGGAGGCCGGCCAAGGCAAAAGGTGCGGCCAGCATATGGAGTCCTACTAGGACTCCAAGTCCTAGTAGGAGTCCACCAAAAGGGGAGGAAGGGAGAAGGAATAGGAGGAGAAGGAGAGGTGGCCGGCCCCCTTTTCCCTAGTCCAATTCGGACCAAAGGGGAGGGGGGGCGCAGCAGCCTTTTCTTCTTCCCACTAAAGCCCATCAAGGCCCATTACTTCTCCCGTAATCCCGTAACTCCCCGGTACTCCCGAAAATACCCGAATCACTCAGAACCCTTCCGACGTCCGAATATAGTCGTCCAATATATCGATCTTTACGTCTCGACCATTTCGAGACTCCTCGTCATGTCCCCGATCTCATCCGGGACTCCGAACTCCTTCGGTACATCAAAACTCATAAACTCATAATATAACTGTCATCGAAACCTTAAGCGTGCGGACCCTACGGGTTCGAGAACAATGTAGACATGACCGAGACACGTCTCCAGTCAATAACCAATAGCGGGACCTGGATGCCCATATTGGCTCCTACATATTCTACGAAGATCTTTATCGGTCAGACCGCATAACAACATACGTTTGTTCCCTTTGTCATCGGTATGTTACTTGCCCGAGATTCGATCGTCGGTATCCAATACCTAGTTCAATCTCGTTACCGGCAAGTCTCTTTACTCGTTCCGTAATACATCATCTCACAACTAACACATTAGTTACAATGCTTGCAAGGCTTATGTGATGTGCATTACCGAGAGGGCCCAGAGATACCTCTCCGACAATCGGAGTGACAAATCCTAATCTCGAAATAAGCCAACCCAACATGTACCTTCGGAGACACCTGTAGAGCACCTTTATAATCACCCAGTTACGTTGTGACGTTTGGTAGCACACAAAGTGTTCCTATGGTAAACGGGAGTTGCATATTCTCATAGTTAAAGGAACATGTATAAGTCATGGATAAAAGCAATAGCAACATACTAAACGATCGGGTGCTATGCTAATGGAATGGGTCATGTCAATCAGATCATTCAATTAATGATGTGATCTCGTTAATCAAATAACAACTCTTTGTTCATGGCTAGGAAACATAACCATCTTTGATCAATGAGCTAGTCAAGTAGAGGCATACTAGTGACACTCTGTTTGTCTATGTATTCACACATGTATTATGTTTCCAGTTAATACAATTCTAGCATGAATAATAAACATTTATCATGATATAAGGAAATAAATAATAACTTTATTATTGCCTCTAGGGCATATTTCCTTCACTCCCTGCCTCCGTATATAAAGGAGCCAAGGGGGAGGGGCTGGCCGGCCAAGCCTGGTGCGCCAGGAGAGTCCTACTCCCTCCGGGAGTAGGATTCCCCCCCCCCCCAATCCTAGTTGGACTAGGATTCCTCAAAGGGAAAGAGGGAGAGAGGGGGCCGACCACCTCTCCTAATCCTAATAGGACTAGGGGAGGGGGGAGGCGTGCGGCCAGCCCTAGGGCAGCCCCTTTCTCCTTTTCCACTAAGGCCCAATATGGCCCATATGTTTCCTGGGGGGTTCCGGTAACCTCCTGGTACTCCGGTGAAATCCCGATTCACCCGGAACACTTCCGATATCCAAATGTAGGCTTCCAATATATCAATCTTTACGTCTCGACCATTTCAAGACTCCTCGTCATGTCCGTGATCACATCCGGGACTCCGAACTACCTTCGGTACATCAACATCATATAAACTCATAACAACTGTCATCGAAACGTTAAGCGTGCGGACCCTACGGGTTCGAGAATAATGTAGACATGACCGAGACACCTCTCCGGTCAATAACCAATAGCGGGACCTGGATGCCCATATTGGCTCCTACATATTCTACGAAGATCTTTATCGGCCAGACCGCATAACAACATACGTTGTTCCTTTTGTCATCGGTATGTTACTTGCCCGAGATTCGATCGTCGGTATCCAATACCTAGTTCAATCTCGTTACCGGCAAGTCTCTTTACTCGTTCCGTAATACATCATCTAACAACTAACACATTAGTTGTAATGCTTGCAAGGCTTATGTGATGTGCATTACCGAGAGGGCCCAGAGATACCTCTCCGACAATCGGAGTGACAAATCCTAATCTCGAAATACGCCAACCCAACATGTACCTTCGGAGACACCTGTAATGCTCCTTTATAATCACCCAGTTACGTTGTGACGTTTGGTAGCACCCAAAGTGTTCCTCTGGCAAATGGGAGTTGCATAATCTCATAGTCATAGGAACCTGTATAAGTTATGAAGAATAGCAACAGCAACAAACTAAACAATCAGGTGCTATGCTAATGAAATGGGTCATGTCAATCAGATCATTCAACTAATGATGTGATCCCGTCAATCAAATAACAACTCTTTGTTCATGGTTAGGAAACATAACCATCTTTGATTAACGGGCTAGTCAAGTAGAGGCATACTAGTGACACTCTGTATGTTTATTCACACATGTATTATGTTTCCGGTTAATACAATTCTAGCATGAATAATAAACATTTATCATGATATAAGGAAATAAATAATAACTTTATTATTGCCTCTAGGGCATATTTCCTTCAGTCTCCCACTTGCACTAGAGTCAATAATCTAGATTACAAAGTAATTATTGTAACACCCATGGAGTCTTGGTGCTGATCATGTCTTGCTCGTGGAAGAGGCTTAGTCAACGGGTCTGCAACATTCAGATCCGTATGTATCTTGCATAACTCTCTGTGTCCCACCTGGACTAAATCCCAGATGGAGTTGAAGCGTCTTTTTGATGTGTTTGGTTCTTTTGTGAAATCTAGATTCCTTTGCCAAGGCAATTGCACCAGTATTGTCACAAAAGATTTTCATTGGATCCGATACGCTAGGTACAACACCTAGATCGGATATGAACTCCTTCATCCAGACTCCTTCATTAGCTGCTTCTGAAGCAGCTATGTACTCAGCTTCACATGTAGTTCCCGCCACGACGCTTTGTTTAGAACTGCACCAACTGACAGCTCCACCGTTTAATGTAAATACGTATCCGGTTTGCGATTTAGAATCGTCCGGATCAGTGTCAAAGCTTGCATCGACGTAACCATTTACGACGAGCTCTTTGTCACCTCCATAAACGAGAAACATATCCCTAGTCCTTCTCAAGTACTTAAGGATGTTCTTGACCGCTGTCCAGTGATCCACTCCTGGATTACTTTGGTACCTGCCTGCTAAGCTTACAGCAAGGCACACATCAGGTCTGGTACACAGCATTGCATACATGATAGAGCCTATGGCTGAAGCATAGGGAACATCTTTCATTTTCTCTCTATCTTCTGCGGTGGTCGGGCATTGAGTCTTACTCAACTTCACACCTTGTAACACAGGCAAGAACCCTTTCTTTGCCTGATCCATTTTGAACTTCTTCAAAACTTTGTCAAGGTATGTGCTTTGTGAAAGTCCTATTAAGCGTCTTGATCTATCTCTATAGATCTTAATGCCCAATATGTAAGCAGCTTCACCGAGGTCTTTCATTGAAAAACTCTTATTCAAGTATCCCTTTATGCTATCCAGAAATTCTATATTATTTCCGATCAGTAATATGTCATCTACATATAATATCAGAAATGCTACAGATCTCCCACTCACTTTCTTGTAAATACAGGCTTCTCCAAAAGTCTGTATAAAACCAAATGCTTTGATCACACTATCAAAGCGTTTATTCCAACTCCGAGAGGCTTGCACCAGTCCATAAATGGATCGCTGGAGCTTGCACACTTTTTAGCTCCCTTTGGATCGACAAAACCTTCTGGTTGCATCATATACAACTCTTCTTCCAGAAATCCATTCAGGAATGCAGTTTTTACATCCATCTGCCAAATTTCATAATCATAAAATGCGGCAATTGCTAACATGATTCGGACAGACTTAAGCATCGCTACGGGTGAGAAGATCTCATCGTAGTCAATCCCTTGAACTTGTCGAAAACCTTTTGCAACAAGTCGAGCTTTATAGACAGTAACATTACCATCAGCGTCAGTCTTCTTCTTAAAGATCCATTTATTCTCAATTGCTTGCCGATCATCGGGCAAATCAACCAAAGTCTACACTTTGTTCTCATACATGGATCCCATCTCAGATTTCATGGCCTCAAGCCATTTTGCCGAATCTGGGCTCACCATCGCTTCTTCATAGTTCGTAGATTCATCATGGTCTAGTAACATGACTTCCAGAATAGGATTACCGTACCACTCTGGTGCGGATCTTACTCTGGTTGATCTACGAGGTTCGGTAGAAACTTGATCTGAAGTTTCATGATCATTATCATTGGCTTCCTCCCTATTTGGTGTAGGTGTCACAGAAACTGATTTCTGTGATGTACTACTTCTCAATAAGGGAGTAGATACAGTTATCTCATCAAGTTCTACTTTCCTCCCACTCACTTCTTTCGAGAGAAACTCCTTCTCTAGAAAGTTTCCGAATTTAGCAACAAAAATCTTGCCTTCGGATTTGTGATAGAAGGTGTACCCAACAGTCTCCTTTGGGTATCCTATGAAGACACATTTTTCCGATTTGGGTTCGAGCTTATCAAGTTGAAGCTTTTTCACATAAGCATCGCAGCCCCAAACTTTAAGAAACGACAACTTTGGTTTCTTGCCAAACCACAGTTCATAAGGCGTCGTCTCAACGGATTTTGATGGTGCCCTATTTAATGTGAATGCGGCCGTCTCTAAAGCATAACCCTAAAACGATAGCGGTAAATTGGTAAGAGACATCATAGATCGCACCATATCCAGTAAAGTACGATTACGACGTTCGGACACACCATTACGTTGTGGTGTTCCGGGTGGCGTGAGTTGCGAAACAATTCCGCATTGTTTCAAATGTAGACCAAACTCGTAACTCAAATATTGTCCTCCACGATCAGATCGTAGAAACTTTATTTTCTTGTTACGATGATTTTCCACTTCACTCTGAAATTCTTTGAACTTTTCAAATGTTTCAAACTTGTGTTTCATTAAGTAGATATACCCATATCTGCTTAAATCATCAGTGAAGGTGAGAAAATAACGATATCCGCCACGAGCCTCAACATTCATTGGACCACATACATCAGTATGTATGATTTCCAATAAATCTGTTGCTCTCTCCATAGTACCGGAGAACGGCGTTTTAGTCATCTTGCCCATAAGGCACGGTTCGCAAGTGCCAAGTGATTCATAATCAAGTGACTCCAAAAGTCCATCAGTATGGAGTTTCTTCATGTGTTTTACACCGATATGACCTAAACGGCAGTGCCACAAATAAGTTGCACTATCATTATCAACTCTGCATCTTTTGGCTTCAACATTATGAATATGTGTATCACTACTATCGAGATTAAGTAAGAACAAACCATTCTTTAATGGTGCATGACCATAAAAGATATTACTCATATAAATAGAACAACCATTATTCTCTGATTTAAATGAATAACTGTCTCGCATTAAACAAGATCCAGATATAATGTTCATGCTCAACGCTGGTACTAAATAACAATTATTTAGGTCTAATATTAATCCCGAAGGTAGATGTAGAGGTAGCGTGCCGACCGCGATCACATCGACTTTGGAACCGTTTCCCACGCGCATCGTCACCTCGTCCTTAGCCAATCTTCGCTTAATCCATAGCCCCTGTTTCGAGTTGCAAATATTAGCAACAGAACCAGTATCAAATACCCAGGCGCTACTGCGAGAATTAGTAAGGTACACATCAATAACATGTATATCATATATACCTTTGTTAACCTTGCCATCCTTCTTATCCGCCAAATACTTGGGGCAATTCCGCTTCCAGTGACCAGTCTGCTTGCAATAGAAGCACTCAGTTTCAGGCTTAGGTCCAGACTTGGGTTTCTTCTCTTGATTAGCAACTTGCTTGCTTTTCTTTTTGAAGTTCCCCTTTTTCTTCCCTTTGCCCTTTTTCTTGAAACTAGTGGTTTTGTTAACCAACAACACTTGATGCTCCTTTTTGATTTCTACCTCCGCGACTTTCAGCATCGCGAAGAGCTCGGGCATAGTTTTGGTCATCCCTTGCATATTATAGTTCATCACGAAGCTCTTGTAGCTTGGTGGCAGTGATTGGAGAATTCTGTCAATGACGCAATCATCCGGAAGATTAACTCCCAGTTGAATCAAGTGATTGTTATACCCAGACATTCTGAGTATATGCTCACTGACATAACCGTTCTCCTCCATCTTACAGCTATAGAACTTATTGGAGACTTCATATCTCTCAATCCGGGCATGTGCTTGAAATATTAACTTCAACTCCTGGAACATCTCATATGCTCCATGGTGTTCAAAACGTCGTTGAAGTCCCGGTTCTAAGCCGTAAAGCATGGCACACTGAACTATAGAGTAGTCATCAGCTTTGCTTTGCCAGACGTTCACAACATCTGGCGCAGCCCTTGCACCAGGCCTGGCACCTAGCGGTGCTTCCAGGACGTAATTCTTCTGTGCAGCAATGAGGATAATCCTCAAGTTACGGACCCAGTCCGTGTAATTGCTACCATCATCTTTCAACTTTGCTTTCTCAAGGAACGCATTAAAATTCAACGGAACAACAGCACGAGCCATCTATCTACACAGCATAGACAAGCAAGATACTATTAGGTACTAAGTTTCATGATAAATTTAAGTTCAATTAATCATATTACTTAAGAACTCCCACTTAGAAAAACATCCCTCCAATTCTCTAAGTGATTACGTGATCCATATTAACTACACCATGACCGATCATCACGTGAGATGGAGCAGTTTCAATGGTGAACATCATTATGTTGATCATATCTACTATATGATTCACGCTCGACCTTTCGGTCTCCGTGTTCCGAGGTCATATCTTATATGCATAGCTCGTCAAGTATAACCTGAGTATTCCGCGTGTGCAACTGTTTTGCACCCGTTGTATTTGAACGTAGAACCTATCACACCCGATCATCACGTGGTGTCTCAGCACGAAGAACTTTTTCAACGGTGCATACTCAGGGAGAACACTTCTTGATAATTTAGTGAGAGATCATCTTATAATGCTACCGTCAATCAAAGCAAGATAAGATGCATAAAAAGATAAACATCACATGCAATCAATATAAGTGATATGATATGGTCATCATCATCTTGTGCTTGTGATCTCCATCTCCAAAGCACCGTCATGATCACCATCGTCACCGGCGCGACACCTTGATCTCCATCGTAGCATCGTTGTCGTCTCGCCAATCTTATGCTTCCACGACTATCACTACCGCTTAGTAATAAAGTAAAGCATTACATCGCGATTGCATTGCATACAATAAAGCGACAACCATATGGCTCCTGCCAGTTGCCGATAACTCAGTTACAAAACATGATCATCTCATACAATAAAATTTAGCATCATGTCTTGACCATATCACATCACAACATGCCCTGCAAAAACAAGTTAGACGTCCTCTACTTTGTTGTTGCAAGTTTTACGTGGCTGCTACGGGCTTTAATCAAGAACTCATCTTACCTACGCATCAAAACCACAACGATACTTCGTCAAATAGACTCCGTTTTAACCTTCTCAAGGACCGGGCGTAGCCACACTTGGTTCAACTAAAGTTGGAGAGACAGTCTTCCGCAAGCCATCTATGTGCAAAGCACGTCGAGGGAACCGGTCTCGCGTAAGCGTACGCGTAAGGTTGGTCCGGATCGTCTCGTCCAACAATACCGCTGAACCAAAGTATGACATGCTGGTAGGCAGTATGACTTGTATCGTCCACAACTCACTTGTGTTCTACTCGTGCAAATAACATCAAACCATAAAAACCTAGGCTCGGATGCCACTGTTGGGGAACGTAGTAATTTCAAAAATTTCCTACGCACACGCAAGATCATGGTGATGCATAGCAACGAGAGGGGAGAGTGTTGTCTACGTACCCTCGTAGACCGAAAGTGGAAGCGTTATATCAACGCGGTTGATGTAGTCGTACTTCTTCACGATGCAACCGATCTAAGCACTGAACGTACGGCTCGATGACGTCCCTCGAACTCCGATCCAGCCGAGTGTCGAGGGAAAGTTCCTGTCAGCACGACGGCGTGGTGATGATGAAGATGTTCCACCGACGCAGGGCTTCGCCTAAGCACCGCTGCGATATATTCGAGGTGTAATCTGGTGGAGGGGGGCACCACACACGGCTAAGGAACGATCTCAATGATCAACTTGTGTGTCTTTGGGGTGCCCCCTGCCTCCGTATATAAAGGAGCCAAGGGGGAGGGGCTGGCCGGCCAAGCCTGGTGCACCAGGAGAGTCCTACTCCCTCCGGGAGTAGGATTCCCCCCCCCCCCCCAATCCTAGTTGGACTAGGATTCCTCAAAGGGAAAGAGGGAGAAAGGGGGCCGGCCACCTCTCCTAATCCTAATAGGACTAGGGGAGGGGGGAGGCGCGCGGCCAGCCCTAGGGCAGCCCCTTTCTCCTTTTCCACTAAGGCCCAATATGGCCCATATGTTTCCCGGGGGGTTCCGGTAACCTCCTGGTACTCCGGTGAAATCCCGATTCACCCGGAACACTTCCGATATCCAAATGTAGGCTTCCAATATATCAATCTTTACGTCTCGACCATTTCGAGACTCCTCGTCATGTCCGTGATCACATCCGGGACTCCGAACTACCTTCGGTACATCAACATCATATAAACTCATAACAACTGTCATCGAAACGTTAAGCGTGAGGACCCTACGGGTTCGAGAATAATGTAGACATGACCGAGACACCTCTCCGGTCAATAACCAATAGCGGGACCTGGATGCCCATATTGGCTCCTACATATTCTACGAAGATCTTTATCGGTCAGACCGCATAACAACATACGTTGTTCCTTTTGTCATCGGTATGTTACTTGCCCGAGATTCGATCGTCGGTATCCAATACCTAGTTCAATCTCGTTACCGGCAAGTCTCTTTACTCGTTCCGTAATACATCATCTAACAACTAACACATTAGTTGTAATGCTTGCAAGGCTTATGTGATGTGCATTACCGAGAGGGCCCAGAGATACCTCTCCGACAATCGGAGTGACAAATCCTAATCTCGAAATACGCCAACCCAACATGTACCTTCGGAGACACCTGTAATGCTCCTTTATAATCACCCAGTTACGTTGTGACGTTTGGTAGCACCCAAAGTGTTCCTCTGGCAAATGGGAGTTGCATAATCTCATAGTCATAGGAACCTGTATAAGTTATGAAGAATAGCAACAACAACAAACTAAACGATCAGGTGCTATGCTAATGAAATGGGTCATGTCAATCAGATCATTCAACTAATGATGTGATCCCGTCAATCAAATAACAACTCTTTGTTCATGGTTAGGAAACATAACCATCTTTGATTAACGGGCTAGTCAAGTAGAGGCATACTAGTGACACTCTGTATGTTTATTCACACATGTATTATGTTTCCGGTTAATACAATTCTAGCATGAATAATAAACATTTATCATGATATAAGGAAATAAATAATAACTTTATTATTGCCTCTAGGGAATATTTCCTTCATCTTTTACCCGCTGTAATCTCTACTTAAACATGGTGCTCAATGCTATATATTACTATCCAATGATGTGTGGCTTTCCTATGATGTTTGAGTAGATCCGTTTTGTCCTATGGGTTGATTGATGATCATGATTGGTTTGAGTTGTATGTTTTATTATTTGTGCGATCCTATGGTGATCTCCGTGTTGCGCAAGCGTGAGGGATCCCCGTTGTAGGGTTTGCAATATGTTCATGATTCACTTATAGTGGGTGGCGTGAGTGACAGAAGCATAGACCCGAGTAAGTAGGTTGTTTGCGTATGGGAGTATAGAGGACTTGATACTTTAATGCTATCGGTTGAGTTTTACCTTAATGATCTTTAGTAATTGCGGATGCTTGCCAGAGTTCCAATCATAAGTGCGTATGATCCAAGTAGAGAAAGTATGTTAGCTTATGCCTCTTCCTCAGATAAAATTGCAATAATGATTACTTGTCTAGTTATCAATTGCCTTGGGACAAATAATTTCTTGCGACAAAAAGCTCTCTACTAAAACTAACTTAGTTGTTTTTTATCTAAACAGCCCCTATCTTTTATTTATGTGTTCTTTATTATCTTGCAAACCTATCCCTTTACACCTACAAAGTACTTCTAGTTTCATACTTGTTCTAGGTAAAGAGAACGTTAAGCGTGCGTAGAGTTGTATCGGTGGTCGATAGAACTGGAGGGAATATCTGTTCTACCTTTAACTCCTTGGGTTTGACACTCTTACTTATCGAGAAAGGCTACAATTGATCCCCTATACTTGTGGGTTATCAAGACCTTTTTCTTGCGCCGTTGCCGGGGAGAAATTGCGTGGGGTGAATATTCCCATGTGTGCTTGTTTTCTTTATCACTAAGTAGATTTTATTTTCTATTCTAAGTTGTTCTCTATCTTTAGTTATGGATATGGAACCCAAAATACCCAAAAGAAGTTGTACTTGCTACTCATGGAGATGGGGAACCTCCTAAAACCCTCGATGTTCGTTATGTGAAAAATATTAAACACTACTTTGATAAGCCTGAGAAAACCCCGTTCAACTTGATAATGAGAGACACATTGGATTAACGTGAATACTTTTGGGATTATCGCTTGACTCAAAAAGGGAAACTCTTATGGGATCAAATTGAAATGTTGCATTGGTATGCTTGGAATTTATGCTTGAGACATGATTATACTTGTTGCTCTTGGATGAAGGCCCCAAACCTTCCCTTTTCATGTAAATTTAGAGATAATGAAACCTTGGATTCTTATGCTAATGGCATATATGATTACTATGATGTCGAAAAAATAGAAGAATTTGTTGCTTTTAAGGGTGCTTATGAAATTGAATCTTTGTTTGAAAAGTGTGAAAAATTTGATGATGTTGTTTACAGACCTGAAAAATTTGCTATACTTAAATATTGCTATGAGAATTATGAATATAATACCGATATTAATGAGTTTATTGAGAAAGTCTCCATTGTCGAATAAGAGACTAACATTTTACAGGAATATATGGAAGAATAAATTGATGACACTATGAGCTCATTGGATGAAAAATATGATGATGAGATTGAAGAACAAAGGAGGGAGAGCAGATTAGCTACCCGTGCCCACCTTCTAATGAGAGTAACTCTTCAACTCATACATTTTTTAATTTCCCTTCATGCTTACCGAAGGATGAATGCTATGATGATTGCTATGATCCTTTGGATTCGTTTGATATACCTTTTTTATGAAATTGATGCTTGATATGCTTGTGGCCATGATGAAAATATGAATTATGCTTATGGAGATGAACTTGCTATAGTTCCTTATGTTAAGAATGAAATTGTTGCTATTGCACCCACACATGATAGTCCTATTATCTTTTTGAATTCTCCCAACTACACTATATCGGAAAAGTTTGCGCTTATTAAGGATTATATTGAGGGGTTGCGTTTACTACTCCACATGATGATTTTGATGAATATAATATGCATGTTCTTGTTGCTCCTACTTGCAATTATTATGAGAGAGGAACTACATCTCCGCCTCTCCACGTTTCCAATACTATAAAATTGCAAGAAACTGCTTATGCTATGTATTGGCCTTTACTTGATGTGCATGAATTGTTCTTTTATGACATGCCGATGCATAGGAAGAGAGTTAGACTTCGTCATTATGTGATTTATGTTACTTTGTGCTGACTAATAAATTATAAATCATTGCTAATTAAAATTGGCTTCGATATACCTTGAGATCCGGGTGGATCCATTACTTGAGCACTATATGCCTAGCTTAATGGCTTTAAAGAAAGCGCTGCCAAGGAGACAACCCGGAAGTTTTAGAGTGTCATTTTATTCTGCTGTGTGCTTTTATAAAGTTTAAAAGCAAAAAAATATAGAGGGGAACCTAAAACTTTTCAAAAAGAAAAGCGAAAGTGAGAAAGACGAGCATTGTTAAAGTGGGAGCTAGCCTTGAACTTTGTTCATGCCCATGGAAACTTGTGAACCTTGATTACAAAAACTTTTCAAAATAATAATAATTATCCCCTTGTAAAAATCCATTGTATTATAAAAATAATGTTCCAAGGTTTGCCTTTAGGATGATTAGATTGCTTGTTTGGTATGTGCAGTGCAAAAAACAGAAATTTTGGCTGTATTGCGTGAATTTAAATTTTTTACTGGAACGTCAAAAGTTTCTGAATTTTTTACACAACACTGCTATACTAAATTTTTACTTTTTTTGCTAATTTTTAAGAATTATTGGAGTTACATAAGTATGGTCAATGTTCAGATTGCTACTGACTGTTCTGTTTTTGACGGATTTTGTTTCTGATGCATTTTGCGTGTTTTGATGAATCTATGGATTGTATCGGTGATATAAGACGTGGTGAAGTTAGAGTACAGTAGTTATAATGCACAAATAAAATACGAATGAGTTTTCAACAGTACTTAAAGTGGTGATTTGCTTTATTATGCTAATGGATCTCACGAGGGTTTTGTTAAGTTTTGCGTGATTGAAGTTTTCAAGTTTTGGCTGAGATCACTATGGATGAAAGAATAAGGAGTGAAAAAAGCCTAAGATTGGGGATGCCCGAGGCACCCCAAGGTAATATTCAAGGACTCCCAAGAAACTAAGCTTGGGGATGCCCCGGAAGGCATCCCCTCTTTCTTCTAACGACCATCGGTAATTTCACTTGGAGCTATATTTTTACTCATCTCATGATATGCGTAAATTCTTGGAGCATTGTGTGCCTTTTATTTTTCTCTTAGTAATGCAACATGCTGCTATGAGATAGTCCTTGGTTTATTTATAGAATGCTTCATGCACTTCACTTATATCTTTTGAGTATGGCTTTATAGAATGTTTCATGTGCTTCACTTATATCATTTGAAGTTTTGACTGCCTGTTTCTCTACACATAGAAACCCGCCATTTGTATAATGCTCTTTTGCTACACTTATATTTGTTAGAGCGTGGGCAGATCTTTTGTTGAAAGAATTAAATTCTCTTTCTTCACTTATGCCTATTTACAGAGTTAACAAGAATTGGTCATTCACATGATTACTCATAAAATCCTACATAAAACTTGTAGGTCATTGAATATGATATGCTTGATTCCTTTCAATAGTTTTGTGATATAAAGAAGGTGGTATTAGAGTCATGCTAGTGAGAAATTATGGATTGGTAGAAATACTTGTGTTAAGGTTTGTGATTCCCCAATCATGCATGTATGGTGAACAGTTATGTGATGAAGTCGGAGCATGATTTATTTTCTGATTGTCTTCCTTATGAGTGGCGGTCGGGGACGAGCGATGGTCTTTTCCTACCAATCTATCCCCCAGGGGCATGCTTATAGTAATTTGCTTTGATGGCCAATAAATTTTTGCAATAAGTATGTGAGTTCTTTATGACTAATGTTGAGTCCACGGATTATACGCACTCTCACCCTTCCACCATTGCTAGCCTCTCTAGTACTGCACAACTTTCGCCGGTGCATCAAATCCGCCATATTCCCTTCCTCAAAACATCCACCATACCTACCTATTATGGCATTTCCATAGCCATTCCGAGATATACTTTCATGCAACTTCCACCATTCCATTTACTATGACACGCATGATCATTGTCCTACTGCTTTGCATGATCGTAAGATAGCTAGCATGATGTTTCATGGCTTGTCCATTTTTTCATGTCATTGCTATGCTAGATCATTGCACATCTCGGTACACCGCCGGAGGCATTCATATAGACTCATATCTTTCTTCTAGTATCGAGTTGTAATTCTTGAGTTGTAAGTAAATAAAAGTGTGATGATCATCATTATTAGAGCATTGTCCCATGTGAGTGTCGGTGTACAAAAAGAGGGGGCACACTTTTTGTACCCCTATGACTATGCACGGGTAGTCTGAGCCACAGGCGCTGCCGCACCGAGCCCGGCAAGGGAGGTAGAACCAAGGTAAGGCCGAAGCCAAAGAGAAGCAGAACGACGCCAAGACCAAGACCACAAAGAGCAAAGGGAACGAAGCAGGCCCCCCCGGCAAGATCCTTGCCGGGAGGCGGCTTTAGCAAACCCGACAAGTCCCTTGCCGTGGCAGCCTCGCCCCACACCTACGGAGCGGGTCACCCTTGAGTCCACTGCCCCCATGGGGCAAGGATTCGGGAGGCATCCCCGTGGTGGTATGCAGATCTTTGTGAAGACATTCAAGACCAGATGCACACTTTAGAAGATGACGGTCCTTGGTGGGATCCCAGTCAAGGAAAACCAAAAGGCCCCCGGCAAGAGCCTTGCCGGGGATGGCAGCAAGCGCCACGGCGAGACCCTTGTCAGGACCCCGGAAGACCCTTGCCGGGGCCGCGGCAAGGCCCTTGCCGAGGACACCCGCGGGGCCACCATCGGACCCGCACCAGTCGCGCCTCCACCACCGTTCGCATGCAGCTGCCGACCCAACCAGCTGGGCAGGCACCTGCGTGGCGGCATGCAGATCCTCGTGGAGACCTACCACCGCGCCACCTCAGCTGCCTGCCCGCCTACATGGCATCGCAGGCACCGCTGGCCAGGGCGCGTGTCGACGCAGGAGAGAGCGGCGACGGACGAGACGGGGCTCTCCCCCGCCCCCGATAAAGCAGGGACACCTAAGCAAGGCACATTAAATGCGCCTTGTCATGTAATGCGAGGGATAACCTCGCATAACTGTACCCTTTCCACCTCCTGTGTGCCACTGTGGCAGCCCCTTTCCCTATAAAAGGAGGCCCCAGGCGACCAGGAAGGGGATTCGGCTTTTTGGAGCTCCTCACGCCCCATAGCTAGCTCAAGAACACAAGCAAATCCACCAAAGCAGGAGTAGGGTGTTACGCATCTTCGTGGCCCGAACCTGGGTAAAGGAATCGTGTACTGCCTGCTCGATCCGCTCTTCTCACGACCCCCGCGCCCTGCAACAACAGAAAGGGATTCCCGTGATCCCATAGGTGTCGTTTCCCACCGACATCTTTGGCGCGCCAGGTAGGGGCTGCGCAGTTGTGAGAATCAGCTTTAGCAGTCAGTTTGGTGCTCCTTCATCTTCGCGATCTTTGAAGAAGAAAAGGGGCTAGGAGATCGACACTCGAGCGATCGCAGGCAAAAAGCTAAGTTGGACTGAACTCTTACCTATAATCTACTCTTTATTTTGAGGTTATTTTCCCCCCGGAGATGTTCGCTTTGTATGAAAAGAACCTGCACGCCAGGGGGCTCTACCACGATTGGCAACGCCCTGCTTCGAGTCCGCTCAACAGCTCGAGCGGCTGCGTTGAGAGTGGCAGGGTAGCCTCCCGTAATCGGCAACGTCCTCAATTCTGACTCGAGTCAAGCTCGACAGTTCGAGCGACCGCGTTC
Source organism: Aegilops umbellulata (assembly GCA_032464435.1). Classification (NCBI taxonomy): domain Eukaryota; kingdom Viridiplantae; phylum Streptophyta; class Magnoliopsida; order Poales; family Poaceae; genus Aegilops; species Aegilops umbellulata. Next base: position 460,665,896 of record CP136055.1, read on the forward strand.
GGAACGGGAAGGTGGCTCACTCGGTCGCACGCGTACCCAGCAGGCCATGGGGATCCGTCCCCAAGACGCCGCTTGGGGCTTTCGCGCCGGCGAGCCTTCCCGATCGGCATAGGGCACACATACAAAGAGGAATTGAACGGGGAAATAACATGCATGAGATTAAAGAGTACTCCAGAGTTATATTACATCACACCATTGCTGCGGTTCTAACTAAAGATAAAATCTATCTTGGTCAAGGGCCTGCAGCGGCGAAGAAGAAAGGGACGCCTAGTCCCGGCGCTGTCCTTCCACCCTCTTGATTTCGTCAATGTAGTCGGTGATGGGCTTGATGCGCTCCTTGAGCACCGCGGGTTCGGCATCCTCCGACAAGCTCTTCATCGCAGCCGCGAAGTCGAGATCAGGATTCCAGTATGCCACCTTGGTGAGGACCTTGGTCACGACCCTCTGGCAAAGATGCCGGGCCTCCTTGGCCAGCGTGGCCGTCCTGTTGGAGTGGAGATAGGCCAAGGCCCCGAGGACGCCCTTGAAGAATTGGGTTAGCTTGGCGTTGACGGTCCCGCTGCGCTCAGGAGCGTACCTCACATTTGTCAACCTCATGGTGGCCAATTGCGAGGTAACCCTGCCGGCGACGACCTCCAGATGGCTGATCCATCTGTTCTCGCCCGCCACATACTCTTGCTGGGAGGCGGCCTCGGCTGCCCCCTGCTGCTTCTCCTCCTCCAGGCTCTTGGTCAAGGCTTCCTCCCGAGCTTTGCTCTCCGGCAACAGCTTCTCGAGATCCTCCAGCTTTAGCTTGAGGTCTCTGATGGAGTCTCGCGCCTCGGAGAGCTCGCCCGTCCTGCTGATGACCGTTCCCTGCGCCTCCACCAAAGCACGGTTGAGCGTGTCCGCCTTGCCGGACAGCTGGAGGGCCTGCTCCTTCAGCTGGTCCCGCTCTGCCTCCAGCTCCTTCACCTTGCCGGCATGGGCCAGGGCTTGGGCATCGAGCACCTCTCTGTGCCTCTGACCCAGCTCCTGAGTCCGTCGCGCGACAAGGGCCTCGAGCTCCTCATCCTTGTCGCGGAGCGTAGCGGCAAGCTTCGCCTCACGCATGGAAAGGTCCTCTTCCTGGGAGTTCAGGGTGGCTTGATGCTGGTTCCGGACGGCTTCGGCCGCGGCGGCCAAGTTCTCCGCCTTCTCCTAGGCCTTCTCGATGTCGGCCATCTTCAGGGTGAGCTCCACCTCGCGCTGGGCCAGCTTTTCCTGGAAGGCCCTCTGCTGCTCGCAAGACTGGTGCAACCAAGCCTGCGTTTCAGCAACGCGCGCCTTGAAGTCCGCCTCCACGTTGTCCACCGTTGCCGCCCTGGACTCAACTTTGTCCAGGCGGCCGCGGTAGAGCGCTTGGAGCTTCCGAAGGTTGGCCCCCATGGCGCAGAAGAGCTGCTCCTCTGGAGAACCGTCGCCGCCGGCGTCCGGCGCGTCGACGATCTCGAACCCGGTGGCGGCAAGCACTTCGTCATCAAAAACTTCCCCTTCGGCGGGCGCTCGGCTTGGTGCCCCTAGGAGGTGGACGAAGAGATCATCACCCACCTTCAGGTACCTGCCGGGGCCCGAGGTTGAGGAGCAGGAAGGCTGGTCACCCATCACCTCTTCCTCAGCAGGGGCCTTGCCGGTCCCCCCGGCAGGACCGCCACCGACGCCCTCGGTGGAGGCCTCGTCGGCAGCCTTGGCGGCCCCTGCGCCGGCACCCTCGGCGGCGTCCTTGGCGGCCTCACCAGCGGCGGCTTCGTCGGCGCTCTTGGCGGCCTCCTCGGCGGCCACCTTGTCGGCCTCGGCCGCGGCCTCTTCAGCAATATCCCTGACAACGGAGTCCACGTCCTCCGTGTCCGTTGGGGGAGGGCCTGGGTGGCGATAGGAGCAATGAAGCCAAGAGAAGCACACAAAAAAGAAGAGAACAAAGGGCGAAGGACAGACGACTTACCAGTGCCGGGCCGTGAAGCAGAGGTCCCCTCTCCGCCGGTCTTTGGCGTCGAGGAAGAGCCACCAGCTCCCAAGTTCCCCTCTTCCTCCATGGGTGTGGGCCCCGCGCCTGATGCCCTTGCCGGGGACGCCCCCCGCGGCGGCGTAGTCGATGGGGGTGGCGTGTTGGGGGTAGCCCTCTGCGGCTCCTCCTACTGCCGCTCCCCTCCTACAAACCCGGCAAGGTCAGCATCGTGGCGCCGGGCGCCTACCCCAAGTCGAGTAAGAAGGGGGTGATGAACTTACGCTGGGGGCTACGCCGGGGGCTGCTGTCCGGGCTGCTCAACACCACCAATGGTGTCATTGAAGCCCCGGCCGGGGGCTGGCCGCTCGCCAAGGACCTCGCCCTCTTCGCCCTATGGGCCAGCGTCTCTACATCCCTACGAAAGCAAAATGGATCAGGACAAGCGACCCCCTTCAGGAAAATGAAAACGACAATAAGAAACAGAGCGCTTACTCATCATCCGTCTCCTCCTCCTCTGCCGGCTTCCTTTTCCTCTCCGGGCTGAGGGGCCCGAAGTCATAGGGAGCACCACGTCATCATCCGAGTCAACGCCGGCCGGAGGGGGCGGGGAAGCCGGCGGGGTCTGCGTGCGCCCAGAAGAGGAGGAGGCTTCCGTCTTCTTCTTCCCAGCGGCCGTCGTCGGCTTCTTCGTTGCCGAGGCCCTCGTGTGGCGCCCGGACCCTTCCAGGGTCAATTGAGGCCGCGGGCCCCTGCCAGGCCGGACTGGCTCGCCGGAGAAAGCCCGCCGCAGGACTCGCCCTCTTCCCTTGGTTGGCGTCGAGCCCGCCGCCATGCCCTCCTCTGACAACGACGATTCGTCGACCGCGTCCTTGACGAGCGGAGCCCTGGTGTCGGCGCCGCTGACCCTCGTGGTGGCCGCCGCCCACAGGGAGAACTGCTCCTCCTCTGTGGCCGCGTCATCCTCGTCCTCCACGCCCCCGGCGCTGTCGGTCTCCAAGGCGAGCTGTGCCTCCTTCGCCCTGGTGGCGATGTAGTCCACCTCCGCCTGGGTGGTGTCCATGACGAGCCACCGCTCGGCGTCGGCGTTCACGTACACCTCAGCCAAGGTGTCGAAGAACTGCCACACGTCTGCGGCCGCCGGCTCCCTCCATCTCGGGACGGGGCCGTGCATGTTGCAGTCCGGCATCATGGCGATGATCTCGGACCGACGCGAATTGTTGCACAGCGGGACGATTCCCGCGGGCAACCTAAAGAGCGGCGTCTTGACGGCCTTGCCAGTCTTCACGGCAACCCTCGCGGCCTTGCCGGTCATCTCGACCTCGCCGTAACTGTCCACGTCCAGCTGGAAGAGCCGCTGGCAGAAGTGGGCATGCCCCATCACCGTGAAGTTGTGATCGAGGCCGGGGCGGAGCCGCATGATGTCAGCCGGGTTCATGAAGAGCCAAGCCGGCCTCCCCTTATTGTGCAACGGGGCAATCCGACGGCGGATGAAATCCACCCCAATCATCTCCAGGGTGAGCCCCGCCCGGGTCATCCGGAGGATCCTGGTGGTGGCGATGGTGAGCCTCTCGTTGGCGGCGTCGACCTCGCCCCAATCGTTGCGACGGGCAGGCGGCGTCAGGCGGACCTTGCAAAATTCCGGTGGGTCTTCATCTTCGATCCAGCACCACCGGTTACGGCATTCATCCCACCTCTCCCTCATGGCGCCATCCGGGTACGCCCCCTTGGACCTTGGAATCCAGGCGACACAACCAGCAATAGCACCTCCAGTTTGGATTCGGGGGTAAATATAATGGCGGAAGAGCGCCGTGTTGGGCCGCACTCCAACAAAGCCCTCGCAAAGATGCGCGAAACAGGACATGCACGCCACCGCATTCGGAGTGAAATCCAGAAGGCGGAAGCCAAAAGTGTGCATGATATCATAGAAGAACTCAGAGAAAGGGGGGCATAACCCGCAAGAAAAGCAGTCGACGAAGAAGGGGTACCGATTTGGAGCAGGGTCGGCGCAGGCGGCAGGAATGACACGCGTCGCCGGGTGCCCCGAGTTCTCTCCCCCCGTCTTCACTCCCCACAAGGGCCTGAAAGAAGCCCGGAGCTCGTGGACGTCGACCGACGAGGGGTAGAAGAAGGCGGACTTCGTCTTGTCCCCCAGCAACGTGCTCTCCGGCGGCTCCACGGTCACGAGGCCCTTGGACACCCCCTTGCCCTTGGCGGATTTGGGCGCCATGGCGGCCAAAGAGCTTGGAGGGTTAAGGAAGGGGAGGAGGGCGGGGACGAGATGGAGACAACGGGCGGCGGCGAAAAGCTTGCGGGAGAAGGGAGGAAAGGAGCGGCGGCTCTCAGATTGGAAAAGACATGAAGGAAGAGGGAAAGTGAGCAGCGCGCCCACGGTTATTCCTTCTTATGGGGGAGAACGCGGGCCGCCTCCTTTCACATTAACTGTGATGTGATGCATGCCCACGAGGAGCGACCCCACGCATGCCACCCACATCACGCCCGCCTCCCCACGCCGCGTCACGCGCGGGAAGCGTGGGAGGCGCAGCGCGCGAAGAAACTTACCGCGGTAGAAACCGCCCTGCCTGCCCGCGCACCGTTCTTGGGCCTGGCCCAACAACGCGTTGCGCTCATGTGTGGCCCAGGCCCGGGGGCTCCTGTCGGTGTACAAAAAGAGGGGGTACACTTTTTGTACCCCTATGACTGTGCACGGACAGTCTGAGCCACAGGCGCCGCCGCACCGAGCCCGGCAAGGGAGGTAGAACCAAGGTAAGGCCGAAGCCAAAGAGAAGCAGAACGATGCCAAGACCAAGACCACAAAGAGCAAAGGGGACGAAGCAGGCCCCCCCGGAAAGATCCTTGCCGGGAGGCGGCTTTAGCAAACCCGACAAGACCCTTGCCGTGGCAGCCTCGCCCCACACCTACGGAGCGGGTCACCCTTGATTCCACTGCCCCCATGGGGCAAGGATTCAGGAGGCATCCCCGTGGTGGTATGCAGATCTTTGTGAAGACATTCAAGACCAGATGCACACTTTAGAAGATGACGGTCCTTGGCGGGATCCCAGCCAAGGAAAACCACAAGGCCCCCGGAAAGAGCCTTGCCGGGGATGGCAGCAAGCGCCACCGCAAGACCCTTGTCAGGACCCCGGCAAGACCCTTGCCGGGGCCGCGGCAAGGCCCTTGCCGAGGACACCCGCGGGGCCACCATCGGACCCGCACCAGTCGCGCCTCCACCACCGTTCGCATGCAGCTGCCGACCTAAGCAGCTGGGCAGACACCTGCGTGGCGGCATGCAGATCCTCGTGGAGACCTACCGCCGCGCCACCTCAGCTGCCTGCCCGCCTACATGGCATCGCAGGCACCGCTGGCCAGGGCGCGTGTTGACGCAGGAGAGAGCGGCGACGGACGAGACGGGGCTCTCCCTCGCCCCCGATAAAGCAAGGACACCTAAGCAAGGCGCATTAAATGCGCCTTGTCATGTAATACGAGGGGTAACCTCGCATCACTGTACCCTTTCCACCTCCTGTGTGCCACTGTGGCAGCCCCTTTCCCTATAAAAGGAGGCCCCAGGCGACCAGGAAGAGGATTCGGCTTTTTGGAGCTCCTCACGCCCCATAGCTAGCTCAAGAACACAAGCATATAATCCACCAAAGAAGGAGTAGGGTGTTACGCATCTTCGCGGCCCGAACCTGGGTAAAGGAATCGTGTACTGCCTGCTCGATCCGCTCTTCTCACGACCCCCGCGCCCTGCAACCATAGAAAGGGATTCCCGTGATCCCATAGGTGTCGTTTCCCACTGACAGTGAGGAAAGGATGATGGAAGCTATGATTCCCTCACAAGTTTGGATGACTCTCTAGAATTCAAAAAAAAAGAGGCCAAAGAAGCCCCCAAAAAAGAGGCCAAAGAGCCCAAAATAAAAATGGGAGAAAAAGAGAGAAGGAACAATGTTACCATCCTTTTTCCACACTTGTCCTTCGAGATAGCACCATGTTCTTCATGATAGAGAGTCTCTTATTTTATCACTTTCATATAATAGTGGGAGTCTTTCATTATAAGAACTTGGCTTGCATATTCGAATAATGGGCTTCCTCAAATTGCCCTAGGTATTCGTGAGCAAGCAAGTTGGATGCACACCCACTTAGTTTCTTTTGATCTTCCATACACTTATAACTCTAGTGCATCCATTGCATGGCAATCCCTACTCACTTGCATTGATATCAATTGATGGGCATCTCCATAGCCCATTAATTTGCCTAGCTGATGTGATACTTTCTCCTTTTGTCTTCTCCTCACAACCACCACATTCTATTCCACCTATAGTGCTATACCCATGGCTCATGCTCATGTATTGCGTGAAAGTTGAAATGGCTTAAGAACATGAAAAGTATGAAACAATTGCTTGGCTTGTCATCGGGGTTGTGCATGATGAAATACTTTGTGTGATGAAATGGAGCATAGCCACACTGTATGATTTTGTAGGGATAACTTTCTTTCGCCATGATATTTTGAAGAGACATGATTGCTTTATTAGTATGCTTGATGTATTATTGTCTTAATGTCAAATGATAGACTATTGCTTTGAATCACTCATGTCTTAATATTCATGCCATGATTAGATTATATGATCAAGATTATGCTAGGTAGCGTTCCACATAAAAAATTAGCTTTTTTATCATTTACCTACTCGAGGATGAGCAGGAATTAAGCTTGGGGATGCTAATGCGTCTTCGTCGTATCTATAATTTTTTATTGTTTCATGCCAATATTCTACAACTTTCATATAATTTTGGAAACTTTTATATTATTTTTGGGACTAACATATTAATCTAGTGCCTAGTGCTAGTTTCTGTTTGTTACATTTTTTTGTTTCGCAGAATATCCATATCAAATGGATTCCAAACGCGATAAAAAATTACGGAGATTTTTTTGGAATCTATGTGACTTTTGGGGAAAAGAATCAACGCGAGACGATGCCAGAGGGGCCCACAAGCCCTAGGGGCGCCCCTACCCCCGGTGCGCTAGGGAGGCTTGGAGCCACCCCATAAGACGATTGGTGCCCTTCTTCGGCCGCAAGAAAGATAACATCCAGATAAAAATCGTGTTAAAATTTTAGCCCAATCGGAGTTATGGATCTCCGGGAATTTATGAAACGGCAGAGGGCCAGAAAACAGGAACGCGGAAACAGAAGGAAACAGAGAGAGAGAGAGAGAGAGAGAGAGAGAGAGAGAGAGAGAGAGAGAGAGAGAGAGAGAGAGAGAGATCCAATCTCAGAGGGGCTCCCGCCCCTCCACCGCCATGGAGGCCATGGACCAGAGGGGAAACCCTTCTCCCATCTAGGGGGGAGGTCAAGGAAGAATGATAATAAGGAGGGGGATCTCCCCCCTCTCTCTCGGTGGCGCCGGAACACCACCGGGGCCATCATTGTGACGGCGATCAACACCAACAACTTCACCGCCATCACCACCGACTCTCTCCCCCTCTATGCAGTGGTGTAACCTCTCTTTTACCCAGTGTAGTATCTACTTAAACATGATGCTCAATGCTATATATTATTATCCAATGATGTGTGGCTATCATATGATGTTTGAGTAGATCTGTTTTGTCCTATGAGTTGATTGATGATCATGATTGGTTTGAGTTGTATGTTTTATTATTGGTGTTGTCCTATGGTGCTCTCCATGCCGCGCAAGCGTGAGGGATCCCCGCTGTACGGTTTGCAATATGTTCATGATTTGCTTATGGTGGGTGGAGTGAGTGACAGACGCACAGCCCCGGGTATGTACGCTGTCGGAGTAATGGGCCACGGGTAGCCTAACCCGAGTCCCTGAGCCATTTGAGACTTTGGGCCGGCTGCGCCCCGCAAGCATCAAGAATGAAGCGCCACCTTCTGGGGGCCGACTAGCTTAAGAGGCCGGCTACCAGAGGACGACCAAGCTCTGGAAGGCGGCACCAAGACGGGCCGAGTCCTATCAGGCGTCCTCCAGAGAGGCCGGCTCCTAGCAGGCGGCCCACGGCGCCCTCAAAGTCTGCGACCCCATTAAGAAGACAAGACAGGATGTGGCTATAGTGTAGCCCATATCCCCCATATCCGAGGCAAGGCGCAGCCACAGTGCCCCGTACAGGCGGAGATCTCCGCACGACGCGGCACTGTTGCCACTCCACCCTTGATGTCACTCCTGTCAGGCGGAGCCCTGCTCCCACGACGGCCTGTCGGTACGGCCTGCAGGCGGCGGGCCCTACCTGGCGGCGAGAGCCCGGAAGACGGCGGAAGCCTGACCAGTCGGACCCGTGGGAGGCCGGCCTCTAGTAGGCGGCCCACTCCTCCCTCGGGGTCCGTGCGCCATTAACCAGATGAGACACAGAGTGGCTACAGTGATCTCCCACCAGGCGACGGGGCTGTAGCCATGCTTCCCGAACCAAGTACGCGTCATTAGCATTGCAGTTACAGTAACCAGCAGCCGGCAAGACCCGCGAGCGGCGGGAGTGGCTTGTCGGCTCCGTACCAGACCAGTCGGCAGGGCCCCAGTAGCCGGCGGAGAAGCCAGCGACCAGAGACACCGACAGCCGGCGACCAGAGACACCGACAGCCGGGTCCTACACCCGGCCAGATTACCATTGTACCCCTGGGGGGTAGGCCTATATAAACCCCCCACGGCACCCATGCAAAGGGTTGGCACCGGTTAGACCTAGACTCACATATAGAGAGAGGAGAGGGCAAGCCTGCCTTGTTCCACCTCTAGCATACAACTCGAGGAGCACCATTGTATCCACTAGTGCCTTAGTGATCATGCGGAGACCCCGCTGAGCAGGACTAGGGGTGTTATATCCTAGGAGAGCCCCGAACCTGGGTAAAGTGCGCCGGCGTTCATGTCTACGCCTCATCCCGCTTCCAGGCACTGGTGACGTTCTACATGCTCCCACCATGATAAGCCATCCATTGGCATATGTCACACCCAAACCCCGACATTTGGCGCCCACTGTGGGGCGAGGTTCACCGTCTCCCGGAGACCTGTTCTGGACGGGAACCCTATTCTTTCCTGGCGAGCGCAGCCAGCCCGGCACGCCAGACAACGTGTACGCCGACGCACTTCACGACGCGGAGGTCGTCTACGCGGCGAGCTGCCTTGCCGATCTTGTTGGTGAGATTCGCCTCTCCGACGAGCCCGCATCTGACGCGGGCACAGAAGACCTCGATGCCGGTGTCAAAACCGGCGGATCTCGGGTAGGGGGTCCCGAACTGTGCGTCTAAGGCGGATGGTAACAAGAGGCGGGGGACACGATGTTTACCCAGGTTCGGGGCCTCTCGATGAAGGTAATACCCTACTTCCTGCTTGATTGATCTTGATGATATGAGTATTACAAGAGTTGATCTACCACGAGATCATAGAGGCTAAACCCTAGAAGCTAGCCTATGGTATGATTGTTGTTGTTCTACGGACTAAACCCTCCGTTTTATATAGACACCGGAGGGGGCTAGGGTTACATAGAGTCGGTTACAAGGGAGGGGATCTACATATTCGTATTGCCAAGCTTGCCTTCCACGCTAAGGAGAGTCCCATCCGTACACGGGACGAAGTCTTCAATCTTGTATCTTCATAGTCCAACAGTCCGGCCAAAGTATATAGTCCGGCTGTCCGAGGACCCCCTAATCCAGGACTCCCTCATCCGAGAGCTGCCTCGTCAGCCTCCTCGATCAGCTCCACGTCGTCAGCGAGCTGGCTGCGGACTTGGAATCGGTCCTCTCCACTAACCCGATGCTTGTCGACTCCGACACGGCGTCGCTTGATGCGTTCCCCACCAATGTGGTGGTCTACAACGAGCCGCTCCCTCGCGTGGATAGTGGCGGAAGCACCGTCATAGAGGTGCTTGTCATTAGCCATGGCGAGCACTTCGGCGGAGGTGCTCGAGACCCGCTTGAGGCGGCGCAGCAAGTCCTGACTGCGCCCATCCCAGAAGACGCCGACGCCGAGACGCTGGAGGCACGCCGCGTCCAGCTCATCGAAAGCGCCAACAGACTGGCCAGCATGAGATGCCTTTCGGAGGCTTACTAGCGTGAGATGGACCGTGTCGTAGGCAGCACGCCGGCTCCCGGTGGTCCTAGCCGCATTGGCATGATCCGGCAACGTGGCGTGGCCATTGCCAGCATGTTTGGGGCAGATCGGCTCATCTATGCCACGCCCACGGAGAACATACGAGCAGCCCAGGCGGCATCAGACGAGCTAGACAAGCTCGAGGGCGACGAGCGTCACCACATGACGGAGCGCGTCCAGCAGCTCCTTGACGCGGCTGCTGTCGGATTTCGGGTCCCGGCAGACCCTTGAGGTTCGAACACTGGGGTGCGCGCGGAGATTTCGCCTTCTACCTACCAGTACCACACCGCCTCGCTGAGATCTAAGCTATGGAAAGAACAGCACAAGAGACACAAAGTTTATACTGGTTCGGGCCACCGTTGTGGTGTAATACCCTACTCCAGTTTGTGGTGTGGTGGATTGCCTCTTGGGCTGATGATGATGAGCAATACAAGGAAGAACAGCCTCGCGAGGGTCTGTTCTTGGCCGGGGCGATGAACTGCTAGGAGGAGTTCAGTCACCCTTATCTCTTTCTCTCTGTGTGTGATGCTACTCGATCCGATTCCGATTGCCGCTACCCTGGGGGTGGCTAGTCCTATTTATAGGCAAAGGCCCTGGGCCTCTTCCCAAATATTGAGCGGGAAGGGCGCCAACAATTGGCCATTTTGAAAGGGAACATCTGGTACACTTATCCTTGACTAAAGTTGGTCCTCGCCTGCCAAAGGCTTTGGTGGTGACGCTGGCTTGGGCTCCACAATGACTTCCTCCCTGTCACGGGGCTGGTCTTGGTCTCGTTGCACCGAAACGGGTGCCTTTGCTTGATGCTCTCGCCTGCGCTTGCTTCCTTTGCACCAAAGAGGAAAGGAGGACACTGCGTGGGCTGGTGCCCGCCTGGCACCCTTGGTCGTCATGGCTTGCGTCACAGGCACCTCGTGAGGTACCCCGCCTTGATCTCTCCACCTCCTCGCGAGCCAGCCTGATGAGGCCGTGCCTGAGGAAGCTCCGTGTCGTCTGCCCCACGAGGCTTGGCCCCTCGCGAGGGTCTTGGGTCTGTGTTGATGAAGATGGGCCGTGCTGGGCCCCCCTTTGAGCCACGCTGCAGGCCGTAGGCAGGCAAGTCTGGGGACCCCCGTTCCCAGAACGCCGACAGTAGCCCCCGGGCCCAAGGCGCGCCCGGACTTGGCCGTGCAGGGAGGCGAAAGGGCAAGGGCGAAGCGCCGCGGGCCCTAACAGCCTGCGGCCTTGGGCGCCGCATGACGGTTGATTGGATGTGGGCGGCACTGTTCCCCCACGCCCCCTTATTTTGCGCCATGCTAGGCGAACTCGTAGTCGTACACAGCCGCTCCCCTTTCTGTTGCTCGAGCGCCCTCTGTCCTTCCTCCTCTCGGACTCCAGCTTCTGTTTTCAACCCAGTCTCGAACCTCCCCCCTTCCCATCGTCATGGCTCCGACGAAGAAGGGAAGAGGGAAGAAACCCATGCCTCTGCCTCGCTCGCCGCCGTTGGTGGCCCCCGCCGTCGACCGGTCGATCATAATCAATCGACAGGGCTTGGGCAAGGTCAGCTCGGCTCTGGCCACTATCTTCAACGAATGCGGGAGGACGACGGTCTGGCCCATGTCTCACTTCTCCATCGACAGGATAATCACCGAGGTCCGGTATTTTGCTGACGCCCTATGGGCGGGTCTGGTTCCCCCCTTCTCTGATTTCTTCAATGCCGTGCTATCCCACTATCATATCCACATGATGCATCTGGGTCCTGAATCCATCACCCTTCTTTCGGTCTTCGCCTTTGTTTGCGAGGCAATGATGGGCATCCTTCCTTCGGTTGCCTTGCTGTGCCACTTCTTCTCTCTGCACCTTGTCGACCCTACCCAATGCTCGGTGTGCGTGAGCTTCGCTGCCGCGTTTGAGACAACGGCCTCAGGGATTGACTTCAGGCTTCCTCCGCCTGCGGCTGGGTTCCGCGAGCGGTGGCTGTATGTGGATGTAGGGGTGCCCAGCCCCCTGCTATCAGAGCCAACTTCGCATGCTGTCCCCAATTCGGGCTGGGGCCAGGAGACGCTCGAGAGCCCCCGGCTCGTCTTCGTCTGGCACCGCTTCACGTGCTTGAGGTCGCTTGGCGTGACAGCGCCCAAGGTGGTGAAGGAATTCCTGCTATGCCGCATTGCTTCTCTTCAATGCCACTCCCGCCGGAAGTGGGCCTTCAGCGGGCGTGATGATTGCATGAGGCTCCAGGAAGTGGACCTGATGCCTGATGTGCTGAGGATAGTGCTCTTGATCCTGACTGGGGACCCCAACCCCGACAGCATCCGGCAGGGAGGGGCCTTGCTGTACCTCTGCCAGAACAGGGGCGATTTTGTGAATCAGATGCCTATCTTCGATGAGTGGGGGCCGTGCCCCGCCGGCCTCCAGGGGCCTCACGAGAACCTAGTGATGGTGACTGCCCTTCCAGCCGGCCAAGGTGACTCTTTCTCAAGTGGCGGAGCAGGGAGGCATGAGGCGCCAGAGGCCGAGGGGGCTCCCGGCGGGGTGACAGCGCCGGGCGATGTTCATGAAGGAGCAGCTCTTGGGGCCCGTGCCGCTGAGGCTGAGGGCGGCGAGCAGCTGCCCTCAGCGTCTGCGGCTGAGGCCCCTGAGGCTCTAGCCGCTTCTCTTGGCGAGGCAACTGGCAGTGCGCACCAGGCAGGCGCCCCTGACGCGGATCGCCTTGACGCTTCGCCCTCGATGCAGGTTGATCCCTGCGCTCAACTCTTGGGCCGCTTCCACGTGGACTTCGAGGCCCTCCGGAAGAAAAGGGAGGCCCTGGGCGACGATTACCCTTGTCGCCTGCTGAAGCGTAGGAAGTACTTTGCCACTGATGAGTAAGCCTTCTCCTTTTCCAGCTCCTGATCCTTCTGTTACTTTCACTGATCCTTGCTCCGCAGGCCCCTTCCAGCCGAGCTCGCGGAGATGATTGAGGTGCCATCCCCCTTGATTTCGCCCCCCTACCATCCTCAAGCGCTCCGAGCAGCAGAGCCCTTGTGGTGAGGGCGATCGGAGAGGCGAACCGTCCCGAGGCGCATCGAGACCCTGCACACCTCGCGAGCCTCCTTCGCGGGCCTTCTCGCGGCATAGCCAGCCTGCCTAGGCTTCTCGCCTGGTCGTGGACTGCGAGTGGTTGAGGCGCTCTCTGCGCTCTTCGTCTGGGGACGGGCTGGCCCCGGGCCGGGCTTCTGGCGTAGCGTGGCCGGCCGTCGCGATGGTGCCAGCCCCCAGCCCCCTGCCCGGAGGGGGAGAGCTGATTCGTGGCCCCCGACGCTTGCTTGGGGCAGATGATGGTGTGGAAGATGTGCTCGAGCGCGCCCGGGAGCGTCGCACTCTTCGCCAAGGATTCCTTCGAAGGGCGGCAGACGCGGTGAACCTGCTTGGTGAGGAGCTTGCCGATGAAGACGCGCACCTTGAGGCCGAGGGCCTGCGCCTGGCTGCAGAGAGGCGTGAGCTGGAGGGCGTCATCGCCCATGCGCGCCATCAGCGTGATCTTGACGACGAAGAGGCCAAGGCGTCGCTGGTGGCCTCTCAGGAGGCCCGATCTCGGGCCCCTGAGGAGGCCCGGGAGGCCGACCGGCGGCGAGAGGCGGCGGAGGAGCGGGCTCGGGAGCTCCTGGCCCGGCGCCACTCACTGGAGGAGCAAGTGGAGCTGCGCGAGGCAGCCCTTGCGTCGATGAAGGTGGCCTCTGGCGACCCAGCAGAGCTCCAGAAGCGTGAGGAGGCGCTGACGCTGGAAGCCGCCGAACGTGCACGCGAGTACGAGCGTCTGGAGACGAGGGAGCGCTTGGTGACGCAGGCGGAGGATGATGTCGCTGCACGGGAAGCCCGTGTCCTGGAGGAGGTCGGACGTCGGGTGGCGATGGCGCGCTTGAACCTCGAGCGTGAGTTCGAGGAGAGGCTGGAGCTGATCCGGGCCGAGGCTGAAGGTAGGTGAGGGAGTCCTGGATTAGGGGGTGTTCGGATAGCCGGACTACATCTCCCGCCGGACTCCAGGTCTATGAAGATACAAGATTGAAGACTCCGTCCCGTGTCCGGAAGGTTCTTTCCTTGGCGTAGAAGGCAAGCTAGGCGTGCGGATATTCAAGATCTCCTACCAATGTAACCGACTCTGTGTAACCCTAACCCTATCCGGTGTCTATATAAACCGGAGGGTTGTAGTCCGTAGGACAGAATCATCTTCATACACAATCAAACCATAGGCTAGCTTCTAGGGTTTAGCCTCCTTGATCTCGTGGTAGATCCACTCTTGTAATACCCATATCATCAATATTAATCTAGCAGGAGTAGGGTTTTACCTCCACCGAGAGGGCCCGAACCTGGGTAAAACAAAGTGTCCCGTGTCTCCTGTTACCATCCGACCTTGACGCACAGTTCGGGACCCCCTACCCGAGATCCGCCGGTTTTGACACCGACACTGGTGCTTTCATTGAGAGTTCCTCTGTGCCGTCGTAATCAGGAAGGATGCCTTTTCCCGTCTTTAAAGACGGCACCGTCATCAAGGGAGCTTTGGCTATCGGCCAGACCCTCCGGCTGGGTGGTTTTCTTATGACCGCCCCTGCGGCCGTTGCACCGACGGTGACCTCTCGGGCCATCGAAAACAATCTCCACGTAAGTCCGGCATCTGCCGAACAGCTCGATCCGGTGGAGCTCTTCTCCATAACGAGCTCCTGGATCGCATCGCTGCACTGGGGGTCGCCACAAATTACGACCAAGTTGGGCTTAAACCCGATCTAAGGGAAATCAACTCCCCCCGAGCCACCCACCACGTCGCTGTGGTGGAGACACAATGCGGCAACCCCTCATCAATCTTAAGGACTAGCTACGTCCGAATTCCGGAACCCTCCAAGCCGGATAACATCCGAGGCTCCGGATCATCGAATCCGGAGGTTGTTCGGCTTCCGAACAGCAAACCGGGCAAGGCATCAGATCTAATGAATGTCGCTCGCCCAACCCTAAGAAATCTCTCCCAGGTTAAGCAGAGGCCAGAAGAGACAGTACATCATTACTGGGCCAGATCCCTCTTGCTCATGCACAGGACAAAGGACTGCCGGGAAGGAGACGCAATTTCTATCTTCTGCAATAACTGCACGGACAAAGGGATACTCAACGCCGTAAGTCGCCACAACATCACACGTTTTGCCGACTTGGCGTCCATTGTGCAGGAGTACTGTGCGATGGAAAGCGCTTGGAAAACCGAAGTTAAATTTTGGGATTATCCGGCCTTGAACAACAATCCCGTCCGAATCAAAAGGGCGCACTACAGTAAGACGTCCGGATTAAACAGAAAATCAAAACCCTCTACGGGACATGGAACCGTACTAAAAAAGTGGCTAGATGGACCCTGCAAAATTCATAATGCAGTGGACACCGCACCAACGCACAGCCTCAGGGCATGTTGGATACTCCGGCGGGTGGCCAAGATTGGCGAGGATCTCCTAATTTCAGAGGTCGAAGAGAACCAGCCCGAGAACTTCAGTACCGTCCTTACAATCTCTGAGACTTTCGCATCGACTAATATGCGAAAAAGAGCACTTCGCAGCCCCACCGAAGTCTACCAAGCAGCGACAATAAATCCTTGGAACAATACAACCATCACCTTCAATGCGAGCGACGAACCTAAATTCCGAACAGCCAGAGCACCGGCCGCACTGGTCCTCAGTCCCATAGTGGACGACTGTCGCCTCGCAAAGGTACTCATGGACGGAGGCAGCGGACTGAACCTCATCTACGAGGAAACCCTTCAAAAGATGGAAATAGACCGGAACCGCGTTGAGCGAAGCAGCACAACTTTTAGAGGTATAATCCCCAGTCAGGAAGCGCGCTGCACAGGAAGAATCACACTTGATGTGGTATTCGGCACTCCGGATAATTATAGGTCCGAACAAATCATGTTCCACGTGGCCCCGTTCAAAAGCGGATATCACGCCATATTAGGACGAGAGGCATTCACAGTCTTCCAAGCTATACCCCATTACGGGTACATGAAGCTTAAGATGCCTGGGCCGAACGGGATCATCACTCTCGCTAGTGATCCGGACATCGCGCTCCGCGCCGAAAACAAAACAGCCGCATTGGCCCTCGAGGCACTATCCGAAGCCCTCGCAGCCGAAGAACTGACGACGCTGCGATCCACAGTGAATAAGGATGATGTGATACTCGACAAAAGATCTATATCCACATCCTTCAAACCAGCGGACGAAATAGTCAAATTCCAAGTCCACCCAACGGACGCTAACAAAACAGCCTCCATCGGGGCAAGATTAAACCCTGATGTAGACGCCGCACTGCGCGCGTTCCTACAAGATAACTGGGACATTTTTGTTGGGGAACGTAGTAATTTCAAAAAATTTCCTACGCACACGCAAGATCATGTTGATGCATAGCAACGAGAGGGGAGAGTGTTGTCTACGTACCCTCGTAGACCGAAGCGGAAGCGTTGACTCAACGTAGAGGAAGTAGTCGTACGTTCTCCTCGCGATCCGACCGATCCAAGTACCGTTACTCCGGCACCTCCGAGTTCTTGGCACACGTTCAGCTCGATGACGATCCCCGGGCTCCGATCCAGCAAAGCGTCGGGGAAGAGTTCCGTCAGCACGACGGCGTGGTGACGATCTTGATGTGTTACCGGCGCAGGGCTTCGCCTAAGCACTGCAACGATATGACCGAGGTGGAATTTGGTGGAAGGGGGCACCGCACACGGCTAAGGAACGATCCGTAGATCAACTTGTGTGTCTATGGGATGCCCCCTGCCCCTGTATATAAAGGATGGAGGAGGAGGAGGCCGGCCAAGGCAAAAGGTGCGGCCAGGATATGGAGTCCTACTAGGACTCCAAGTCCTAGTAGGAGTCCACCAAAAGGGGAGGAAGGGAGAAGGAATAGGAGGAGAAGGAGAGGTGGCCGGCCCCCTTTTCCCTAGTCCAATTCGGACCAGAGGGGAGGGGGGGCGCAGCAGCCTTTTTCCTTTTCCCACTAAAGTCCATCAAGGCCCATTACTTCTCCCGTAATCCCGTAACTCCCCGGTACCTCCGAAAATACCCGAACCACTCAGAACCCTTCCGATGTCCGAATATAGTCGTCCAATATATCGATCTTTACGTCTCGACCATTTCGAGACTCCTCGTCATGTCCCCGATCTCATCCGGGACTCCGAACTCCTTCGGTACATCAAAACTCATAAACTCATAATATAACTGTCATCGAAACCTTAAGCGTGCGGACCCTACGGTTCGAGAACAATGTAGACATGACCGAGACACGTCTCCGGTCAATAACCAATAGCGGGACCTGGATGCCCATATTGGCTCCTACATATTCTACGAAGATCTTTATCGGTCAGACCGCATAACAACATACGTTTGTTCCCTTTGTCATCGGTATGTTACTTGCCCGAGATTCGATCGTCGGTATCCAATACCTAGTTCAATCTCGTTACCGGCAAGTCTCTTTACTCGTTCCGTAATACATCATCTCACAACTAACACATTAGTTGCAATGCTTGCAAGGCTTATGTGATGTGCATTACCGAGAGGGCCCAGAGATACCTCTCCGACAATCGGAGTGACAAATCCTAATCTCGAAATACGCCAACCCAACATGTACCTTCGGAGACACCTGTAGAGCACCTTTATAATCACACAGTTACGTTGTGACGTTTGGTAGCACACAAAGTGTTCCTACGGTAAACGGGAGTTGCATAATCTCATAGTTAAAGGAACATGTATAAGTCATGGATAAAAGCAATAGCAACATACTAAACGATCGGGTGCTAAGCTAATGGAATGGGTCATGTCAGTCAGATCATTCAACTAATGATGTGACCTCATTAATCAAATAACAACTCCTTGTTCATGGTTAGGAAACATAACCATCTTTGATTAATGAGCTAGTCAAGTAGAGGCATACTAGTGACACTCTGTTTTTCTATGTATTCACACATGTATTATGTTTCCTGTTAATACAATTCTAGCATGAATAATAAACATTTATCATGAATTAAGGAAATAAATAATAACTTTATTATTGCCTCTAGGGCATATTTCCTTCAGTCTCCCACTTGCACTAGAGTCAATAATCTAGTTCACATCGCCATGTGATTTACTAGCAATAGTTCACATCATCATGTGATTAACACCCATAGTTTCACATCGATATGTGACCAACACCCAAAGGGTTTACTAGAGTCAGTAATCTAGTTCACATCGCTATGTGATTAACACCCAAAGAGTACTAAGGTGTGATCATGTTTTGCTTGTGAGATAATTTTAGTCAACGGGTCTGTCACATACAGATCCGTAAGTATTTTGCGAATTCTATGTCTACAATACTCCGCACAGAGCTACTCTAGCTAATTGCTCCCACTTTCAATATGTATCTCGATCGAGACTTAGAGTCATCCAGATCAGTGTCAAAATTTGTATCGACGTAACCCTTTACGGCGAACCTTTCTGTCACGTCCATAATCGAGAAACATATCCTTATTCCACTAAGGATAATTTTGACCGCTGTCCAGTGATCTACTCCTAGATCACTATTGTATTCCCTTGCCAAACTCAGTGTAGGGTATACAATAGATCTGGTACACAGTATGGCATACTTTATAGAACCTATGGCCAAGGCATAGGGAATGACTTTCATTCTCTTTCTATCTTTTGCCGTGGTCGAGTTTTGAGTCTTTACTCCACTTTATACCTTGTAACACAGGAAAGAACTCTTTCTTTGACTGTTCCATTTTGAACTACTTCAAAATCTTGTCAAGGTATGTACTCATTGAAAAAACTTATCAAGTGTCTTGATCTATCTCTATAGATCTTGATACTCAATATGTAAGCAGCTTCACCGAGGTCCTTCTTCGAAAAACTCCTTTCAAATACTCCTTTATGCTTTACAGAATAATTCTACATTATTTCCGATCAATAATATGTCAATTACATATACTTATCAGAAATGTTGTAGTGCTCCCACTCACTTTCTTGTAAATACAGGCTTCACCGCAAGTCTGTATAAAACCATATGCTCTGATCAACTTATCAAAGCGTATATTCCAACTCCGAGATGCTTGCACCAGTCCATAGATGGATCGCTGGAGCTTGCATATTTTGTTAACACCTTTAGGATCGACAAAACTTTCTAGTTGCATCGTATACAACTCTTCTTTAATAAATCCATTAAGGAATGTAGTTTTGTTTATCCATTTTCCGGATTTCATAAAATGCGGCAATTGCTAACATGATTCGGACAGACTTAAGCATAGATACGAGTGAGAAACTCTCATCGTAGTCAACACCTTGAACTTGTCGAAAACCTTTTGTGACAATTCTAGCTTTGTAGATAGTAACACTACTATCAGTGTCCGTCTTCCTCTTCAAGATCCATTTATTTTCTTTGGCTTGCCGATCATCGGGCAAATCCATCAAAGTCCATACTTTGTTCTCATACATGGATCATATCTCAGATTTCATGGCCTCTAACCATTTCGCGGAATCTGGGCTCATCATCGCTTCCTCATAGTTCGCAAGTTCGTCATGGTCTAGTAACATGACTTCCAGAACAGGATTACCATACCACTCTGGTGCGGATCTCACTCTAGTTTACTTACGAGATTCGGTAGTAACTTGATCTTGAAGTTACATGATCATCATCATTAGCTTCCTTACAAATTGGTGTAGTAGTCACAAGAACAGATTTCTGTGATGAACTACTTTCCAATAAGGGAGAAGGTACAATTACCTTATCAAGTTTTCTACTTTCCTCCCACTCACTTCTTTCGAGAGAAACTCCTTCTCTGGAAAGGATCCATTCTCAGCAACGAATATCTTGCCTTCGGATCTGTGATAGAAGGTGTACCCAACTGTCTTCTTTGGGTATCCTATGAAGACATATTTTTCCGATTTGGGTTTGAGCTTATCAGGATGAAACTTTTTCATGTAAGCATCACAACCCCAAACTTTAAGACACGACAACTTTGGTTTCTTGCCAAACCACAGTTCAGATTGTGTCGTCTCAACGGACTTTAGATGGTGCCCCTTTTAACGTGAATGCAGCTGTCTCTAATGCATGATCCCAAAACGATATTGGTAAATCGGTAAGAAACATCATAGATTGTACTATATCCAATAAAGTACGGTTATGACGTTCGCACACACCATTATGCTATGGTGTTCCAGGTGGCATGAATTTGTGAAACTATTCCACATTGTTTTAATTGAAGGCCAAAACTCGTAACTCAAATATTTTACCTCTGCGATCATATCGTAGAAACTTTATTTTCTTGTCACGATGATTTTCCACTTCACTCTAAAATTCTTTGAACTTTTCAAATGTTTTAGAATTATGTTTCATCAAGTAGATATACCCATATCTGCTCAAATCATCTGTGAAGGTTAGAAAATAATGATACTTGTCGCGAGCCTTAATATTCATTGGACCATATACATGAGTATGTATGATTTCCAGCAAATCTGTTGCTTGCTCCATTGTTCCGGAGAACGGCGTTTTAGTCATCTTGCCCAAGAGGCATGGTTCGCAAGCATCAAGTGATTCATAATCAAGTGATTCCAAAATCCCATCAGCATGGAGTTTCTTCATGCGCTTTACACCAATATGACCTAAACGGCAGTGCCACAAATAGGTTGCACTATCATTATTAACTTCGCATCTTTTGGTTTCAATATTATGAATATGTGTATCACTACGATCGAGATCCAATGAACTATTTTCATTGGTGTGTATGACCATAGAAGGTTTTATTCATGTAAACAGAACAACAATTGTTCTCTAACTTAAATGAATAACTGTATTGCAATTAACATGATCAAATCATATTCATGCTCAACGCAAACACCAAATAACACTTATTTAGTTTCAACACTAATCCCGAAAGTATAGGGAGTGTGTGATGATGATCATATCAATCTTGGAACCACTTCCAACACACATCGTCACCTTGCCCTTTAACTAGTCTTTATTCATTATGCAACTCCCGTTTCGAGTTACTAATCTTAGCAACTTGAACTAGTACCAAATACTGAGGGGTTGCTATGAATACTAGTAAAGTACACATCAATAACATGTATATCAAATATACTTATGTTCACTTTGCCATCCTTCTTATCCGCCAATCACTTGGGGTAGTTCCGCTTCCAGTGACCAGTCCCTTTGCAGTAGAAGCACTTAGTCTCAGGCTTAGGACCAGACTTGGGCTTTTTCACTTGAGCAGCAACTTGCTTGCCGTTCTTCTTGAAGTTCCCCTTCTTTCCTTTTGCCCTTTTCTTGAAACTAGTGATCTTGTCAACCATCAACACTTGATGTTTTTCTTTGATTTCTACCTTCGCCGATTTTAGCATCGCGAAGAGCTTGGGAATATTTTCCGTTATCCCTTGCATATTATAGTTCATCACGAAGTTCTACTAACTTGGTGATGGTGACTAGAGAATTCTGTCAATCACTATCTTATCTGGAAGATTAACTCCCACTTGATTCAAGCGATTGTAGTACCCAGACAATCTGAGCACATGCTCACTAGTTGAGCGATTCTCCTCCATCTTTTAGCTATAGAACTTGTTGGAGACTTCATATCTCTCAACTCGGGTATTTGCTTGAAATATTAACTTCAACTCCTGGAACATCTTGTATGGTCCATGACGTTCAAAACGTCTTTGAAGTCCCGATTCTAAGCCGTTTAAGCATGGTGCACTAAACTATTAAGTAGTCATCATATTGAGCTAGCATAACGTTCATAACGTCTGCATCTGCTCCTGCAATAGGTCCGTCACCTAGCGGTGCATCAAGGACCAATTTCTTCTGTGCAGCAATGAGGATAAACCTCAGATCACGGATCCAATCCGCATCATTGCTACTAACATTTTTCAACACAATTTTCTCTAGGAACATATCAAAATAAACACAGGGAAGCAACAATGCGAGCTATTGATCTACAACATAGATATGCTAATACTACCAGGACTAAGTTCATGATAAATTAAAGTTCAATTAATCATATTACTTAAGAACTCCCACTTAGATAGACATCCCTCTAATCTTCTAAGTGATCACGTGATCCAAATCAACTAAACCATGTCCGATCATCACGTGAGATGGAGTAGTTTCAATGGTGAACATCACTATGTTGATCATATCTACTATATGATTCACGCTCGACCTTTCGGTCTCCGTGTTCCGAGGCCATATCTGTTATATGCTAGGCTCGTCAAGTTAAACCTGAGTATTCCGCGTGTGCAACTGTTTTGCACCCGTTGTATTTGAACGTAGAACCTATCACACCCGATCATCACGTGGTGTCTCAGCACGAAGAACTTTCGCAACGGTGCATACTCAAGGAGAACACTTCTTGATAATTTAGTGAGAGATCATCTTATAATGCTACCGTCAATCAAAGCAAGATAAGATGCATAAAAAGATAAACATCACATGCAATCAATATAAGTGATATGATATGGCCATCATCATCTCGTGCTTGTGATCTCCATCTTCGAAGCACCGTCATGATCACCATCGTCACCGGCGTGACACCTTGATCTCCATCGTAGCATCGTTGTCGTCTCGCCAATCTTATGCTTCCACGACTATCACTACCGCTTAGTAATAAAGTAAAGCATTACATCGCGATTGCATTGCATACAATAAAGCGACAACCATATGGCTCCTGCCAGTTGCCGATAACTCGGTTACAAAACATGATCATCTCATACAATAAAAGTTAGCATCATGTCTTGACCATATCACATCACAACATGCCCTACAAAAACAAGTTAGACGTCCTCTACTTTGTTGTTGCAAGTTTTACGTGGCTGCTACGGGCTTAAGCAAGAACTCATCTTACCTACGCATCAAAACCACAACGATAGTTTGTCAAATAGACTCCGTTTTAACCTTCTCAAGGACCGGGCGTAGCCACACTCGGTTCAACTAAAGTTGGAGAGACAGTCTTACGCAAGCCATCTATGTGCAAAGCACGTCGAGGGAACCGGTCTCGCGTAAGCGTACGCGTAAGGTTGGTCCGGATCGTCTCGTCCAACAATACCGCTGAACCAAAGTATGACATGCTGGTAGGCAGTATGACTTGTATCGCCCACAACTCACTTGTGTTCTACTCGTGCAAATAACATCAAACCATAAAACCTAGGCTCGGATGCCACTGTTGGGGAACGTAGTAATTTCAAAAAAATTCCTACGCACACGCAAGATCATGTTGATGCATAGCAACGAGAGGGGAGAGTGTTGTCTACGTACCCTCGTAGACCGAAGCGGAAGCGTTGACTCAACGTAGAGGAAGTAGTCGTACGTTCTCCTCGCGATCCGACCGATCCAAGTACCGTTACTCCGGCACCTCCGAGTTCTTGGCACACGTTCAGCTCGATGACGATCCCCGGGCTCCGATCCAGCAAAGCGTCGGGGAAGAGTTCCGTCAGCACGACGGCGTGGTGACGATCTTGATGTGTTACCGGCGCAGGGCTTCGCCTAAGCACTGCAACGATATGACCGAGGTGGAATTTGGTGGAAGGGGGCACCGCACACGGCTAAGGAACGATCCGTAGATCAACTTGTGTGTCTATGGGGTGCCCCCTGCCCCTGTATATAAAGGATGGAGGAGGAGGAGGCCGGCCAAGGCAAAAGGTGCGGCCAGGATATGGAGTCCTACTAGGACTCCAAGTCCTAGTAGGAGTCCACCAAAAGGGGAGGAAGGGAGAAGGAATAGGAGGAGAAGGAGAGGTGGCCGGGCCCCTTTTCCCTAGTCCAATTCGGACCAGAGGGGAGGGGGGGCGCAGCAGCCTTTTTCCTTTTCCCACTAAAGCCCATCAAGGCCCATTACTTCTCCCGTAATCCCGTAACTCCCCGGTACCTCCGAAAATACCCGAACCACTCAGAACCCTTCCGATGTCCGAATATAGTCGTCCAATATATCGATCTTTACGTCTCGACCATTTCGAGACTCCTCGTCATGTCCCCGATCTCATCCGGGACTCCGAACTCCTTCGGTACATCAAAACTCATAAACTCATAATATAACTGTCATCGAAACCTTAAGCGTGCGGACCCTACGGTTCGAGAACAATGTAGACATGACCGAGACACGTCTCCGGTCAATAACCAATAGCGGGACCTGGATGCCCATATTGGCTCCTACATATTCTACGAAGATCTTTATCGGTCAGACCGCATAACAACATACGTTTGTTCCCTTTGTCATCGGTATGTTACTTGCCCGAGATTCGATCGTCGGTATCCAATACCTAGTTCAATCTCGTTACCGGCAAGTCTCTTTACTCGTTCCGTAATACATCATCTCACAACTAACACATTAGTTGCAATGCTTGCAAAGCTTATGTGATGTGCATTACCGAGAGGGCCCAGAGATACCTCTCCGACAATCGGAGTGACAAATCCTAATCTCGAAATACGCCAACCCAACATGTACCTTCGGAGACACCTATAGAGCACCTTTATAATCACCCAGTTACGTTGTGACGTTTGGTAGCACACAAAGTGTTCCTACGGTAAACGGGAGTTGCATAATCTCATAGTTAAAGGAACATGTATAAGTCATGGATAAAAGCAATAGCAACATACTAAACGATCGGGTGCTAAGCTAATGGAATGGGTCATGTCAATCAGATCATTCAACTAATGATGTGACCTCATTAATCAAATAACAACTCCTTGTTCATGGTTAGGAAACATAACCATCTTTGATTAATGAGCTAGTCAAGTAGAGGCATACTAGTGACACTCTGTTTCTCTATGTATTCACACATGTATTATGTTTCCTGTTAATACAATTCTAGCATGAATAATAAACATTTATCATGAATTAAGGAAATAAATAATAACTTTATTATTGCCTCTAGGGCATATTTCCTTCAATTTTCGCCTGGCACCCTTCAGACATGCCAGGAATCCCACGCAGGCTGGCCGAGCACAGTTTAAATATCCAGAAAGGATTCAAACCTGTCAAACAAGCTCTTCGGCGTTTTTCCGAGCCAAAGAGACAGGCTATGGGAGAAGAGCTAGCCAAACTATTGGAAGCCGGATTTATTAAAGATATAAAACACCCGGACTGGCTAGCAAACCTGGTAATGGTACCAAAGAAGGACAAATCCTGGCGCCTATGCGTTGACTTTAAAGACCATAATAAGGCTTTCCCAAAGGATCCCTTTCCCCTCCCTCGAATTGATCAAATCATCGACGCCACCGCCGGACACGATTCCCTGTGTTTCCTGGACGCATACTCCGGCTACCATCAAATAAAGATGGCAGAGTCCGACCAGGCTGCAACAGCATTCATCACGCCATACGGCCCATTCTGCTTCAACACAATGCCCTTCGGGCTCAAAAACGCCGGCGCAACATATCAGCGCATGATCCAAACATGTCTGACAAACCAGATCGGCAAAACAGTGGAGGCATACGTAGACGATGTGGTCGTTAAATCAAGACACGTCGAAACCCTGGTGGACGACCTGAGACTCACATTCAATAATTTACGAGAATACGACATCAAGCTCAATCCGGAAAAATGTGTCTTCGGCGTCCCGGCCGGAAAGCTCCTGGGCTTCATAGTATCCGGTAGAAGAATTGAAGCAAATCCAGCCAAAATCCGAGCCCTGTCACAATTGGACATTCCAAAAGATTTAAAGCAAATACAGAAACTTACCGGATGCGTGGTGGCCTTAAGCCGCTTCATCTCCCGTTTGGGAGAAAAGGCACTGCCCCTTTACCGCCTCCTAAGGCGCACCGAACACTTAGAGTGGACGGACGCTGCCACGGCCGGACTCGAGGAAATAAAGGCCATCCTGGCAACAAACCCCGTCCTGGCCGCACCGAATACCGGCGAACCCATGCTATTATACATTGCCGCAACCCATCAAGTTGTCAGCGCAGTACTCGTCGTCGAACGAGCATCGGACGGACACAAACTACCCCTTCAAAGGACAGTTTATTACGTGTCCACTGTCCTCACACCGTGCAAATCACGATACCCGCATTACCAAAAGATTGCATACGCGGTGTTCATGGCATCCCGAAAGCTACGACACTACTTTCAAGAGTGTTCCATAACAGTAGCCTCGGAAGTACCGCTCAACGATATTATTAACAACCGCGACGCAACGGGCCGGATAGCAAAGTGGGCCATAGAGCTCCTCCCATTCGACATAATCTACAAGCCACCGCGAGCCATTAAATCACAAGTCCTGGCCGACTTTGTTGCCGAATGGACAGAGGCCGAACTCCCTAAAGAGTACGGCACGTACTCAAATTGGATCATGCATTTCGACGGCTCCAAAATGTTGGCCGGACTGGGGGCTGGCGTCGTTCTGACGTCCCCTACAGGAGACACAGTCCAATATGTACTACAGATTATGTACACGGACTCCAATAACGCAGCCGAATACGAGGCCCTTCTACATGGTCTCCGAATGGCAGTATCCATGGGCATTCAACGTCTAGAAGTACGCGAGGACTCAAACCTCGCGATATCCCAAATAAATGGTGACTTCGACGCCAAAGATCCAAAGATGGCGGCTTATCGCAACGCTGTGCTAAAAATGTCAGCTCGGTTCGAGGGACTGGAGTTCCACCACATCGCCCGAGAAAATAATCAGGCAGCAGATGTCCTGGCACGCATCGGAGCAAAGCGAGATGCGGTTCCCCCCAACATCTTCGTAGAAAGATTATTCAAACCATCCATGACATGGGAGGGGGAACCTTCGGACAACAGCCCGGACCTAACTACACAACCCGGTGCCGAACAAACAAACATAATCGGCGGCCCTGCCACCGAAATTACACAGTCAGCCCACGAAATAATGGCGGTCATCGACCCATGGACAGAACCATTCCTAGCCTACCTTACCAGGCAGGAACTCCCTGAGGACAACAACGAGGCACGCTGCATAGTGCGGCGGTCTAAAGCCTATAAAGTCCACGAGGGAGAGCTATACAGGAAAAGTACTACAGGAGTCCTTCAAAGGTGTATCTCCGAAGAGGAAGGGCGGAGTCTATTGGCCGAAATTCACGCCGGACTCGGTGGCCACCACGCTGCAGCTTGGTCCCTTGTAAGTAAGGCTTTCCATACAGGCTTCTATTGGCCGACGGCCCGAGCAGACGCTCATGACCTGGTAAAACGATGCGTCGGTTGTCAGCTCTTTGCCAACCAAAGCCACATGCCACCCACCGCCCTCCGAACTATCCCCATCACTTGGCCTTTCGCGGTCTGGGGGCTTGACATGGTGGGACCCCTTAAAGGAGGAACCCACAAGAAAAAATACTTATTGGTCATGGTGGATAAATTCACCAAATGGATAGAAGCCAAGCCTGTCAAGACGGCCGAATCCGGACCTGTGATAGACTTCATATCCGGGGTCGTACACCGTTATGGTGTCCCCCACAATATCATCACCGATAATGGCACAAACTTCTCTTCGGATGAGGTAAAGCTGTGGTGCAAAAACATGGGCATCAAGCTCGACTACGCTTCTGTCTATCACCCACAAACTAACTGTCAGGTGGAACGTGCAAATGGTCTCATCATGAGCGGCATTAAACCCAGACTAGTGCGGTCCCTTAAGGAATCTAATATGCACTGGGTAGAGGAGCTCGACTCCGTACTCTGGGGGCTGCGGACCACGCCCAATCGTACCACCGGATTCACACCATTCTTTATGGTATACGGCGCTGAGGCAGTGTTGGAAATATGCCCTAGAGGCAATAATAAAAGCATTATTATTATATTTCCTTATTCATGATAATTGTCTTTATTCGTGCTATAATTGTGTTATCCGGAAATCGTAATACATGTGTGAATAACAGACAACAAACATGTCCCTAGTGAGCCTCTAGTTGACTAGCTTGTTGATCGACAGATAGTCATGGTTTCCTGACTATGGACATTAGATGTCATCGATAACGGGATCACATCATTAGGAGAATGATGTGATGGACAAGACCCAATCCTAAACATAGCATAAGATCGCATAGTTCGTTTGCTAGAGTTATCCAATGTCAAGTATCCTTTCCTTAGACCATGAGATCATGTAACTCCCGGATACCGTAGGAGTACTTTGGGTGTGCCAAACGTCACAACGTAACTGGGTGACTATAAAGGTATACTACGGGTATCTCTGAAAGTGTCTGTTGTGTTGACATGGATCGAGACTGGGATTTGTCACTCCGCTTGACGGAGAGGTATCACCGGGCCCTCTCGGTAATGCATCATCATAATGAGCTCAAGGTGATCAAAGTGTTTGATCACGGGATCATGCATTACAGTAACGAGAAAAGTGACTTGCCGATAACGAGATTGAACGAGGTATTGGGATACCGACGATCGAATCTCGGGCAAGTAAAATACCGATTGACAAAGGGAATCGTATACGAGATTAATTGAATCCTCGACATCGTGGTTCATCCGATGAGATCATCATGGAACATGTGGGAGCCAACATGGGTATCCAGATCCCGCTATTGGTTATTGCCCGAGAGCCGTCTCGGTCATGTCTGCATGTCTCCCGAACCCGTAGGGTCTACACACTTAAGGTTCGATGACGCTAGGGTTGTGAAGATATGTATGTGCAGTAACCCGAATGTTGTTCGGAGTCCCGGATGAGATCCCGGACGTCACGAGGAGTTCCGGAATGGTCCGTAGGTAAAGAATTATATATAGGAAGTGCTGTTTCGGCCATCGGGACAAGTTTCGGGGTTATCGGTATTGTACCGGGACCACCGGAGGGGTCCCGGGGGTCCACCAGGTGGGGCCACCTGCCTTGGTGGGCCACATGGGCCTTAGGGGGTGCGCCTTGGCCTGCTTGGGCCAAGGGGAACCAGCCCCAAAGAGCCCATGCGCCTAGGGTTCCATCTAGGAGGAGTCCTAGTGGTGGAAGGCACCTCCTAGATGGCTTGGGGGGGAGGGAAACCTCCCTGGCCGCCGCCCCCTTGGGAGATTGGATCTCCCAGGGCCGGCGCCCCCCAAGAGGCATATATAAAAGGGGGCAGGGGAGGGGGGCTGCGCACCCTATGCCCTGGCTCCTCCCTCCTCCCTGCAACACCTCCTCCTCCTCCCGTAGTTGCTTAGCGAAGCCCTGCCGGAGTTCTGCTGCATCCACCACCACACCGTCGTGATGGATCTTCCTCAACCTCTCCTCCCCCCTTGCTGGATCAAGAAGGAGGAGACGTCTCCCGTCCCGTACGTGTGTTGAACACGGAGGTGCCGTCCGTTCGGTACTAGATCATCGGTGAATTGGATCACGGCAAGTACGACTACCTCATCCACGTTCACTCGAATGCTTCCGTTGCGATCTACAAAGTGGTATGTAGATGCTATCGAATCTGAATACTCGTTGCTAGATGAACTCATAGATGGATCTTGGTGAAACCGTAGGAAAAATTTTAATTTTCTGCAACGTTCCCCAACAGTGGTATCAGAGCTAGGTCTATGCGTAGTTCTTCTTGCGCGAGTAGAACACAATTTGTTGTGGCGTAGATGTTGTCAACTCTTCTTGCTGCTACTAGTCTTATCTTGCTTCAGCGGTATTGTGGGATGAAGCGGCCCGGACCAACCTTACACGTACGCTTACGTGAGACCGGTTCCACCGACTAACATGCACTAGTTGCATAAGGTGGCTGGTGGGTGTCTGTCTCTCCTACTTTAGTTGGAGCGGATTCGATGAAAAGGGTCCTTATGAAGGGTAAATAGAAGTTGACAAATCATGTTGTGGTTTTAACGTAGGTAAGAAAACGTTCTTGCTAGAACCCTAATTCAGCCACGTAAAACTTGCAACAACAATTAGAGGACGTCTAACTTGTTTTTGCAGCAAGTGCTTTGTGATATGATATGGCCAAAGTTGTGATGAATGATGAATGATCTATATGTGATGTATGAGATGTTCATGCTATTGTAATAGGAATCACGACTTGCATGTCGATGAGTATGACAACCGGCAGGAGCCATAGGAGTTGTCTTTATTTTTGTATGACCTGCGTGTCATTGAGAATCGCCATGTAAATTACTTTACTTTATTGCTAAACGCGTTAGCCATAGTAGTAGAAGTAATAGTTGGTGAGCAACTTCATGGAGACACGATGATGAAGATCATGATGATGAAGATCATGGTGTCAAGCCGGTGACAAGATGATCATGGAGCCCCAAGATGGAGATCGAAGGAGCTATGTGATATTGGCCATATCATGTCACGTTTATTATTTGATTGCATGTGATGTTTATCATGTTTTGCATCTTGTTTACTTAGGACGACGGTAGTAAATAAGATGATCCCTCATAATAATTTCAAGAAAGTGTTCACCCTAACTGTGCACCGTTGCTAAAGTTCGTCGTTCCGAAGCACCACGTGATGATCGGGTGTGATAGGTCCTTACGTTCGCATACAACGGGTGTAAGACAGATTTACACACGCAAAACACTTAGGTTGGCTTGACGAGCCTTGCATGTACAGACATGGCCTCGGAACACAGAAGACCGAAAGGTCGAGCATGAGTCGTATAGAAGATACGATCAACATGAAGATGTTCACCGATGTTGACTAGTCCGTCTCACGTGATGATCGGACACGGCCTAGTTGACTCGGATCATGTAATACTTAGATGACTAGTAGAGGGATGTCTATCTAAGTGGGAGTTCATTAAATAATTTGATTAAATGAACTTTATTATCATGAACTTAGTCTAAATATTTACAATATGTCTTGTAGATCAAATGGCCAACGTAGTCCTCAACTTCAACGTGTTCCTAG
Organism: Aegilops umbellulata; assembly: GCA_032464435.1. Lineage (NCBI taxonomy): Eukaryota > Viridiplantae > Streptophyta > Magnoliopsida > Poales > Poaceae > Aegilops > Aegilops umbellulata. Next base: position 460,696,712 of record CP136055.1, read on the forward strand.
AGAAAACCAAGCTGAAAGACGATGGTAGCAACTATACGGACTGGGTCCGGAACCTGAGGATTATCCTCATAGCTGCCAAGAAAGATTATGTCCTACGAGCACCGCTGGGTGACACACCTATTCTCCTGCAGAACAAGACGTTATGAATGCTTGGCAGTCACGCTGCGATGATTACTCCCTCGTTCTGCGGCATGCTTTACAGCTTAGAGCCGGGGCTCCAAAAGCGTTTTGAGAGACATGGAGCATATGAGATGTTCGAAGAGCTGAAAATGGTTTTCCAAGCTCATGCCCGGGTCGAGAGATATGAAGTCTCCGATAAATTCTTTAGCTGTAAGATGGAGGAAAATGGCTCTGTCAGTGAGCACATACTCAAAATGTCTGGGTTGCACAACCGCTTGACTCAACTGGAAGTTAATCTCCCGGATGAAGCGGTCATTGACAGAATCCTCCAGTCGCTTCCACCTAGCTACAAGAGCTTTGTGATGAACTACAATATGCAGGGGATGGTAAAGACCATTCCTGAAGTATATGCTATGCTGAAATCAGCAGAGGTAGAAATCAAGAAGGAGCATCAAGTGTTGATGGTGAATAAAACCACTAAGTTCAAGAAGGGAAAGGGTAAAAAGAACTTCAAGAAGGACGGCAAGGAAGTTGCCGCGCCCGGTAAGCAAGTTGCCGGGAAGAAGCCAAAGAATGGACCCAAGCCCGAAACTGAGTGCTTTTATTGCAAGGGAAGTGGTCACTGGAAGCGGAACTGCCCCAAATACTTAGCGGACAAGAAGGCCGGCAAAACCAAAGGTATATGTGATATACATGTAATTGATGTGTACCTTACCAGTACTCGTAGTAGCTCTTGGGTATTTGATACCGGTGCAGTTGCTCACATTTGTAACTCAAAGCAGGAGCTGCGGAATAAACGGAGACTGGCGAAGGACGAGGTGACGATGCGCGTCGGGAATGGTTCCAAGGTCGATGTGATCGCCGTCGGCATGCTGCCTCTACATTTACCTACGGGATTAGTTTTAAACCTCAATAATTGTTATTTAGTGCCAAGTTTGAGCATGAACATTGTATCTGGATCTCGTTTAATTCGAGATGGCTACTCATTTAAATCCGAGAGAATAATGGTTGTTCCATTTATATGAGAGATATGTTTTATGGTCATGCTCCGATGGTTAATGGTTTATTCTTGATGAATCTCGTACGTAATGATACACATATTCATAGTGTGAGTACCAAAAGAGTGAAAGTTGATAACAATAGTCTCACATATTTGTGGCACTGCCGCCTTGGTCACATAGGTGTCAAACGCATGAAGAAGCTCCATGCAGATGGACTTTTAGAGTCTCTTGATTATGAATCATTTGACACGTGCGAACCATGCCTCATGGGTGAAATGACCAAGACTCCGTTCTCAGGAACAATGGAGCGAGCAACCAACTTATTGGAAATCATACATTCCGATGTGTGCGGTCCAATGAGTGTTGAGGCTCGCGGTGGCTATCGTTATGTTCTCACCCTCACTGATGACTTGAGTAGATATGGGTATATCTACTTAATGAAACACAAGTCTGAGACCTTTGAAAAGTTCAAGGAATTTCAGAGTGAGGTTGAAAATCAACATGATAGAAAGATCAAGTTTCTACGATCAGATCGTGGAGGAGAATACTTGAGTCATGAATTTGGCACACACTTAAGAAAATGTGGAATAGTTTCACAACTCACGCCGCCTGGAACACCTTAGCGTAATGGTGTGTCCGAACATCGTAATCGCACTCTATTAGATATGGTGCGATCTATGATGTCTCTTACCGATTTACCGCTATCTTTTTGGGGCTATGCTTTAGAGACTGCCGCATTCACTTTAAATAGGGCTCCGTCAAAATCCGTTGAGACGACACCGTATGAATTATGGTTTGGGAAGAAACCTAAGCTGTCGTTTCTAAAAGTTTGGGGATGCGATGCTTATGTCAAGAAACTTCTACCTGAAAAGCTCGAACCCAAGTCGGAAAAATGCGTCTTCATAGGATACCCTAAAGAAACTGTTGGGTATACCTTTTACCTCAGATCCGAAGGCAAGATCTTTGCTGCCAAGAATGGATCCTTTCTGGAGAAAAATTTTCTCTCGAAAGAAGTAAGTGGGAGGAAAGTAGAACTTGATGAAGTGTTACCTCTTGAACCGGAAAATGGCGAAACTCAAGAAAACGTTTCTGAGGTGCCTGCACCGACTAGAGAGGAAATTAATGATGATGATCAAGATGCTTCTGATCAAGCTCCTACTGAAATTCGAAGGTCCACAAGGACACGTTCCGCACCAGAGTGGTACGGCAACCCTGTCTTGGAAATCATGTTGTTAGACAACGGTGAACCTTCGAACTATGAGGAAGCAATGGCGGGCCCGGATCCCGACAAATGGCTGGAAGCCATGAAATCCGAGATAGGATCCATGTATGAAAACTAAGTATGGACTTTGACTGACTTGCCCATTGAACGGCGAGCCATAGAAAATAAATGGATCTTTAAGAAGAAGACAGACGCGGATGGTAATGTGACCATCTATAAAGCTCGGCTTGTCGCTAAGGGTTATCGACAAGTTCAAGGGGTTGACTACGATGAGACTTTCTCACCGGTAGCGAAGCTGAAGTCCGTCCGAATCATGTTAGCAATTGCCGCATACTATGATTATGAGATATGGCAAATGGACGTCAAAACGGCATTCCTTAATGGTTTCCTTAAGGAAGAATTGTATATGATGCAGCCAGAAGGTTTTGTCGATCCTAAGAATGCTGACAAGGTGTGCAAGCTCCAACGCTCGATTTATGGGCTGGTGCAAGCATCTCGGAGTTGGAACATTCGCTTTGATGAGATGATCAAAGCGTTTGGGTTTACATAGACTTATGGAGAAGCCTGTGTTTACAAGAAAGTGAGTGGGAGCTCTGTAGCATTTCTCATATTATATGTAGACGACATACTTTTGATGGGAAATGATATAGAACTCTTGGACAGCATTAAGGCCTATTTGAATAAAAGTTTTTCAATGAAGGACCTTGGAGAAGCTGCTTATATATTAGGCATCAAGATCTATAGAGATAGATCGAGACGCCTCATAGGTCTTTCACAAAGCACATACCTTGATAAGATATTGAAGAAGTTCAATATGGATCAATCTAAGAAGGGGTTCTTACCTGTGTTACAAGGTGTGAAATTGAGCTCAGCTCAATGTCCGACCACGGCAGAAGATATAGAAGAGATGAGCGTCATCCCCTATGCCTCAGCCATAGGTTCTATTATGTATGCCATGCTGTGTACCAGACCTGATGTAAACCTTGCCGTAAGTTTGGTAGGTAGGTACCAAAGTAATCCCGGCAAGGAACACTGGACAGCGGTCAAGAATATCCTGAAGTACCTGAAAAGGACCAAGGAAATGTTTCTCGTTTATGGAGGTGATGAAGAGCTCGTCGTAAAAGGTTACGTCGACGCTAGCTTCGACACAGATCTGGATGACTCTAAGTCACAAACCGGATACGTGTATATTTTGAATGGTGGGGCAGTAAGCTGGTGCAGTTGCAAGCAAAGCGTCGTGGCGGGATCTACATGTGAAGCGGAGTACATGGCAGCCTCGGAGGCAGCACATGAAGCAATTTGGGTGAAGGAGTTCATCACCAACCTCGGAGTCATACCCAATGCGTCGGGGCCAATCAAGCTCTTCTGTGACAACACTGGAGCTATTGCACTTGCAAAGGAGCCCAGGTTTCACAAGAAGACCAGGCACATCAAGCGTCGCTTCAACTCCATTCGTGAAAATGTTCAAGATGGAGACATAGAAATTTGTAAAGTGCACACGGATCTGAATGTCGCAGATCCGTTGACTAAACCTCTCCCTAAGGCAAAACATGATCAGCACCAGAACTCTATGGGTGTTCGATTCATCACAATGTAACTAGATTATTGACTCTAGTGCAAGTGGGAGACTGTTGGAAATATGCCCTAGAGGCAATAATAAAAGCATTATTATTATATTTCCTTATTCATGATAATTGTCTTTATTCGTGCTATAATTGTGTTATCCGGAAATCGTAATACATGTGTGAATAACAGACAACAAACATGTCCCTAGTGAGCCTCTAGTTGACTAGCTTGTTGATCGACAGATAGTCATGGTTTCCTGACTATGGACATTAGATGTCATCGATAACGGGATCACATCATTAGGAGAATGATGTGATGGACAAGACCCAATCCTAAACATAGCATAAGATCGCATAGTTCGTTTGCTAGAGTTATCCAATGTCAAGTATCCTTTCCTTAGACCATGAGATCATGTAACTCCCGGATACCGTAGGAGTACTTTGGGTGTGCCAAACGTCACAACGTAACTGGGTGACTATAAAGGTATACTACGGGTATCTCTGAAAGTGTCTGTTGTGTTGACATGGATCGAGACTGGGATTTGTCACTCCGCTTGACGGAGAGGTATCACCGGGCCCTCTCGGTAATGCATCATCATAATGAGCTCAAGGTGATCAAAGTGTTTGATCACGGGATCATGCATTACGGTAACGAGAAAAGTGACTTGCCGATAACGAGATTGAACGAGGTATTGGGATACCGACGATCGAATCTCGAGCAAGTAAAATACCGATTGACAAAGGGAATCGTATACGGGATTAATTGAATCCTCGACATCATGGTTCATCCGATGAGATCATCGTGGAGCATGTGGGAGCCAACATGGGTATCCAGATCCCGCTATTGGTTATTGCCCGAGAGCCGTCTCGGTCATGTCTGCATGTCTCCCGAACCCGTAGGGTCTACACACTTAAGGTTCGGTGACGCTAGGGTTGTGAAGATATGTATGTGCAGTAACCCGAATGTTGTTTGGAGTCCCGGATGAGATCCCGGACGTCACGAGGAGTTCCGGAATGGTCCGGAGGTAAAGAATTATATATAGGAAGTGCTGTTTCGGCCATCGGGACAAGTTTCGGGGTTATCGGTATTGTACCGGGACCACCGGAGGGGTCCCGGGGGTCCACCAGGTGGGGCCACCTGCCTTGGTGGGCCACATGGGCCTTAGGGGGTGCGCCTTGGCCTTCTTGGGCCAAGGGGAACCAGCCCCAAAGAGCTCATGCGCCTAGGGTTCCATCTAGGAGGAGTCCTAGTGGTGGAAGGCACCTCCTAGATGGCTTGGGGGGGAGGGAAACCTCCCTGGCCGCCGCCCCCTTGGGAGATTGGATCTCCCAGGGCCGGCGCCCCCCCAAGAGGCATATATAAAAGGGGGCAGGGGAGGGGGGCTGCGCACCCTATGCCCTGGCTCCTCCCTCCTCCCTGCAACACCTCCTCCTCCTCCCGTAGTTGCTTAGCGAAGCCCTGCCGGAGTTCTGCTGCATCCACCACCACACCGTCGTGCTGGATCTTCCTCAACCTCTCCTCCCCCCTTGATGGATCAAGAAGGAGGAGACGTCTCCCGTCCCGTACGTGTGTTGAACGCGGAGGTGCCGTCCGTTCGGTACTAGATCATCGGTGAATTGGATCACGGCAAGTACGACTACCTCATCCACGTTCACTCGAATGCTTCCGTTGCGATCTACAAAGTGGTATGTAGATGCTATCTAATCTAAATACTCGTTGCTAGATGAACTCATAGATGGATCTTGGTGAAACCGTAGGAAAATTTTTAATTTTCTGCAACGTTCCCCAACAGGCAGTTCTGCCCTGCGACATTATTCATGACTCACCTCGAGTGCGCATGTACGAAGAAAGAGAAGCCGCGCTCGATCGGCAGGACAACCTGGACGCTCTGGAGGAGGAGCGAGACGTGGCTAAAGCCCGTTCCGCGTTTTATCAACAGCAGGCCCAAAGATATCAAAGAAGAGAAGTACGGGCCAAAAGTTATAATGTTGGCGAACTAGTTCTACGCCTGCCGGACAAGCAAAAGAATAAACTCAAGCCCAAATGGGAAGGTCCATTCATAATCGACCAAGTCCTAACCGATGGAGCGTACCGCCTGCGAGGTGCGTCGGATAACCGACTCGAGCCAAATCCATGGAACGCGACACGTCTCCGAAGATTCTACGCTTAGCGCCGGACTCTGTGTTTGTCTCCTTCCTCTGTCCATTATTTGCATTTATTCATTTTTTCTTTACTTTGTCTCCTCATCTTTTCTTCTAATCAATCACGGGCTCACTACGTGACGCGCAACCCGCGCTTCTCACACCTGGGGGCTTCTTTGAACAGAAGCTTGCTTATATGGGTTTTATACCCAACGCATGCGTCAGACTTCCGCATGCACCTTTTCTTCACCATTATATGCATCGATATGACTTAAGTTTTGGCCAAGCTGGGTTGCCTGGCTCCTGTGCTTACCCCTACGTTCCCGATTGTTCGGCTAGGGGTAAAGGGAGCACCTCTGCGATTGTTACTGCCGGATAAGCCGGATGTGTACCTCAGACTGGGTGAAGCCGAAAGCTAGCGTTCTTAAGGGAATATTCGGTCGGTGAACTAAAGATGATCCTTTTTATTTTTTGCATGCCCCCAGACGATTTCCTGCATTTGCAGTCCGGACGTGCACTTTAGGGCACGCCACCCCAGCGAAAGGAACCCTTAATGGAACTATTCTCTCTGGAAGATGTTTCTTACTAACCATGTAATATAACATAACTAGTTGGGCACTTGTCTGATAAAGCACTGATGACCCCTACGCCTGGTCTCCATGCATACCCTGGTTCTTCTATAACCATCATGGTATTTGGACACACTCCGGACCGTCAGGTCCCGAGGTCGAAGCGAAAAGGTCGGCAACGACAAACGATCTACAATCCAGCTAGAAGGCATTACATATGTCAATTTTAATTTACACAGTCATTGTGACTGACTGTATTCCTCCTCTATACCATCTAACAGGCTGTCCAATTTACAGTCCTGCTAGGAATACTTTGCGGCCAACTCTACTTGGCCGTACACTAAGCTTACAGGGATCTCCTTCCCATCGGGCCCTACAGGTCCGACCTCGGCCATGTGGTTTGGGTCAGACTTGGTGTAACGCGTCTTCACCATGGCCCAGGCCTCCCTAGCGCCTTGCCGGCAGGCCGATTTCTTCCACAATTGGAAGCGCCGCCGAACTCCTTTCAGCTTCTCGGCAAGCTCTCCAAGACCTTCGGGCATGGAGTAGGAGGGCCATAATGCTCGAACAACGTCTTGCATCGCCTGCCGAACTCTATCATGCAGTCGCGCAAGTTCGGGAAGAAGGTCACCCGTAGAACTGGGCATCTCCTCTTCCGGACGACCTGTCAGCATACCTACAGACATAAGGCTGTTAACCGGCTTCCTCGCCGAACCTTTTTCAAGAGTTCGTTCAAGCACTTACTATAGGTGCCGCGTCGAAGTCGTCGATTCTCCCTCATGGAGTCCGACAATTGGGCTCGAACATCTTTTAGTTCGACGTCCAATTTGATATTGGCATCTGGAAGATCGTTCTTCTCCTGCCTCACCCTTGTCAGCACGTTCTCACCAGCCTTCAACTAGCGTAGAAGCTGTTGCCGGTCCGGATTGAGTCCGGCCTCGTCTGCAATACCATTTGTCAGATTGGCACTTAAAGCTGCACAATACTAATCTTTTGTTGTATTGTTTACCTGAGAGGATCTCTTTAGAGTCCCCTGCCGCTTTAAGTGCGGCCTCTAGTTGGGCCTTGCACCTCTCCAGCTCCTGGGACAGAGCGGTGTTCTTCTCGGTAAGAAGCTACATGTTATATGATCCTTAAATCAGTTATTTTTACTGCTTCAAGTCTCGGGGGCTACTGGTATGTCTATATTTACCAGAAATTTTCTTACCCGTATGTCTTTCACATACTGCTCCGTGGCTCTGGTTAAACCATCTTGAGCAGCACGGAGGTACGCATCTCCCGAATTAAAGGCATCTAAAGCCTCCTGGGAGAAACAAGCGTCGCGAAGGACTGTCCGGCGATGCCTGTGGTTCATAGCGCTCTCCACCTCGGAATTGGTGCCAGACAGCCTGTCCGCGTCCTTTGACGAAGGGGCGTCCGGTGCGTGCTTTGTGCTTGCCTCTGTTTCCGGGCCGGGCATTGGAGCCTGGCTGGTGGAAACACGATTGGCAGCCTCTCCGGATATAGTCCGGCGGGGTCTCTTTGTCCTAAAAGATAGCGCGAATATTAATATGCCCTGAAGAAATAAAACACCAGGGAAAATGAGGGTGCGCCGTACCGTGGCTCCGGTGTTTCAGTCTGGACTATATTCCCTTTTGCCCCACGGGTCCCTGCGGCCCCTCGTTGGCTAGCTGCTGCAGGATCGGCCTCCCGCCTTGGGAATCTCCCCTGCAATGTACGGTTGATTGTTAGAGCGACCGGAATCCGTGAAAGAATCCCTTCTAAGGGAATAAAAACTCTGGTGTTTGTCACCTGGGAGGCCGTAATCAGCCCAGGGTAGTCAGCTATGATAGCTACCAGGGCATTGTCCTTGCTTAGCTGGTAAAACACTCCGTCTATGAGCTCCACCGATAGGTCCGGATCCTCTTCGGAGTCCGGATCGAGGGACCGTTCGGGGTCCTCAGGCTATGGAGGATGGCTGGTTATATCTTTTACATCCCGACGCAGTTCCTACATTAAAGTCGTTAGACTACGTGTTTGATCACATGGACATGAAATGAACGGGAAGGCACGATTGTTTGCATACCCAATTCGGGGGATTGTACATGGAAAATCCACCCTGCGGGTCGACGCGGAGGAATTCCTCCTCTTCTCCCTTGTACAAAGAGGATAAGATCTTTATGAGAGCGGCAGATGAGTCTGGCCCCTTGCGGCCGTGGCGGGTGGCGTCATCTTCTCCGTTGAACTCCCACATGGGGTGGTTTCTGTATTGAAGTGGCTGCACCCCCCGCATAATGCATATGGCCATGACCTTAATCATGGTTAGTCCGGAATGAGCCAGCAGTCTAATCCGGCCCATTAAGTAAAGGATGTCTCTGTCACTCTCTCTCTGAGGGCTCCGAGGACGCCAGCTCAGGCGTTTCTTCAGTAGAGCATTGTTGAACTCAGGGAGGCCGATCCGGACAGGGTCCGGCAGCGGGACGTCATCTATCTAAAACCATTCTGAGGGCCAGTCCTCGGATGCCTTCTTCAGGGTTCCGGACAAGTATCCGGTCCCGGCGATGCGCCATACTTCGGCTCCGCCTACTTGATATATGGATCCCTCTTTAGAACGGGGCACCAGGCAGAATATCTTCTTCCACAACGCGAAATGAGCCTCGATGCCTAAAAATAGCTCGCAAAGAGCGACGAAACCCGCAATATGTAATATAGAGGCGGGCGTGAGATCATGCAGCTGGAGACCATAGAACTCCAGAAGCTCGCGGAGGAATGGGTGAATCGGAAATCCCAGTCCCCTTATTAGATAAGGGACGAGGCATACCCGCTCTCTTTTCGAAGGATTGGGGGTGTTCTCCGCTTGCTTTCCACCCTTATAGGTCGCGAGTCCGGCTCGGACCGAGACCATGCAGGCCTGAGGGAGAAATCCCTTGGCCTGAAGCGACACTAACTCACTATGAGGGATGGAGCAGCTCTCCCATTCTCCGGGTTTGTCACTGGGAGGGCGAGAGGAGGAGCTGCGGTGGCTGGCCATGCTGGAATGAGCCTTTGCTGGATGCGCTCTGATGATAACTCGCGGAAGGGAGAGGTGTGATTTAGATCTGAATCCTCATCCCATCAAATAAGCGGCTCGTTTATGCGGCCAGGGGTTTGAATGTAAAAACGCCCCGGCTGTTCGCATACTTTTGACACATGGAAGACATCCATTATTGGGCGTGGAAGCTAAGGGGCGCTGCATCATAAAAATCGGACGTTATTCCTACAGGTACACAGAGTTTGAAGGAGAACCCGCCTTGCAATGCCGAAGACAATCTGCGCGCCGGACTCATCGTCATTGAAGCATGGTTCGGGGGCTACTGAGGGAGTCCTGGATTAGGGGGTGTTCGGATAGCCGGACTACATCTCCCGCCGGACTCCAGGTCTATGAAGATACAAGATTGAAGACTCCGTCCCGTGTCCGGAAGGTTCTTTCCTTGGCGTAGAAGGCAAGCTAGGCGTGCGGATATTCAAGATCTCCTACCAATGTAACCGACTCTGTGTAACCCTAACCCTATCCGGTGTCTATATAAACCGGAGGGTTGTAGTCCGTAGGACAGAATCATCTTCATACACAATCAAACCATAGGCTAGCTTCTAGGGTTTAGCCTCCTTGATCTCATGGTAGATCCACTCTTGTAATACCCATATCATCAATATTAATCTAGCAGGAGTAGGGTTTTACGTCCACCGAGAGGGCCAGAACCTGGGTAAAACAAAGTGTCCCCTGTCTCCTGTTACCATCCGACCTTGACGCACAGTTCGGGACCCCCTACCCAAGATCCGCCGGTTTTGACACCGACAGTAGGACTGCCACCTTGAGGGCCAAGCTGGAGGAAGCGACACGATGGGCCGATGCTTTCCGGGCCGCCCTTGAGGCAGCGCAAGGGTAGTCAACCACCTCCTAGGCCGAGGTGCTCCTTCTTCGCCATCAGGTGGAGGAGGCCGAGGTCGTCGCCCGCCAGAATGCGGACGAGATACGTCAGCGGCGGATCCTGGAGCATGAGCATGGCCCCATGCTCACCATGCTCCGGGAGAGAGCCAACACAGCCTTGGGCAACATCTGCGAGGCGGCCATTGGTGAGCCGCACGCAGTCAACTACGCCGGCAACCTCCAGTTCTTTATGACGAGGACGCCCACCGACAGGGGCCGTCTGGACGGCGCGGGAAGCGATGGCGGCCCGGCGCTCGGCGCGGGCCTGACGAGCGTCACACATGAATGCGGTGGTCGGAGGAGAGCGGAGCGGTGGAAGACTGATTCCGGCGCACCCCTACCTGGCGCGCCAAATGTCGGATCACGGGTTCCGGCAGACCCTTAAGGTTCAAACTCTGGGGTGCGCGCGGAGATCCTGCCCTCTACCTCTCCGTCTCGTAAGGATCTAAACTACTGCCAGAACAACACAAGAGACACAGGGTTTATACTGGTTCGGGCCACCATTGTGGTGTAATACCGTACTCCAGTGTGGTGTGGTGGATTGCCTCTAGGGCTGATGAGGAAGAACAGTACAAGGAAGAACGACCTCGCGAGGGTCTGTTCTTGGCTAGGGGATGAACTGCTAGGGGGAGTTCGATCGCCCTTCTCTCTCTCTCTCTACTTGCTCTAGGTCCTGAATCAGATTGGATTCTAGATGCCTCTACCCTGTGGGTGGCTGGTCCTATTTATAGGCAAAGGCCCTGGGCCTCTTCCCAAATATTGAGCGGGAAGGGCGCCAACAATTGGCCAATTTGAAGGGGAACATCGGGTACACTTATCCTGACTAAAGTTGGTCTTCCCCTGCCAAAGGTTCTGGTGATGACGCCGGCTTGGGCTCCATAGTGACTTCCTCCTTGTCGTGGAGCTGGTCTTCGTCTCATTGCACCGAAATGGGTGCCTTTGCTTGATCCTCTCGCCTGCGCTTGCCCCCTTTGCACCAAAGAGGAAAAGGAGGACGCTGCGCGGGCTGGCGCCCGCCTGGCACCTTTGGTCGTCATGGCTTGCGTCACGGGCACCTCGTGAGGTACCCTACCCTACCTTGATCTCACCGCCTCCTCGCGAGCCAGCCTAAGGAGGCCGTGCTGGAGGAAGCGCCGTGTCGTCCGCCTCGCGAGGCTTGGCCCCCCGCGAGGGTCTTGAGCCTTGTGTTGATGAAGATGGGCCACGTTGGGCCCCCACTCGAGCCACGCCGCAGGCCGCAGGCAGGCAAGTCTGGGGACCCCCGTTCCCAGAACGCCGACAGTAGCCCCCGGGCCCAAGGCGCGCACGGACTTGGCCTTGCCCCGCTTGGTGTCCGGTTCTGCCGCGAGCACGGCAGCCCCCTTGCGCTTTACGTCCTTGGCCTTGGGCTTCTTCTCTTCTAGGTCTGCGGCAGGTAGCTCGAGGAGGGAGAGGCGTCCCTCCTCAGCTCTGGCGCACTTGGTCGCCAGGTTGAACAGCTCCAGGGAGGTGCAGAGGTCTTCATGCATCGCCAGCTCCTCCTTCATCTTGACGTCGTGCACGCCATCAGAGAAGGCCGAAATGATGGCTTCTTCAGATACCCTGGGGATCTTGAGGCGCGCGCTGTTGAAGCGCTGGATGTACTTCTGCAGGGTCTCTCCAGGTTGCTGCTTGATGCGGCGCATGTCGCTCACGGCGGGAGGCCGGTCACGGGTACCTTGGAAGTTGGCGATGAAGCGGGTACGCATCTGGTCCCAGGAGGAGATCGTGCCTGGGGCCAGGTTCAGGAGCCAAGTGCGAGCACCTTCCTTTAGCGCCATGGGGAACCAGTTCGCCATGACCTTCTCGTCCCCGCTGGCAGCTTCGATTCCCAGCTCGTAGAGCTGGAGGAACTCCGTGGGATCAGTTGTGCCGTTGTAGCGAGGAGGTAGGTCTGGCTTGAACTTGCCGGGCCATGCCACGCTACGCAGCTCGGGGGTGTAGGCGCGGCAGCCAGCGGTGGCCGCGGGAGGTTTTGGTTGAGGGAGAGCCTGGCCTTGTGGGTCCCCTTGCGCCGCAGCTGGGAGCAGCGCGGGGTCTTGACGTGCCGGAGCTGGAGCAGGGTCTTGGCGAGCCGGGGCCGGGAGCGCCCGGGCGGCCTCTCGCGGTCGCGGGACTTCTTGGCAGCTCCGTTCCTGCTGGGCCGGCGCATGACGGAGCGGGTTCCGCCCAGGAGCTGGGCGCCTTGGGGCCATGGCATCTTCTTGGAAAGGTGGTGGCTGGAACGCCCCCGGGGCTTCATTGCCCATGCGGGGCGGAGTGCGGCGCAGTGGTGCACAAGGCGCGGGAGAGCCCCCTGCGGCACGGACGAGCTCGGCGATGCGGTCGAGCCACTCCTCGTAGACGTCGTCGACAGGGCGGTAGCGCAGGAGCTCGTTCGCCGCAATGAGCGCAGCTCGAGCCTCCAAGGGCGTGCGAAGTGCGTGCGACGAGGAACCGGCCGGGGTGAGCGACGGAGTGGCGGTGCGGCCATCCCGCCGCACGGACGGGTGTTGAGAGGACGCTTGCTGCTCGTTCCCCACCAGGCCGGTGGCGGCGTTGACGGCGGGCGACGGGGAACGACGAGGACGCCCACCGACAGGGGCCGTCTGGGCGGCGCGGGAAGCGATGGCGGCCCGGCGCTCGGCGCGGGCCCGACGAGCGTCAGACATGAATGCGGTGGTCGGAGGAGAGCAAAGCGGTGGAAGACTGATTCCGGCGCACCCCTACCTGGCGCGCCAAATGTCGGATTACGGGTTCCGGCAGACCCTTAAGGTTCGAACTCTGGGGTGCGCGCGGAGATCGTGCCCTCTACCTCTCCGTCTCGTAAGGATCTAAACTACTGCCAGAACAACACAAGAGACACAGGGTTTATACTGGTTCGGGCCACCATTGTGGTGTAATACCCTACTCCAGTGTGGTGTGGTGGATTGCCTCTAGGGCTGATGAGGAAGAACAGTACAAGGAAGAACGACCTCGCGAGGGTCTGTTCTTGGCTAGGGGATGAACTGCTAGGGGGAGTTCGATCTCCCTTCTCTCTCTCTCTACTTGCTCTAGGTCCTGAATCAGATTGGATTCTAGATGCCTCTGCCCTGTGGGTGGCTGGTCCTATTTATAGGCAAAGGCCCTGGGCCTCTTCCCAAATATTGAGCGGGAAGGGCGCCAACAATTGGCCAATTTGAAGGGGAACACCGGGTACACTTATCCTGACTAAAGTTGGTCTTCCCCTGCCAAAGGTTCTGGTGATGACGCCGGCTTGGGCTCCACAGTGACTTCCTCCTTGTCGTGGAGCTGGTCTTGGTCTCATTGCACCGAAATGGGTGCCTTTGCTTGATCCTCTCGCCTGCGCTTGCCCCCTTTGCACCAAAGAGGAAAAGGAGGACGCTGCGCGGGCTGGCGCCCGCCTGGCACCTTTGGTCGTCATGGCTTGCGTCACGGGCACCTCGTGAGGTACCCTACCTTGATCTCACCGCCTCCTCGCGAGCCAGCCTAAGGAGGCCGTGCTGGAGGAAGCGCCGTGTCGTCCGCCTCGCGAGGCTTGGCCCCTCGCGAGGGTCTTGAGCCTTGTTTTGATGAAGATGGGCCACGTTGGGCTCCCACTCGAGCCACGCCGCAGGCCGCAGGCAGGCAAGTCTGGGGACCCCCGTTCCCAGAACGCCGACAGCCGCCATCGCCCCAGTCCCTCAGGCCGTCCGAGACGACCTGGCGCACTGGGTGGAAGACAATGTGGATGCCCTCGTCAGGGCCTTCGCTTCAGACAACGACGGCGTGATCGTTGCTGCCGACGAGGGCAGCGTGGTCAACGGCCCTGACGCCGCTGGCGGCAACGCAGACAGTGATGGCGAGTCCAGCGACGCTGGCAACGGTTCGGGAGGTGCTCATGAGGACGCATTGGGGGATTTATCCGACTGATTATGCATTGTTCCTGTTTCCCTACCCTGCATGAATAGAACTTAGGTTTTGGCTTGATGGCTGTGAGAGCATTTTGGGAGGGGGAGCCCCTCATGCAAAACTTGTGTTCAGCGTATTAGTAGATGTTACATTGCCCATGCGCCTGCGCCAAGTGGCGGGCTGAGTGACGTGCTGGTTGGCTAGTTTACATTCGTTCCGTGTGGGCCCTGAGGCAGCCTGTGGGAGTCTGTGGTGTCCCAAGTGTTCCCTGATCGAATCCGTAGGATCTGCAGTGAGAAACCCTCCTGAGAGGACGTGGCGGCGATAGTCTGGGCTGCGCGCAAGCTAGGCCTGACTCGGTTCGCGAGGGGCTCACGAGGGGAGGCAGCTGAGGCGAAGTGGTAATCAAAACACGAGAAATTGCTCGAACGAGACTAAGCACCCCTTCCCCTAACACACGCAAATCTCAAATTCAAATCCAACTTAAATCTAGCGGGGGAAAGTGACAACCAAAGGGAAAAGCAATGAAAGCAGACAAAAGGCCGCGTCCGGCACCTAATCTAGTCTTGGACGTCTTCTCACCAGTGCGGAGCTAAGTGCTGTCACTGGGCATGGGAGGAAGCCCCAGGGCCTGAGGCCGGCACCCCTGAGACTCCGGGGCGTGTACAGCCCCACTCATTATTATGTGAGAGGGTCACGGGGCGGCGAGCTTCACAGGCACTGGGCCTTCTTCACAGGTACCGGCCTTGCTTCATATCGCCAGACGAGGGCCCCGCCTTGCGCCACACTCTAGTGCCATCAACGACGACCGGAAACCAGGACGCCGCCGATGGGGTAGAGCGGTCACCAGCGGTTCCCCCGACGACCACGGGTCCTCCGCCAGGGGCATGCCCTGAGTTACCTCCCTAGCAGAGGGCCTACCTCCTGAGAACACCTTGCTCTGAACGCCGCGGTGGTGATGTCATATCTCGGCCCCTGTCCTGCAGCCCCCTGCGCCCTCCTCCCGAGCGGTAGGAGACTGTGGGAGTGGGCCAGCTGCTCGTTGTGGCGACCTGCACCTCCTGCGATCCATGATTAGCATATGCTTACTCCTGAGGAATTAGCGGTACCCGATAATCGTTGCCTCCAGCGTGGCCAGTGGGACCGTCCCGGGGCTCCTGGAAGAGCTCAGCTCCTGGCGCCTCGTCCCCCCCAGCTTGGGCTGAGGAGCGAGCCTTGTTTGCCCTCGTGAGGGTGCCCTTGGTCCATCATGCGGGGCACGTATTCTTCTGGCGCCGTCATCCCGAAACCCGCGCCGTAGTGCTCCGCATGCCATGCAGCTCCGCTTGGCGCACCCACCGTGGGGTGGTAGTGCGGTTGTCCACTGGGGCCGCGAGTCGCGTCGAGTCCTTCTTCTCCGCGGACTGGGAGCGGGGGCAGCGCCGTAGCCGGTCCGGTGCCGACAGCCTCGCTGGCGTTGGAGTAGCCTTGGAGCGCGCGGGCGCGCGCGGAGCCCCCGCGCGGGCCGCCCTGGGCTTGAGATGGGATCTGGGTGCAGAAGGGGTGAGCCCCCGAGGCGGCGAAGCCCAGGAGCTTTGCCACCCGCTCCAGCAGCACGTCGCGGCCACCCTCCAGCAGCCTGCACTTCAGCAGTTCTCGGGCCACCATGAGCGCGGACCTCGAGTTCGCTTACTCCCGGCGGGTGTACGGTGTCGTGGTCGTGGCGTGATTGGAGGCCCTTGCTGCCGACCGCGTCTGCCGCGGTGTGAGAGCTGTCGAAGCCTGTCCGCGTCGCCCGTGGCCCGCAGCACCCTGCGGACCGCGAGCTGCCTGGGGCACGGGGTCGCCCAAGGTGAGCGGCTCTGTGCGGGCGGGCCACGCCGCCCAAGGATCTGGGTTGCCTGCCTGGTTACCGGACATGGTGATGACGACGCGATGGGACACGAGGCGGCAGAAGGTGGATTCCGGCACACCCCTACCTGGCGCGCCAAATGTCAGATTTCGGGTTCCGGCAGACCCTTGAGGTTCGAACACTGGGGTGCACGCGAAGATTTCGCCTTCTACCTACCAGTACCCCACCGCGTCGCTGAGATCTAAGCTATGGAAAGAACAGCACAAGAGACACAAGGTTTATACAGGTTCGGGCTACCGTTGTGGTGTAATACCCTACTCCAGTTTGTGGTGTGGTGGATTGCCTCTTGGGCTGATGATGATGAGCAATACAAGGAAGAACAGCCTCGCGAGTGTCTGTTCTTGGCCGGGGCGATGAACTGCTAGGAGGAGTTCAGTCACCCTTCTCTCTCTCTCTCTGTGATGCTACTCGATCCGATTCCAATTGCCGCTACCCTGGGGGTGGCTAGTCCTATTTATAGGCAAAGGCCCTGGGCCTCTTCCCAAATATTGAGCGGGAAGGGCGCCAACAATTGGCCATTTTGAAGGGGAACATCTGGTACACTTATCCTGACTAAAGTTGGTCCTTGCCTGCCAAAGGCTCTGGTGGTGACGCTGGCTTGGGCTCCACAATGACTTCCTGCCTGTCGCGGGGCTGGTCTTGGTCTCGTTGCACCGAAACGGGTGCCTTTGCTTGATGCTCTCGCCTGCGCTTTCTCCCTTTGCACCAAAGAGGAAAGGAGGACACTGCGCGGGCTGGCGCCCGCCTGGCGCCCTTTGTCGTCATGGCTTGCGTCACGGGAACCTCGTGAGGTACCCTGCCTTGATCTCTCTGCCTCCTCGCGAGCCAGCCTGATGAGGCCGTGCCTGAGGAAGATCCGTGTCGTCCGCCCCGCGAGGCTTGGCCCCTCGCAAGGGTCTTGGGTCTGTGTTGATGAAGATGTGCCGTGCTGGGCCCCCCTTTGAGCCACGCCGCAGGCAGGCAAGTCTGGGGACCCCCGTTCCCAGAACGCCGACAGCTGCCTAGCAGCAAGAAGCCGGCTGCCGCGTGGAAGCACCCAGCCGGCAGAATGACGATCTGCCTCCTCGCCGTGATCAATGGCGACATCTCGGACGCCGACTGGTGGCATCCGCGATAGAAGAGACAAGGAGCCGGTTGCCAGCCACAGCCGGACTCGCATCACCATCGAGCGCGACCAGGAGGTCCTCCCAAGAGCAATGGAACGATGGGGCGACTGTCCGCCTCCCCTCCTCCCCGCAGGGAGGGGCGCGCCTCCCCGCCTCCTGTTGACCACCCGACACTCAGCGACGACCTTGGCCGCCGCGAAGGAGTCGGCGAGAACGACGCCCGCCACCGGATCGACCGCCTCAATCGGTCCCTGGTACTAGAAGAAGAAGACGAGCTGGGCCCACCCTGTTTCGGCCCTCGCATTCATGACGAGCCCTTTCCCAGAGGGTTCACGCTCCCAAGAGATACGCCCAAGTACACCGGCTCCGTGAAGCAGGAGGACTGGCTGGTCGACCACTCCACAGCCGTCAGCATCGCAAACGGGAACAAGCGCGTTGCCGTGAAGTATGTTCCGCTCATGCTACAGGGCACGGCCTGGACATGGCTGAACAACCTGAAGCCCCGCATCATCAATAGCTGGGTCGATTTCACAGAAGCCTTCGTTCGCAACTTCACCAGCACCTACAAGCAGCCGCCCAAGCCTCGTCAGCTCTCCTTGTGCGTCCAAGGTCCCAATGAATCAACTCGTGATTACCTCACGTGTTGGCCCGAGCTGCACAACTCTTGCAAGGGCGTGCACGAGGTGCAGGCCATCGAGTACTTCACTGTCGGGTGCCAAGAAGGGAACCCTCCTCAAGCACAAGCTTCTCTGCGATGAGCCGGCAACCCTCGACGAACTGCTGATCATAGCAGACAAGTACGCCACGGCCGACTCCTCCATGAAGGCGGAGATCCAAGTTGACACATCTGGCAAAGTGGCTCCCCAAGCTACTCGGGCCCTGGCTGGTGACACCAGTCGGCATCAGCAGCAGAATGACAACAAGCGCAAGGCCACGCAACCGGCTTCCACAAGCCGGCAGGTGGCGACAGTCGAAGAACAACAGCCGGAAGGGTAGCCTCTGCCCAAGTGTCAGAAGGGCGGCAAGCCCAACTGGTTGCCTGCCTTCTCATACAAGCATACTCTTGATGCATCCTGCAAGTTCCACAGCGGCCGAAGCCGTCCAACCATAGCACTTAGAAATGCCATTGGCTCGCCGGAATTGCCAAGGGTGACGGACTCCTGCCTCCTCCGCCTGCCGGCCCACCGCCTCCTCCTCCCCAGCAGCCAGCGATTCGTCCAGTCGGTGCAATACAAGATGAATACCCTAAAGAGCATGGAGCTTATGTCGTTTTCACCAGCGTGGCCGACGATAAGCACAGTAGACGGCAGTGACAACAAGAAGTAAATGTAGTAGCATCAGAGACCCCCGAGTTCATGCACTGGTCTGAGAAGCCTATCAGTTGGAGCAGAGGTGACCACCCGGAGGTGATGCCCTCTCCTGGTTCTTATGCCCTGGTTTTGAATGCCACCTTCGCCACAGAGAGGCGAGCTGCTCGCTTCTCCCGAGTTTCTGATAGATGGCGGCAGCAGCATCAACATCCTGTACCAAGACTCTATGAAGAAGTTGGGAATCAAGCAGAGGCAATTTCTGCCCAGTCGGACTGTATTCCATGGCATAGTTCTTGGCCTTTCCTGCTCACCAATCGGCAACACTCAGATAGACGTCCTCTTCGGAGGCAAAGATCACTTCCGCCGAGAGCCAGTATGGTTTGAGGCGGTGGACCTTGAGAGCCCCTATCATGCGCTACTTGGCCGGCCTGCTCTGGCCAAGTTCATGGCGGTCCCCCACTATGCTTACCTCAAGATGAAGATGCCGAGCTCCAAGGGAGTCCTTACCATAGCAGGGGACTACAAGAAGTTGTCCGCCTGCGTAGCAGACATCAGCCAGCTAGCCGAGTCCCTCGTAATAGCGGCTGAGAAGTGGCTCCTTGACCGGGTTGTGGCAATGGCAGGCAAGCAGCCGGAAATGTCGCCCAACCCCAAGGAGTCGGAAGCTGAGGGCTCGTTCAAGCCGGCCAAAGAAACGAAGAAGATACCCTTGGACCTAGAGCACCCGGAGAGGCACGCTGTCATAGGTGTGAACCTTGGCAGCAAATAGGAAAGCGATCTCGTCGATTTCATCCGTGAGAATCGAGAAATCTTTGCATGGTCTCCCAAGGACATGCCGGGTGTTCTGACAGATTTCGCCGAGCACAGGCTACATGTCCGACCTGATGCCAAGCCGGTCAGGCAGCCCTTGCGCCGCCTGTCGGAAGAGAAAATAAGAGTAGTTGGAGAAGAGATAGCCCGGCTTCTAGCAGCCGGCTTCATCATGGAAGTGTTCTTTCCAGAATGGTTAGCCAACCCATTCCTTGTACTGAAGAAGAATAAGCAGTGGCACATGTGTATTCATTACACCAGCCTCAACAAAGCTTGCCCCAAAGATCCATTTGCTTTGCCAAGAATTGACCAAGTAATAGAATTCACAGCCGGATGCGAGCTCTTGAGCTTTTTGGATGCATACTCAGGGTATCATCAGATCAAGCTGAACCCAGCCGACAGGCTGAAGACTGCCTTCATCACGCCATTCGGAGCCTTCTGCTACCTGACCATGACGTTTAGCTTGAGGAATGTCGGCACCACATTTCAGCGTTGCATGCAGAAGTGTCTCCTCAAGCAACTCGGCAGAAACGCCCATGTCTACGTGGACGACGTAGTGGTGAAGATGGAGAAGCATGGCACGCTGCTAGAAGATCTCAAGGAAACCTTTGAAATCTTCGGCCAATTTCAAATCAAGCTCAACCCGGAGAAATGCATCTTTGGAGTACCAGCCGGCTAGCTTCTTGGCTTCCTGGTCTCAGAGCACGGCATAGAGTGCAATCCTGTGAAGATCAAGGCCATAGAGAGGATGGAGGTGCCCACCCGACTGCTGGACATGCAAAAAATCACCGGCTGCTTGGCATCCATCAGCCGTTTCATCAGTCGGCTGGGCGAGAAGGCTCTTCCCCTGTACCAGCTCATGAAGAAGACCACTTTTTTCGAATGAAATGACAAGGCGGACGAAGCTTTTCTCCAGCTCAAGAAGATGTTGACCACTCCGCCTGTCCTGGCGGCTTCGACTGCTAAGGAGCCCATGCTTCTCTACATCGCCGCCACCAGTCGGGTGGTTAGCACAGTCATAGTTGTGGAGCGGAAGGAAGAAGGCAAAGCACTACCAGTCCAGAGGCCGGTGTATTACCTGAGTGAAGTGTTGTCCGCCTCCAAGCAGAACTACTCCCACTATCAGAAGATGTGCTACGGCGTGCATTTTGCCACCAAGAAGCTGAAGCCGTACTTTCAAGAGCACCCAATCACTGTTGTATGCACTGCTCCACTTGCCGAGATCATTGGAAGCCGAGATGCTTCGGGCCGAGTGGCCAAATGGGCCATAGATTTGGACCCCTACACCATCTACTACCAGCCTCGCACCGCCATCAAGTCACAAGCACTGGT
Source organism: Aegilops umbellulata (assembly GCA_032464435.1). Lineage (NCBI taxonomy): Eukaryota > Viridiplantae > Streptophyta > Magnoliopsida > Poales > Poaceae > Aegilops > Aegilops umbellulata. Next base: position 460,717,614 of record CP136055.1, read on the forward strand.
CGACTTCCTCGTCGACTGGGCCGAGAGCCAGTACCTGCCGCCAGTGCCGGACCCCACTCATTGGCGGATGCACTTTGATGGTTCCAAGATGCGCACTGGTTTGGGAGCCGACATTGTCCTCACCTCTCCCAAAGGCGACAAGCTCAGATATGTGATGCAAATCCACTTTGCCGCCTCCAGCAACGTAGCTGAATACGAAGCACTCATACACGGGCTCCGACTTGCTAAGGAACTCGACATTCGCCGGATCCTGTGCTATGGAGACTCCGACTTGGTGGTCCAGCAGTCGTTAGCCGACTGGGACGCCAAGGATGCAAATATGGCAAGCTACCGTTTCCTCATCCAGCAACTCAGTGGATACTTTGAAGGGTGCGAGTTCCTCCACGTGCCAAGAAATGACAATGAGCAAGCAGATGCCTTGGCACGGATCGGTTCCACCCGGCAAGCAATACCAGCCGGCGTCGCCCTACAGCGCCTCCTTAACCCGTCTGTCAAGCCATCAATAGAATCAGACTCCATCTTCGTGCCAGCTCCTCCTGAAGCAGTCGAATCCGACTTGAGGACCCCAGCAGCCGGCCCGGGAACTTTGACAGGCGGGTTAGGGACTGCAGCAGTCGCACCCGACCCAGGGACTTCAGAACTCGGCCCGAGGACTGCAGCAGTCGGCTCGGGGACTTCATCGACTCAGCAAGCGGCAGCCGACTCCAACCCACCGCCTTCCAGCCCAACCGCCCTCGTGCAAATTGCAGTTCTCGCAATCGAAGAAATAGCAGTACCTTCATGGGTGCAGCCCATCCTCAACTTTCTGGTGAATAAAGAGCTGCCGACTGATGAGATCTCGGCCTGACAAGTGCAACGTCGGGCAAAAACATACACCATTGTCAACAGAGAACTCGTGAGGCGCAGTGTCACTGGTGTGTACCAGCGCTGCGTGGAGCCGGAGAAAGGCCAAGCAATCCTCAAAGATATCCACCAAGGCGAGTGTGGTCACCACGCGGCTTCAAGATCACTTGTTGCCAAAGCTTTCCGCCATGATTTTTTCTGGCCGACTGCTCTAGAAGACGTCAAAGACTTGGTCCAGAGGTGTAAAGGGTGCCAGAAGTTCCGCTCCAAGCCACCTTTGCCGGCTTCTGCACTCAAGACCATTCCCATTGCCTGGCTCTTTGCAGTTTGGGGGATGGACATGGTGGGACCATTCAAGACAGCACGCGGTGGCATGACTCATCTGCTTTTCATTGTGGACAAATTCACCAATTTGATAGAAGCAAAGCCAATTAAGAAGTTGAATGGTCCGACTGCTGTGAGTTTCATCGTTGACATCACTATTCGGTATGGCATGCCACACAACATCATCACCAACAACGGCACGAACTTTGCCAAGGGCGCCTTGGCTCGTTTCTGCACGACGCAGGGCATCCGACTGGACCTAGCGTCCGTTGCCCATCCGCAGTCAAACGGCCAAGTGGAGCGAGAAAATGGCCTCATATTGTCCGGCATCAAGCCCCGACTGGTCGAGCCTCTGGAGCGTTTGGCCGGCTGTTGGCTCGATGAGCTGCCGACCGTCCTCTGGAGCCTGCGCACAACTCCGAACAAGTTAACCAGCTTCACGCCTTTCTTCCTCGTCTACGGTGTTGAAGCCGTCATCTCGACGGACATAGAATTCAACTCCCCCCGAGTCACCATGTACACCGAGGAAGACGCAAAAGAAGCACGTGAAGACGACGTCGATCTGCTGGAAGAGGACCGGCTGTTGGCGCTCAGTCGGTCCACCATCTACCAGCAGAACCTACGCTGATACTACAGTCGGAAGGTCAAGCCAAGATCCTTCCAAGAGGGAGACCTTGTGCTCTGGCTGATCCAGTGAATAGCCGGCCAGCACAAGCTCTCGGCACCTTGGGAAGGCCCCTTCATCATTAGCAAGGTGTTGGGAAATGACTCCTATTACCTGATCGATGCTCAGAAGCCACGAGCACGCATGGAGACGACTCCGGCAAGGAGACGGAGCGGCCATGGAATGCAAACCTCCTTCAAAGATTTTACAGTTGATGCAGTATGTACCATGCTACCTTTTATATTAAGTTTGAAGACTCCGGGTCCCCCGAGAAGAGCTCGGGGACTACCCTCTTTTATCTATATGATAAGTATTATGCCTATGAATGTGTTATTTCATTATTCTGCATGGCACCGGGTTCGACCAGTCGGCCCAGGGGCTCGTCGCCTTGTACTATGTGGTGCTTCCTGCAGCCGGACAAGTAATGTGTTGGCACCTTAGCCTTCTCTTGCCAAAGCGGCAGCTCGCAGAGCGGCTGTCCGGTAGGTAGGAGTCAAAGGCAGGAAGGGGGGCCCACATGAAAAATGGCTAAGGACCCAAAGCATGCACATAGCACAAGCCGGCTTCCTGCCTCACCGACCGGCTGCTGAGTAGCCCACCGACCGACTTCTACTTAATTTGCTAAATGCTCTAATCAGCTAAGTACTTACCCTCCCAAAGTAGCCAAGTACTTGACCCAGCCGCATTTCATAGAGCGGCTGTTTCACTAGCAAGAAGGCAGCCCAGGGAGGGTGGCAAAGAAAAAAATCCAAGGAGCAGATAGCAAGGAAAGATAGAACTCGGCAAAAATATTTACACATCAAAAGGCCCATTGGCCAGTATTCAATAGAGTTTGAAATACACGCCGCGGGTGGTGACGGTGTCCTGGACTAGGGGGTACTCACCGCGTCGTCTGCCGATCAGTTGGATTGGGCCGAGGACCCCCAGGGCCGAATACTCATGGGCCAGTTCGGACAGCCGATGCCATATGCAAGGAAGATTCCACAAGACTTGGTGATCAAGACAAGGACTCCTTCCCACCAGCGTATTCGACAAGGGCTCTTGTTATCCTAGGCCTCTGGTATGTTATATAAGCCGAGGCCAGGCTAGTCGATAGAGGATTATGATATTACTCATCGTACCTCTAGTGTTTAGACCACAACATATGATCTCGAGGTAGATCAACTCTGTAATCATACACATCGAATACAATCAAAAGCAGCATGTAGGGTATTATCTGAAGCTGGGTAAAATCCCGTGTACATGTTATCATCGATCCTAGACGCATAGCTTGGGACCCCCTACCCGAGATCTGCCGGTTTTGACACCGACATTGGTGCTTTCATTGAGAGTTCCGCTGTGTGATCGGCAAAGGATCAATGGCTCGTATGTAGATTAACTGCGACGCCGACATCTTCATCACCGGCTCGCCTGGTCACCTCGGCTGGTCTGATGGCCATGCTCCCCTTCGGATCGTCAAGATCGGACATATGTCCTCTTCGTGATCAACTCTGATCTCTATCAAGATCATGGAGGAATCATCCATGGAGCCCGGGGGCTCAACGTCAACATTGCCCTCGTGCGACCGTGCTGTTTTTCTGGACAAGCGAACTCGTATTCGCTGTCACCGCCTCCTCGAGCGTCGGTTGGACGATTGCTTCGGTGGAATAGTGCGGAACTGGGTATATAGCCACCCTGTAAAATTTCATCGCGTTTCGATGGAGGAATCTTCAGCGATCTATGATATACTGGAGGCCTGTCGAGTCTGGACGGGAATCTGGATGAGTTTAGGGTGCGGTCTCCAAAGACTAGCTCGAACATCCTTTGGAAGATCCAACCGTTTGTCGGCTGCGGAATTATCATATCTTCCACCCCTCAAAATTCCAGCTCGATCCGACCGTCCAAATTCCGGGAACCTTCCGATTAGTGCATCACTTTTCGGATCTGTTTTCTGCGCGAATAAGAATCCAACCCAAATTCATGTTTCTTCATGAACGGGGTATTGGACAACCTTTTGAAATAAATTTCCTTCTATGGTATTGCGCGTTGTTCTTAAACATGTAATCATAAAATTTTAAGCCTTCTCTAAGGTACTCTTCACCATCAAGCTGGTGTCAAACCAGTCCCGCAATACTGCTGTGCGGCTGCCGACATGCGCTAGACACGTCGCCGCTCTGTTGAGCCGAGCTCAACTTCTTCCGATCATCATCTCAGCGAGCCGAACAAGAGTTAGGCATCGCGAAGGATAACTCATCACCAACACCGCCGCCCCACGTATTACACGGAGCGGGCACACCGGCATCGCCGCACGGTCACTTCATCAAGCCAGCATCGACCACGTCACGAGCTACAACCAGCATCGGCATGGCTGCACTGCTGCTTCTTCAAGCTGATGTCCATCACGCCTACCTACTTCTACACCTCGGCTGGACCGGGGGCTCTGCTATTTCTTCATCAACACGCTCCGGTGACTTCGGCGTCACCAGCCGACCAGCTTCGACACATCGGCTGGCATGATGGCGGCAACGTCACCTTACCGACCTGCTCCGTCACCTCGGCATTCAGGCCATATTTCTTTAATTATTTCCTTCACTTGAATTAATTAAGTAGACGAATTTTTTAAGCATATTGTTGTTATTATTTTTGGTTTGCACTATTTTGTGTGTGTGCAGGCGATCGGTTCAGACCGGGCCGTGCTGTCGCCTCGGCGTGCCAACGTTGTCGGCCCACCTCCGTCGACAGACTTTTGTCGTCGCCTTGGCGCGCTGCCTTGTGTTGGCAACCCCGCGCCGTCCTCTTCATCAACCTACTCTGGAGACTTCGGCGTCACCAGCCGACCAATTTCGTCACGTTAGCTGGACTGGAGGCTTTGCCTCCGCGAGACAATCTTTGCCGGCATCGCCATGCCGTCGCTTCATCACCCATCAGGCAAAGGGTGTGCAGATCGAGTCCCAGTTTTGGGAGTAACCTTTCTTCGGACTGCTACAACAAATAAACCAGGTGCTATTAATCCTAGCAATTTTTGCTTGTTTGGGTTTATTTTTCCCAAGAAAATATTACTCTGGTTTGTTCCATCATCTGTACTCAAGTCTATCAAATGGTGGCCGCACTAATGACGGTCGCGTGGTGGTTCGGTCGATTTCTGTACATAGTTCGGCAACCGTCGCATCCGGAACTCCGACCGACCTGTCAATTCGGGCTTTACCAGGCCTTTACCGCATCATGCCGACGCCCTGCATCGACACTGACTTCGGCGCCAGGCCACATATTTTTAAATAAATTATTTTGCATAAATTAATTATGCGAGGATATTTATATATTTATATTATTGTTGTTGGCCTGCACTATTTTACATGTGCAGTTAACGGACTTCGACTACGTCACATGGTCTCTTCGGCAGACCGACGCCGTCATCCCAATCGGCGTAAAGCAGCTCGCGTGATCACATTGTTGGTCGAGTAGTGATACCGACATCTTCGGTTGCCTCGGGGACTTCGACATCGCCGAGAGAGCTCTACCCCATGGAGTGTTCGGCGCACAGGACATACCTCCTTTATTATTCACTTTGCATAAATGATTTATTATGCAATAATTTTATTCATTACTATTATTATTATCTCTGGTTTGCACTATTTTTTGTGCACAGATAAATGATTCGGGCGGGGCAGTGTTGTCTCCTCGACTGGACGGGAGGCTTCGTTAACACTTCATTAACCCACACCACGGGCTTCGGCGTCACTCTGCCAGCCTGCATTGGCCGTGCTATGCCACCACTTCGAATTGCCGAGCTCTTCACTCTGCCACCTTGGGGCCGGCTTGGGGGATGGAACTTTGTCCCGCTTCAAGCTTGGACCGCTTCATCAATGTCGAACACATTAACAAGCTAACTCGCTTTCAAGCTCAAAAGCTTTCGGTTTTATTTTTTTTCTTCGGTTCGACCAAGCATTATACTTCCTTGTCAAAACCTTGTTTGTGACACACAAATTCGAATATCCCGTTCACTTGGGGGCTTCCTTGATGAAGCCTTTCCTTTTGCATATGATTATATACTTGTACGTCTTCGTTCCTTGTTTGTGTATTATGCCACAATATGCACCATATTGACCTAAGTGTTCCGCAAGCTGGGTTGCCTGGTTCCTGTGCTTACCCCTACGTTCCCGATTGTTCGGCTAGGGAGTAAAGGGAGCACCTCTGCGATTGTCACGACCGGTTCATCCTAGCTCTGACCTCAGACTGGGTGAAGCCATAAGCTAGCGCTCTTATTGTTTTTAATCATGGTCGGCACATAACGAAACTCATGAGTACAAAAAATATATTGCACAAGTCTCATAGTAATGATGCGCACCGAAGAAAGGTATCGGTAGGGGTACTATTTTCTTCGAAGATGCTTCTTACACTTCGTCAGTAATATAGCATAAGCTCCCTGAGCGCACTTTGTCTGTTACAGCCTTATGGCTTAATTGCCTGGTTATCGAAAACACCGTCGATATTCTCAACAGGTGGAGTACATAACACTCTTCGGCCCTTGACCGAAGAGGGGGAAGCCGACGGTCGGTTAAGACGTGTTTAAAGTTCGGGTGAACACAGATATGATATAAGTACGTCAGTACATACAATCGTTATACATAAAATAAACATATATCACCAGTATTTTTATTCAGTATACAAGCGCTGCCTTCTGTAATTATCGTTATAAAGCCATAAATATGCATCAATTTAACTTAAGATTTCGGCCAAGCTGGGTTGCCTGGCTGCTGTGCTTACCCCTACGTTCCCGATTGTTCGGCTAGGTGGTAAAGGGAGCACCTCGGCGATTGTTACTACCGGGTCATCTGAGTAAGTACCTCAGACTGGGTGAAGCCAAAAGCTAGCAATCTTAAAGGATCACATTGGTCGTCAATGACGGAAGTGAAAATTTTGGTTTATTAATACCATAGAGTTCGGGAACTTTCCCCAAACTGAATCCCTAATATTTTCCTCCCGCATTGATCGGAGGTGAGGTTTCATGATCATGGTCGGCATGACAACCCAAATAAAGGAACCGATAGCGGGACTATTTTCTTTGAAAGACGTTTCTTACGTTAAAAAGTAATATAACATATCTCTCTGCGTACCTTTGTTTATAAAACCGTATGGCCGGATTGCCTTGTTTTCCATAAATCTTTGCCCTCATCACGGCTATATAAAGTTGGAAAACACTCCTCGGCTACTGGACGAAGACGTTGAAGCTGATGGTCGGTCAACAAAGTTTTGTACAATGCGGATGCGAGCATTAATGACATAAAGTACTTGGGTACATAGAATCATTAAACATAAATTGTGAGGAAAAATCAATTTTTTCTCAACCAATCTTTTAAAGAGTCAATGGCACAGTCTCTTCGAGACACCCGAGCAGTTGACATGACGCTCTCATAGTTCCTTATTAGCATTAATTCCCTATCTATTGAGCCCCTTGGGGCCTACCTTCGCGAGCTCAACTTTCTCTACCTCCAACTCCTTTATGAGATCTTTATTCTCTTTCCGGGAAGTTTGTGTTAAACACAAGCAATTTTTTCTATCAAATGGATATCAATCCTTAATTCGGCCACCCGTGCCCACATTAAGGCTCGGGGGCTTCTGGGCTTCGTGCTCATTATTTATAAATATTAAAAAGGGCACATCAATCCCCTGATCTGGTGTTGCCACCTGACCAGTGTCTCGGTGGCTACTGCATTGCCTATTCAATGCAGAAAATTCCAAGTGCCAAGTGTTCGGCCTGACTGAACTATGGGCAAACGTGTCTTCGGACAACAATAGGTACCATCAAGGCCTATTCGGTGTCAAGCTAATATATTGCGGCAACTTCTCAAGACCCTCTTTCAAGGGCCCGTTCGCCGATCACTATTATCTCTAATATATAAAATTGTGTTTCTATTCCTGCGTATGCTGCTGAGCTAGGAGTTGATCCTCAGGCTGACTTCGCTCATCGACCTGGGTCTCAAGGGATACTAGGATCAGCGGTTTCATGTTTTCCTTTAGGTGCATCTCAGGTTTTAGACTGACAAACACCTTGAGGGCTGCTGGTTATACATATTGACAGCGAATAAATTTACACGCATCAGAAATAAAATCCGTAAACAATCAGCCCAAGCTCGAGGTGGTGCATCACCTTGGAGGCAGTCCGGCATAAATCTCGGATTTGAATGGCTGGCTCCATAGAGGGCATTTCCGGCATTAAGCTCGGCCAAACTCCTTTAAATTTCTTGAACCGAGGTGTTCTATGACACCTCCGATATAGTCCGACGTTGGAGCTCGGATACAGTCCGGCGTTGGAGCTTGGTCATAGTACGACGTTGGATCTTGGAAACAATCCGACGTTGGAGCTCGGAAGCGGTCCGACGTTTGTGCTCGACTGCGAAAGATACCTCGGATGCAGTCCGGTGTTGGAGCTCGGACGTGAGAAGACACCACCACACGGGAAACACTTCAAACACGAGGTGTGGCATAAAATATAACAAGGCATTGATAAAGGCCGAGAACTTAAAGGGGCTCCTCGGATACCCGATGTGTAAACTTTTCGGATTCACTTCGGTGATCCTCAAGATCGAAGATGAGAAGATTTGTTGTACCAGTTTTCAAGACCGACAACCAAAGATGAAGAACAGTTCGGAAGAACCGAGGAGCGTCCCCAACTTGAAGACCGGTTCAGGGGGCTACTGACGGTGTCCTGGACTAGGGGGTACTCACCACGTCGTCTCTTGATCAGTTGGATTGGGCCGAGAACCCCCAGGGCTGAATACTCATGGGCCAGTTCGGACAGCCGATGCCATATGCAAGGAAGATTCCACAAGACTTGGTGATAAAGACAAGGACTCCTCCCCACCTGCGTATTCGACTAGGACTCTTGTTATCCTAGGCCTCTGGTATGTTATATAAGCCGAGGCCAGGCTAGTCGATAGAGGATTATGATATTAGTCATCATACCTCTAGGGTTTAGACCACAACATATGATCTCAAGGTAGATCAACTATGTAATCATACACATCGAATACAATCAAAAGCAACATGTAGGGTATTATCTCTTCAAGAGAGCCCGAAGCTGGGTAAAATCCCGTGTACATGTTACCATCGATCCTAGACGCATAGCTTGGGACCCCCTACCCGAGATCTCCCGGTTTTGACACCGATAGGTGGATTTGTGCAAATTTAACAAAGTTTGTCGAGACTGATAAGCAGGGAAAATAAAAGTCGACGGCCTAGGGAGTAGCAGAGGGGTCCGGCTGGGTGGCGGAGTCGGTGGTGCCGGTTGGTGGAGTGGACGGCCGAATAGTCTCCGCTTGGTTGCCTCCAGCAGCCGTCGGCGCGCTCGAGCGCGGCTTGTTGTTCGAGGCGCGGTGAAGTTGAGGCTGGCCATCCGCTCCGACCTCTGGTGCATCCTCTCCGCTTTCCTCGTCCTCCTCGCCTTCTCCCTCGTCGCTGGAGTCGATCACCTCGGCTGAGTCCTCACTGACCTCCGGGTTCAGCCCGAACCACTCCGGTGGCGCCTCGGCACCATTCTCAGCCAGCTCAGGAACGAAGATGTTGGTGTTGGTGTACTCGGCGATCGCCGCCGCCTGTTTAACAAGATCACCCTCCACCACCACCAGCTCCTCTTGGGCCTCCAGTCGAAGCATGGCCAACTGGACTAGATTTAGCCTAGGGTACCACGCCTTGATGAACTCCAAGGCCCGGCGTGCCCCAGTCCGGGCCGAGGAACCCTTCCAAGCCTCAAGACGGCCGGCCGCCACCTCCAGCCAGTCGATAGCCCGACAGGGAGTGCGCGGAGCCGGCATGTCTGGCTAAAGGACGAAGATCGACTGGTCCCCAACACGCTGAAGATGACGCAGCATCCGATGAGCCGGCCGAAGGCGGGCTTGGATGCTGAGGAGTTGTTCACTAAGGGTCCAGGGGGCGTTGGCGGTGATCTGCGCACCTTCTGCCCTCCGCTCCTCATGATAAGTCTCAATAGCCTGGTTGGCGGCGACAGAGTGGCCAGGGAAGAAGTCTGCTTGGGAGGAAAGCAAAGAAGCCAGAAGTCAGAAGCTAGAAGTCGGCCCGATCAGAAGCCGACAGCTCAAAGAAAAAAAAAGAAGAAAGCTTACCGTCAACCATATCTTCAATCCTGCCGAAGCGGCAGTCAGCAATGCCTCCTTGTCGGCCCAGGCAGAGCGTTCAATCTCTAACTTGGCGAGGAGATTGGACTCTTTCACCTCCGCCTCCTTCTGGGCCTTCTGGAGAAGCTCCGCCTGCTCCGCCAGTTCCATGGCCAGCTAGCTGCACTCTGCCTCCTTGCCACGCAACACGGTGTTGGCATCACCCAGCTGCTGCTGCAGGATGGCGTTGGCCTCTGCGAAAGTAGAAGAAGAAAGAGACGTCACCAATCAACAAGAAAGAAGTGCAGTCGCCGAGGAGATCCGGCCCGAGTACTCAACAGTCGACCCGAATCTCGGGGACTACAGCCCACGGGTGCGTTGTCGCGCCCCTGCCGAGAAAAAAGTTATCAACGATCAACAAAGAAGAAATTCAGTTGCCGGAGAGATCCGGCCCGACTGCTTAGCAGTTGGCCCGAATCTCGCGGACTACAGCGCGCGGGTGCGCCAGCGCGCCCCCACAGAGAAAGAGAACGAAGACTTACTCCGGCTTTCTGACAAGTCGGCAGTCTGCTGGTCTAGCTCTCGGACGTTGGAGTTGAAGGTGGCCGCGCGAAGGTTATGATAATCCTACAGTGAAGATATCAGACAACATTAGCACTCGGAGCTTGCCAATTAAAGTTTCGAGCCGCCTACTCAGCAGCCGACCCGAAACTCGAGGGCTACACCCAGTGGGTGCGCTGGCGCGCCCCCACGAAGAAGTAGAAGAATCAAAGGCGAAAAAGTAAGAAACATACCCGAATGGCCGCTCGTGAATCCAAGAACGCCTTGTTGCACTGCTTGAGGGCGTCGGCCTTAGCTCGGAGTTTGGCCTGGACGTCAAGAATCGCCTGGTTTAGGGCTCCCGTCCCGCCTCCACACACCCAGTCGGTGGGCGTGGCGTTGGTCGCTTCGGCATCTGGAATTGACGAGCTCGCGGCGCTGGCTTCCAATGGTCGTGGCGCTGAGGCCGCCTTAGCAAGGCGACGACACGTTGGTTTGAGGGCCTCAGGAGTGGGGCCCGTCACCACCTCATTTCCGGCTGGTGGCGCCGGCGGGGTGATAACCCACAAGTATAGGGGATCGCAACAGTTTTCGATAAGTAAGAGTGTCGAACCCAATGAGGAGCTAAAGGTAGAACAAATATTCCCTCAAGTTCTATCGACCATCGATACAACTCTACGTATGCTTGACGTTCGCTTTACCTAGAACAAGTATGAAACTAGTAGTACTTTGTAGGTATTGTTGGCTAGGCTTGCAAGAAAGTAAAGAACACGTGAATAAAACTAGGGGCTGTTTAGATAAAGACATAACTAAATTAGTTTTAGTAGAGAGCTTTTGTCAACAAGAAAGTTATTTGTCCCTAGGCAATTGATAAGTAGATCGGTAATCATTATTGCAATTTTATTTGAGGGAGAGGCATAAGCTAACATACTTTCTCTACTTGGATCATATGCACTTATGATTGGAACTCTAGCAAGCATCCGCAACTACTAAAGATTCATTAAGGTAAAACCCAACCATAGCATTAAAGTATCAAGTCCCCTTTATCCCATACGCAAACAACCTACTTACTCGGGTCTGTGCTTCTGTCACTCACGCCACCCACCATAAGCAAATCATGAACATATTGCAAACCCTACAGCGGGAATCCCTCACGCTTGCGCGACACGGAGAGCACCATAGGACATCACCAATAATAAAACATACAACTCAAACCAATCACGATCATCAAATAGCCATTAGGACAAAACAGATCTACTCAAACATCATAGGATAGCCATACATCATTGGGAAATAATATATAGCGTTGAGCACCATGTTTAAGTAGATATTACAGCGGGTAAGAGAGAGGTTACACCACTGCATAGAGGGGGGAAGAGTTGGTGATGATGGCGGTGAAGTTGTTGGTGAAGATGGCGGTGATGGTGATGGCCCCGGCAGCGCTCCGGCGCCACCGGAAGCAAGGGGGAGAGGGCCCCCCTTCTTCTTCTTCTTCCTTGACCTCCTCCCTAGATGGGATAAGGGTTTCCCCTCTGGTCCTTGGCTCCCATGGCGTGGGAGGGGCGAGAGCCCCTCCAAGATTGGATCTGTCTCTCTGTCTCTCTCTGTTTCTGCGTTCTCGTCTGGCTCTGTTTCACCATTTCGTGTATGTATGGAGATCCGTAACTCCGATTGGCCTGAAACCTTTGCCGTGATTTTTTTTCGAATATTAGCTTTCTTGCGGCAAAAGAAGAGCATCAACCGCCTTACGGTTGGCTCACGAGGGTAGGGGCGCACCCTAAGGGGGGGCTGCCTCGTGACCACCTCAGGCACTGGTTCGCGTTGATTTTCCTTCCAAAATTTCCATATTTTCCAAAAATAAGCTCCGTCCGTTTTTATCCCGTTTGGACTCCATTTGATATGGATATTGTGTGAAACCAAAAACATGCAACAGACAGGAACTAGCACTGGGCACTGGATCAATATGTTAGTCCCAAAAATAATAGAAAAAGTTGCCAAAAGTATATGGAAGTTGAATAATATTGGCATGGAACAATCAAAAATTATAGATACGACGGGGACGTATCACGGGGCTACCAGCTGCTTGTCTCGCTCCCCCTCCAGATGTTGGTGGTGGGGGCACGACCACGTCCGGCATGGCAACATCGCCGCCTTCCCTCTCCATGATCGGGTGCTCGTCACCGGCTCCCCCAGTCGGCGCCGTGAACTCTGGAGGAGGCGGCGCGGAGTTCAAAGGAACGACGAATAGCGGCACCTGGCGACACGCAACTTCTTCAAGCCGTTTCTTCGCTGCGGCATCAGCCTCAGCCTCCGCTAGCTTCTTCAGCGCGACGGCCTCCGCCTTGTCCGCCTCCGCCTTCTCCAGGCGGGCGGCTTCCTTCTCCTCACGCACCTCCCGCGCGTTTTTCTCCTCCCCCTCCCGGAGGTCGGCAGCCGGATCGATTCGCTGGGTGGTGGTGGAGGTCTCTGCTGACCCAATAACGGAGGCGGTGGCCGATTTCTCAAGAGAGAGCGGGTGACGGTGTCCTAGACTAGGGGGTACTCACCATGTCATCTCCCGATCCGTTGGATTGGGCCGAGGACCCCCAGGGCCGAATACTCATGGGCCAGTTCGGACAGCCGATGACATATGCAAGGAAGATTCCACAAGACTTGGTGATCAAGACAAGGACTCCTCCCCACCGGCCTATTCGACTAGGGCTCTTGTTATCCTAGGCCTCTGGTATGTTATATAAGCCGAGGCCAGGCTAGTCGATAGAGGAATATGATATTACTCATCATACCTCTAGGGTTTAGACCACAACATATGATCTCGAGGTAGATCAACTCTATAATCATACACATCCAATACAATCTAAAGCATAATGTAGGGTATTATCTCTTCAAGAGAGCCCGAAGCTGGGTAAAATCCCGTGTACATGTTATCATCGATCCTAGACGCATAGCTTGGGACCCCCTACCCGAGATCTGCCAGTTTTGACACCGAAATTGGTGCTTTCATTTAGAGTTCCGCTGTGTGATCGGCAAAGGATCAATGGCTCGTATGTAGATTAACTGCGACGCTGGCATCTTCGTCACCGGCTCGCCTGGTCACCTCGTCTGGTCCGATGGCCAAGATCCTCTTCGGATCATCAAGATCGGACATATGTCCTCATCGTCATCAACTCCGATCTCTATCAAGATCATGGAGGAATCATCCATGAAGCCCGGGGTCTCAACATCAACATTGCCCTCGTGCGACCGTGCTGTTTTTCTGGATAAGTGAACTCGTATTCGCCGTCACCGCCTCCTCGAGCGTCGGTTGGACGATTGCTTCGGTGGAATAGTGTGGAACTGGGTATATAGCAAACCTGTAAAATTTCATCGCCTTTCAATGGAGGAATCTTCGGTGATCTATGATATACTGGAGGCCTGTCGAGTCTGGACGGGAATCTGGACGAGTTTAAGGCGCAGTCTCCAGAGACTAGCTCGGACATCCTTTGGAAGATCCAACCGTTGATCGGCTGCAGAATTATTATATGTTCCACTCCTCAAAATTTCAGCTCGATCCGACTGTCCAAACTCCGGTAACCTTCCGATTAGTGCATCACTTTTCGGATCTGTTTTCTGCGCGAATAAGAATCTGACCAGAGTTCATCTTTCTTCATGAACGGGGTATTGGACAACCTTTTGAAAGGTTTCCTTCTAGGGTATTACGTGTTGTTCTTAAACATGTACCCATAAAATTTTAAGCCTTCTCTGAGGTACTCTTCACCATCAAGCTGGTGTCAAACCAGTCCGGCAATACTGCTGTGCGGCTGCCGACCTGCGCTAGACACGTCGCCGCTCTGTTGAGCCGAGCTCAACTTTTTCCGATCATCATCTCGGCGAGCTGAACAAGAGTTAGGCATCGCGAAGGATAACTCATCACCAACACAGCCGCCCCACGGATTACACGGAGCGGGCACACCGGCATCGCCGCACGGTCACTTCATCAAGCCGGCATCGACCACATCACTAGCTACAACCTGCATCGGCATGGCTGCACTGTTGCTTCTTCAAGCCGATGTCCATCACGCCTACCTACTTCGACACCTCGGCTGGACCGAGGGCTCCGCTATTTCTTCATCAACACACTCCGGTGACTTCGGCGTCACCGGCCAACCAGCTTTGACACATCGGCTGGCATGGTGGCGGCAATGTCACCTTACCGACCTGCTCCGTCACCTCGGCATTCATGCCATATATCTTTAATTATTTCCTTCACTTAAATTAATTAAGTAGAAGAATTTTTTAAGCATTTTAGTTTTATTATTTCTGGCTTGCACTATCTTGTGTGTGCACGTGATCGGTTCAGACCGGGCCGTGCTGTCGCCTCGACATGCTAACGTTGTCGTCCCACCTCCGTCAACACAATTGTGTCGTCGCCTTGGCACGCTGCCCTGTGTTGGCAACCCCGCGCCGTCCTCTTCGTCAACCTACTCCGGAGACTTCGGCGTCCCCAGCCGACGAGCTTCGTTATGTTAGCTGGACCGGAGGCTTTGCCTCCGCGAGACAATCTTTGCCGGCATCGCCATGCCATTGCTTCATCACCCATCAGGCAAAGGGTGTGTGGATCGAGTCCCAGTTTTGGGAGTAACCTTTCTTCGGACTGCTACAACAAATAAACCAGGTGCTATTAATCCTAGCAAATTTTGCTTGTTTGGGTTTATTTTTCCCAAGAAATTTTTTCTCTGGTTTGTTCCATCATCTGTACTCAGGTCTATCAAATGGTGGCCGCACTAATGACGGTCGCGTGGTGGTTCGGTCAGTTGGTACATAGTTCGGCGAGCAACGCATCCGGAACTCGGACCGACCTGTGAATTCGGGCATTACCACGCCTTTACCGCATCTCGCCGATGCTCTACATCGACACTGACTTCGGCGCCAGGCCAGATATTTTTAAATAAATTATTTTGCGTAAATTAATTATGCGAGGATTTTTATATATTGATATTATTGTTGTTGGCCTGCACTATTTTACATGTGCAGTTAACAGACTTCGACTGCGTCACAGGGTCTCTTCGGCAGGCCAACGCAGTTGTCCCAATCGGCGTAAAGCAGCTCGCGTGATCAAATTGTTGGTCGAATAGTCATACCGACATCTTCGGTTGCCTCGGGGACTTCGGCATCGCCAAGAGAGCTTTACCCCATGGAGTGTTCGGTGCACACGACATACCTCCTTTATTATTCACTTTGCATAAATCATTTATTATGCAACAATTTTATTCATTACTATTATTATTATCTCCGGTTTGCACTATTTTTTGTGCATAGATAAATGATTCGGGTGGGGCAGTGCTGTCTCCTCGACTGGACGGGAGGCTTCGTCAACACTTCATTAACCCACACCAGGGGTTTCGGCGTCACTCTGCCAGCCTGCATTGGCCGTGCTATGCCACCACTTCGGATTGCCGAGCTCTTCGCTCCGCCGGCTTGGGGGATGGGACTTTGTCCCGCATCAAGCTTGGACCGCGTCATCAATGCCGAACACATTAACAAGCTAAGTTTCTTTCAAGCTCAAAAGCTTTCGGTTTTAATTTTTTTTCTTTGGTTCGACCAAGCATTATACTTCTTGTCAAAACTTTGTTTGTGACACACAAATTCAAATATCCCTTCATTTGGGGGCTTCCTTTCTCAGGCCTTTCCTTTTGCATATGATTATACTTGTACGGCTTCGTTCCTTGTTCGTGTATTACGCCACAATATGCACCATATTGACCTAAGTGTTCTGCAGGTTGGGTTGCCTGGCTCCTGTGCTTACCCCTACGTTCCCGATTGTTCAACGAGGGAGTAAAGGGAGCACCTCTGCGATTGTCACTATCAGGTCATCCGAGCTCTAACCTCAGACTGGAAGAAGCCAAGAGCTAGCACTCTTATTATTTTCAATCATGGTCGTCACAGAACGGAACTCATGACTATAAAAGACCTATTGCACAAGTCTCATAGTAATGATGAGCACTGAAGAAAGGTATCGGTAGGGGTACTATTTTCTTCGAAGATGCTTCTTACACTTCGTCAGTAATATAGCATAAGCTCCCTGAGCGCGCTTTGTCTGTTACAGCCTTATGGCCTGATTGCCTGGTTATCGGAAACACCGTCGATATTCTCGACAAGTGAAGTACATAACACTCTTCGGCTCTTGACCGAAGAGGGAGAAGCCGACGGTCGGTTAAGACGCGTTTAAAGTTCGGGTGAACACAGATATGATATAAGTACTTCAGTACACACAATCATTATATACATAAAATAAACATATATCACCACTACTTGTATTCAGTATGCAAGTGCTGCCTTCTGTAATTATCGTTATAAAGCCATAAATATGCATCAATTTAACTTAAGATTTTGGCCAAGCTAGGTTGCCTGGCTCCTGTGCTTAACCCTACGTTCCCAATTGTTCCGCTAGGTGGTAAAGGGAGCACCTCTGCGATTGTTACTACCGGGTCATCCAAGTAAGTACCTCAGACTGGGTGAAGCCGAAAGCTAGCAATCTTAAAGGATCACATTGGTCGGCAATGACAGAAGTGAAAATTTTGGTTTATTAATACCATAGAGTTCGGGAACTTTCCCCAAACTAAATTCTCAATATTTTCCTCCCGCATTGATCGAAGGTGAGGTTTCCTGATCATGGTCGGCATGACAACCCAAAGAAAGAAACTGATAGCGGGACTATTTTCTTTGAAAGACATTTCTTACGTTAAAAAGTAATATAACATATCTCTCTGCGTACCTTTGTTTATAAAACTGTATGACCGGATTGCCTTGTTTTCCATAAATCTTTGCCCTCATCACGGCTATATAAAGTTGGAGAACACTCCTCAGCTACTGGCCGAAGAGGTTGAAGCCAATGGTCGGTCAACAAAGTATTGTACAATGCGGATCCGAGCATTAATGACATAAAGTACTTGGGTACATAGAATCATTACACATAAATTGTGAGCAAAAATCAATTATTTCTCAGCCAATCTTTTAAAGAGTCAATGGCACAGTCTCTTCGAGACACCCGAGTAGCTGACATGACGCTCTAATAGTTCCTTATTGGCATTAATTCCCTATCTATTGAGCCCCTTGAGGCCTACCTTGGCGAGCTCAGCTTTCGCTAGCTTCCACTCCTTTATGAGATCTTTATTCTCTTTTCGGGAAGTTTGTGTTAAACACAAGCAATTTTTTTTCTATCAAATAAATATCGATCCTTAATTCGGCCACCCGTGCCCACATTAAGGCTCGGGGGCTACTCGGTTTCGTGCTTATTATTTATAAATATTAAAAAGGGCACATCGATCCCCAGATCTGGTGTTGCCACCCGACCAGTGTCTCGGGGGCTACTGCATTGCCTATTCAATGCAGAAAATTCCAAGTGCCAAGTGTTCGGCCTGACCGAACTATGGGCAAACGTGTCTTCGGACAACAATAGGTACCATCTGGGCCTATCCGGCGTCAAGCTAATATATTGTGGCAACTTCTCAAGACCCTCTTTGAAGGGCCCGTTCGCCGATCACTATTATCTCTAATATATAAAACTGCGTTTCTATTCTTGCGTATGCTGCCGAGCTACGAGTTGATCCTCAGGCTGATTTCGCTCATCAACCCGAGTCTCAGGGGTACTAGGATCAGCGGTTTCATGTTTTCCTTCAGGTGCATCTCAGGTTTTTGACTGACAAACACCTTGAGGGCTGCTGGCTATACATATTGACAGCGAATAAATTTATACGCATCGGAAATAAAATCCGTAAACAATCATCCCAAGCCCGAGGTGGTGCATCACCTCGGAGGCAGTCTGGCATAAAGCTCGGATTCGAATGGCTGGCTCCATAGAGGGCATTTCCGGCATTAAGCTCGGGTAAACTCCTTCAACTTTCTTGAACCGAGGTGTTCTATGACACCTCAGATATAGTTCGGTGTTGGAGCTCGGATACAGTCCGGCGTTGGAGCTTGGACATAGTCCGGCGTTGGAGCTTGGATACAATCCGGCGTTGGAGCTCGGAAGCGGTCCGGCGTTTGTGCTCGGCTACAAAAGATACCGCGAATGCAGTTCAGCGTTGGAGTTCGGACGTGAGAAGACACCACCGCACGGGAAACACTTTAAACCCGAGGTGTGGCATAAAATATAACAAGGCATTGTTAAAGGCCGAGAACTTAAAGGGGCTCCTCGGATACCCGACGTGTAATCTTTTTGGATTCACTTCGGCGATCCTCAAGATCGAAGATGACAAGATTTGTTGAACCAGTTTTCAAGACCGATGACCGAAGGTGAAGAACAGTTTGGAAGAATCGAGGAGCGTCCCCAACTTGAAGACCGTTTCAGGGGGCTACTGATGGTGTCCTGGACTATGGGTACTCACAACATCGTCTCTCGATCAGTTGGATTGGGCCGAGGACCCCCAGGGTCGAATACTCATGGGCCAGTTCGGACAGCCGATGACATATGCAAGGAAGATTCCACAAGACTTGGTGATCAAGACAAGGACTCCTCCCCACCGGCGTATTCGACTAGGGCTCTTATTATCCTAGGCCTCTGGTATGTTATATAAGCCGAGGTCAGGCTAGTCGATAGAGGATTATGATATTACTCATCATACCTCTAGGGTTTAGACCACAACATATGATCTCAAGGTAGATCAACTCTGTAATCATACACATCCAATACAATCAAAAGCAGCATGTAGGGTATTATCTCTTCAAGAGAGCCTGAAGCTGGGTAAAATCCCGTGTACATGTTACCATCGATCCTAGACGCATAGCTTGGGACCCCCTACCCGAGATCTGCCGGTTTTGACACCGACAGCGGGGCCCTGAATCAAGGAAAACAAAGCAAGAAACTCAGACAGAATCAACAAGGAAGAAAAGCACAAGGAAAGATGCTTACGCCGACACCATAGGAGGCGCCTTCGGAAGTGTCGTGGTTTTGTCACGGCATATGTCCTCATGAAAGGACTTAGTCGCGGAGCCATCGCTACGGGTTAGCTTGAAGGGGTTAAAGTGGACACTGGGACGCAAGAGAGTTTATACCAGTTCGGCCCCTTCGATGAAGGTAAAAGACTACGTCTAGTTGTGATGGAATTGATGGGGTTTTGATGACTAGGGAGCAAACAAGCTTCTCCTAAGTCTCGAGTTGTTGTCTGTTGTCCTTGAACCGCCGCCGGGTCGTCCCCTTATATACATGGGTGACGTCCGTTGGTTTACAGAGTCCCGATACCGACTCATATGTGTGTCCGGTTCGGTCTCCACTATTCCCGACTTACAATACAAGTTACATACCGACGCCGGTTTACGGCTACAGGCCTTAAACCAACTATGGGCCTTGAGCCGTTATCTGCTTTCATGGGCTTTAACACACTCAACTACTGACGAAGTTAACCCGGCTTGTCTTGGCCGGTTCACGCCCAGTAGCAATATCCCCAACAGGAAGCCTACGGTATTTGGCTGTCTTCGCGGCCGCCTCCTTCCGCTTGGTCGCAAGGGTTTGGTTCTTGGGCTTCTTCGGCATGCTGCCAAACAAGGCGGAACCTTGTTTGTGCTTGCATGTGCCGGTTTGTGCAGTCGGCGTGGCGGAGGAGCCCACGACCGCCTTGTCGGCCCCCCGCGTGTGGCGAGGCGCGTCCTCCTCCTCGAAGTCGTCCGGCCACGTCTCGATGCCACCCCCTTCTTCGAAGCCTTCTGTTCCGTAGACGCCGCCTGTGGCGTCATCTTCCAAGGTGGCCACCCCCAAGTCGGGGTCGTCCACGTCGCTCACAGTCCGGTCCGGTTGGTAGTCACAACCTGCCCCCACGATGGCGGTCGTCGCCTCAGACATGTAGATCTGTTTCAAAAAGTAAGAAGCCGACTGTTCAATACAACAAGACGGAATCCAGACAAATTACTGAAGAGGGAAAAGATTGAAGAGCTTATGGCAGGCGGCAGGTCCGCACGGGAGTACGGCTGTTTGCCGAACCGCCAGGACCCCTCCAGCTTGAGGTCGGAGATCTCGTTCACCAAGTTCACCACCTCAGCAGCCAGCATCTCCTTGGTACTCAGCTGGCACGGGTCGCGATGCCCGCTCATCCAGCTGATCAAGTGAGGCCGGCCTTGAAGCGGGAGAACCCAGCGCGCAACGAAGGTGACCAGCAAGTTGGACAACTTGAGGCCTTCGGCGTCGGTCAGCACCCGGAGACGGTTGATGGCGGCAGCGGCGTCTGCTGATACGGGCTTCGGCTTGTAGCCCTAGTTGGCCTGGGGCTCAGCCGGTGGGCCGGCTTCAAAGGTCGGCAGGTTGATGAAGTCGACGGCCGGGTCAACATTCTCCACGTAGAAGTAAGATTGCTTCCACATCTTGACTAACTGTGGTAGCTTGATGGCGGGGAAGACATTCTTCGGCGATGGCCGGCGCACCGCGATGAAGGCACCACACTGGGCCGCCTTCTCCTTGGCGTAGGTGCCCAGTTTGGTGTAAAAGAATGCTCCCCACAACTTGATGGTGGGGAGGATGCCGAGGTAGCCATCACACATCGTGACGAAGGCGGACATCAACATCATGGTGTTGGGCATGATGTGATGCGGTTGGAGATGATAGAACTCAAGGAACGAGCGGAGAAAGCCGCTCGCCGGCAGGCCAAAGCCATGGATGAAGTGCGAGTGGAAGACGACCCACTCGCCCTCCCCTGGCACCAGCGAAATCTCCCCCGCAGGAGGCACGCGTGCCTTCACGTAACCCGCGCCGGGAAGACGCCGCGTGTCGTGGAGAAAGGCGATGTGGTCCTCATTGACGTTCAACCCGTCCCAATCTCCTCCCCGCTCGCGTGCCATGGAGAGCTCGATGAGGTAAATGGCGCGGCAGGGGAGCTGAGGATTGGTGCAGGGTCAAGAGGGCTTGGGCAGAACAGCTCGACGGAGACGAGCAGCGGCAGCACTCCAGCGTAGCTCGAGGGCACCGCGGCGAGAGGAGGAAGAAGGAGACGAGGATGGGGTAGGAGGGCGCGCGTGCTCTGCCGCTTCCCCCCTCCCCCTACTTATAGCCGGTGGGCTATGAAGCCAAGGCGGCGGGGTGTGGGATCATGGGATTAACTGTGCCCACGACCCCACGTCCCCGCATTTGTCGCGCTTGTTACTACGTGCAATAACTCCATGAAGAAGCTCAACAGGCTGCCTCGGCCGCAGCGGATCCGCTCGCGTGCTGAGGCCCAGTAGTGGCGGGCCCAGCCTGCTGTCATGTCCCATCATGTGTGTGGGCTAGCAGGCGGGCCCAGCTGGCTGGCGTCATGTGGCATGCCCATGACGGGCGGCGGGCCTGGAGGCTTAGCTAGCAAGCTACCTGGTTCCCGCCGTTGTGTTTGAAGTTCTCACACAAGTCCGTCTGGTCGTGGCCGACTACCCCAGACAGCACGCCACGAGTCGGATGAAGCTTCCGTCCAGAGTTGTCGAAGTAGGAAACTGCTCAGGCACCTCACGACTCAGCCGCGACGCTTCACCATCTTCGGGTATTACTGTCAGAGTAATGGGCCACGGGTAGCCTAACCCGAGTCCCTGAGCCTTTCAAGACTTTGGGCCAGCTGCGCCCCGCAAGCATCAAGAATGACGCGCCGCCTTCAGGTGGCCGGCTGGCTCAAGAGGCCGGCTGCCAAAGGACGGCCAAGCTCCGGAAGGCGGCACCAGGACGGGCCGACTCCTATCAGGCGGCCCACGGTGCCCTCAAAGTCTGCGCCCCCGTTAAGAAGATGAGACATGATGTGGCTACAATGTAGGCCATCTCCCCCATATCAGGGGCAAAGGCGCGGCCATAGTGCCCCGTATAGGCGGAGATCTCCGCACGACGCGACACTGTTGCCACTCCACCCTTGACGTCACTCCTGTCAAGCGGAGCCCTGTTCCCACAATGGCCTGTCGGTACGGCCTACAGGTGGTGGGCCCTACCTGGTGGCAAGAGCCCGGAAGACGGCGGAAGCCTTACTAGTCGCACCCGTGGGAGGCCGGCCTCTAGAAGGCGGCCCACTCCTCCCTCGGGGTCCGTGCGCCATTAACCAGATGAGACGCGGAGTGGTTACAGTGATCTCCCACCAGGCGGCGGGACTGTTGCCACGCTTCCCTGACCAGGTACGCGTCATTAATATTGCGGCTACAGTAACCAGCAGCCCGCAAGACCCTCGAGCGACGGGAGCGGCCTATCGGCTCCGTACCAGACCAGTCGGCAGGGCCCACCAGGCGGCGAGCCCCAGTAGCCGGCGAAGAAGCCGGCGAACAGAGACACTAACAGTCGGGTCCTACACCCGGCCAGATTACCATTGTACCCCTGGGGGGTAGGCCTATATAAACCCCCCAGGGCACCCATGGAAAGGGTTGGCACCAGTTAGACCTAGACTCACATATATAGAGAGGAGAGGGCAAGCCTGCCTTCTTTCACCTCTAGCATACATCTCGAGGAGCACCATTGTATCCACTAGTGCCTTAGTGATCATGCGGAGATCCCGCAGAGCAGGATTAGGGGTGTTATCTCCTAGGAGAGCCCCGAACCTGGGTAAAGTGCGCCGATGTTCGTGTCTACGCCTCATCCCGCTTCCAGGCACCAGCGATGTTCTACTCGCTCCCACCATGATAAGCCATCCTTTGGCATATGTCGCATCCAACTCCCGACATACGTTGTTTGCACATGGGAGTAAAGAGGACTTGATACTTTAATGCTATGGTTGGGTTTTACATTAATGATCTTTAGTAGTTACAGATGCTTGCTAGAGTTCCAATCATTAGTGCATATGATCCAAGTAGAGAAAGTATGTTAGCTTATGCCTCTCCCTCATATAAAATTGCAATAATGATTGTCGGTCTAGTTATCAATTGCCTAGGGACAAATAACTTTCTTGTGACAAAAAGCTCTCTACTAAAACTAACTTTGTTGTTTCTTTATCTAAACAGCCCCCATCTTTTATTTACGTGTTCTTTATTATCTTGCAAACCTATCCCTTTACACCTACAAAGTACTTCTAGTTTCATACTTGTTCTAGGTAAAGTGAACGTTAAGCGTTTGTAGACTTGCATCGGTGATCGATAGAACTTGAGGGAATATTTGCTTTACCTTCAGCTCCTCATTTGGTTCGACACTCTTATCGAGAAAGGCTACAATTGATCCCCTGTACTTGTGGGTTATCACTGCCGTTGCCGGCATAGAGGATTGATGACCCACAAGTATAGGGGGTCTATCGTAGTCCTTTCGATAAGTAAGAGTGTCGAACCCAACGAGGAGAAGAAGGAAATGATAAGCGGTTTTCAGCAAGGTATCCTCAGCAAGTACTGAAATAAGTGGTAACAGATAGTTTTGTGATAAGATAAATTGTAACGAGCAACAAGTAACAAAAGTAAAAAAAAGTGCAGCAAGGTGGCCCAATCCTTTTTGTAGCAAAGGACAAGCCTGGACAAACTCTTATAATGAGAAAAGCGCTCCCGAGGACACATGGGAATTTCGTCAAGCTAGTTTTCATCACGTTCATATGATTGGCGTTCAGTACTTTGATAATTTGATATGTGGGTGGACCGGTGCTTGGGTGTTGTTCTTACTTGAACAAGCATCCCACTTATGATTAACCTCTATTGCAAGCATCGGCAAGTACAACAAAATTATTATGGTAAACCTAACCATAGCATGAAACATATGGATCCAAATCAGCCCCTTACGAAGCAACGCGTAAACTAGGGTTTAAGCTTCTGTCACTCTAGCAACCCATCATCTACTTATTACTTCCCAATGCCTTCCTCTAGGCCCAAATAATGGTGAAGTGTTATGTATTCGACGTTCACATAACACCACTAGAGGCTAGACAACATACATCTCATCAAAATATCGAACGAATACCAAATTCACATGACTACTAATAGCAAGACTTCTCCCATGTCCTCGGGAACAAACGTAACTACTCACAAAGCATATTCATGTTCATAATCAGAGGGGTATTAATATGCATAAAGGATCTGAACATATGATCTTCCACCAAATAAACCAACTAGCATCAACTACAAGGAGTAATCAACACTACTAGCAACCTACTAGTACCAATCCCGGACTTGGAGACAAGAATTGGATACAAGAGATGAACTAGGGTTCTAAGAGGAGATGGTGCTGGTGAAGATGTTGATGGACATTGCCCTCTCCCGAGGAGAGG
Organism: Aegilops umbellulata; assembly: GCA_032464435.1. NCBI lineage: Eukaryota > Viridiplantae > Streptophyta > Magnoliopsida > Poales > Poaceae > Aegilops > Aegilops umbellulata. The sequence continues at coordinate 460,742,219 of CP136055.1, forward strand.
AGCGTTGGTGACGACGATGGCGATGATTTCCCCCTCCCGGAGGGAAGTGTCCCCGGCAGAACAGCTATGCTGGAGCCCTAGATTGTTTCCGCCAAGGTTCCGCCTCATGGCGGTGGAGTCTCGTCCCGAAAGGTTGCTTGTCAATTTTTCCTCGACGAAAGACCTCATATAGTAGAAGATGGGCATCGGAGGGCCAATAGGGGGCCCACGAGTTAGGGGGGCGCGCCCAGGGGGTAGGGCGCGCCCCACCCTCATGGCCAGGTGGGGCCCCCTCTGGTGAACTTCTTCCACTCAATATTTTTTATATATTCTGAAAATGACTTCCATGGAGTTTTAGGACTTTTGGAGTTGTGCAGAATAGGTCTCTAATATTTGCTCCTTTTCCAGCCCACAATTCCAGCTGCCGGCATTCTCCCTCCTTATGTAAACCTTGTAAAATAAGAGAGAATAGGCATAAGTATTGTGACATAACGTGTAATAACAACCCATAATGCAATAAATATCGATATAAAAGCATGATGCAAAATGGATGTATCAACTCCCCCAAGCTTAGACCTTGCTTGTCCTCAAGCGAAAGCCGATAACGATAAATATGTCCTCATGTTTAGAGGAAGAGGTGTCAATAAAAATAAAATACGGATATGAAGGCTTCATGATTATTTTCATAACAACAACATATATGGATATTGTCATATGATTTCTTAGGTTCAAGTGATGATCTATTCTCAATGCAAAAGTATGAATCAGAAACTTTATTGAGAACCAACAAACTATAATATCGGTCATTGAAGCAATTGCAATTTATCATAACATCATAAAGAGTCTATGTCAGAGCTCTCTAGCAAGTCCACATACTCAACTATCATCTAGTCTTTCATAATTGCTAGCACTCACACGATACTTGTGGTTACGGAGTTTTAATTGGACACAGAGAAAGATAGGGGCTTATAGTTTCGCCTCCCAACCTTTTAGCTCAAGGGTAATGTCAACAATAATAACTCATGCTCCCCTACATCCAATTAGATATATCTATCAGGATCTTTCCAACATAATGTGCTTGCCAAAGGATAAAATATAAAAAGGAAAGGTGAAGATCACCATGACTCTTGCATAAGGTAGAAGATAATAGTAACAGATAGGCCCTTCGCAGAGGGAAGCAGAGGTTGCCATGCGCTTTTAGGGTTGGATGCACAAAATCTTAATGCGAAAGAACGTCACTTTATATTGCCCCTTGTGATATGAAACTTTATTATGCAGTCCGTCGCTTTTATTTCTTCCACATCACAAGATCGTATAAAGCTTATTTTCTCCCACACTAATAATCATACATATTTAGAGAGCAATTTTTATTGCTTGGCACCGATGACAACTTACTTGAAGGATCTTACTCAATCCATAGGTAGATATGGTGGACTATCATGGCAAAACTGGTTTAAGGGTTTTTGGAAGCACAAGTAGTATCTCTACTTGGTGCTGAGAATTTGGCTAGCATGAGGGGGAAAGGCAAGCTCAACATGTTGGATGATCCGTGACAACATACTTTATCTCAGATATAAGAAAACATAACCCATTACGTTGTGTTCCTTGTCCAACGTCAACTCTTTAGCATGTCATATTTTAATGAGTGCTCCCAATCATAAAAGATGTCAATGATAATATGTTTATATGTGAGACCTCTCTTTCTTTATTACTTCCTATTAATTGCAACGATGACCAAAGCTATGTTTGCCAACTCCAAACAACTTTTAATCATCATACTCTTTCTATGTGAAGTCATTACTCTCAATAAGATCAATATGAACTCTTTCTTTCTTTTTATTCTTTTTCTCTTTTCTTTTATTCACTCAATATCATGGCAAAAGAATCAAGCCCTTGACTCAACACTTAATCTTTATTATATAGCTCACGGACTCGATTACATAGAAAGACCATAAAGCAAAACTCAAAACTAGATCATGCCAAAACTTTATTTTACTAGATCAAGATACTACTAATAGGATCGAACTAAGGAACACGGTAAAGATAGGAGTGTGATTGTGATACGATACCAGGGCACCTCCCCCAAGCTTGGCAGTTGCCAAGGGGATGCCCATACCCATGTGATTATGTCTCCTTCTTTTTTGGTGGTGAGGATGGTGGTGATGTTGACTTAGTTGATGGCATAGACTTCTCCCTTAATTTACGCTTGAGTACATAATTTTGGTCCCTCAAATCATCAATCTCCCACTCCAGAGTTAATATCTTTTTGCATAGGTCCTGCTTATTTTCCTGCAAGAGATGAAAAGGGATAAACTCGATCTTTGGTTTCTTTGCCCTATCAGGGAGAATTGACTTTTTGAATTCCACATGCATGTCCCCAGGTTTAGGTAATGGGGCTTCATGTTCATCTGAGCTCGTCTCCTCTTTCCTCTTGGGTTCATTGTCCTCTTCTTCCTCCGTAGTCCAACAACAATGCTCCCCATCTCCATAGACCCTAGGGTTTGCGAGGTAATCATCCAGATAGCTTTCTCCAACGACATGCTGCTCTAATCTGCAGCAGGACATCTTGAAACAAGAACATAGGATAATTGCGTGATACAGGAGTCAAAACCTTCGGGAGAATATATAATGTACTTTTACCGACCAAGATACGTATCGTGCAAGAAAACGGAGTCCAGAAGGCACACGAGGTGCCCACGAGGTAGGGGGGCACGCCCAGGGGGGTAGGGCGCGCCCTCCACCCTCGTGGGGCCCTCGTGTCCTTCCCGGACTGCCTCTTATTTTTCTATTTTTCTAAATATTCCAAAACGGAGAAATATTGCCTTAAAAACTCTTTTGGAGTCGGTTTACTTACCGTACCACATACCTATTCCTTTTTGGAGTCTGAATAGTTCTGGAAAGTTTCTCTTATGTACCGGGGTTACGGTTTCAATAACATTGGTTTCAACATTTATGGGATTACCTGAGATATAATGTTTAATTCTTTGACCGTTCACCACCTTCGCATTTGTGCCTTCGAAGTTGTTGATTTTTATGGCACCGGAATGATAAACCTCCTCGATAACGTATGGACCTTCCCATTTAGAGAGAAGTTCTCCTGCAAAGAATCTTAAACGAGAGTTGTATAATAATACATAATCACCTACATTAAACTCACGCTTTTGTATTCTTTTGTCATGCCATCTTTTAACTTTTTCTTTAAACAACTTGGCATTTTCATAAGCTTGGGTTCTCCATTCATAAGGTGAGCTAATATCAAATAACCTCTTCTCACCGGCAAGTTTGAAATCATAGTTGAGCTCTTTAATAGCCCAATATGCCTTATGTTCTAGTTCGAGAGGTAAATGACATGCTTTTCCGTAAACCATTTTATATGGAGACATACCCATAGGATTTTTATATGCAGTTCTGTAGGCCCATAATGCATCATCATGTTTCTTGGACCAATTCTTTCTAGACCTATTGACAGTCTTTTGCAAAATTAATTTGAGTTCTCTATTACTCAATTCTACTTGACCACTAGACTGTGGGAGATAAGGGGATGCAATTCTATGATTAACATCATACTTGGCAAGCATTTTACGGAAAGCACCATGAATAAAATGTGAACCACCATCGTTCATTAAATATCTAGGGACTCCAAACCTTGGAACAATAACTTCCTTAAGCATTTTAATGGAAGTGTTATGATCAACACTACTAGTTGGAATAGCTTCTACCCACTTAGTAACGTAATCATCAGCAACTAAAATATGTGTGTATCCATTGGAGGCAGGAAAAGGTCCCATATAATCAAAGCACCGAACATCAAATGGTTCAATAACAAGTGAATAATTCATAGGCATTTCTTGACGTCTACTAATATTACCAATTCTTTGGCATTCATCACAAGACAAGAAAAACTTACGGGCATCCTTGAAGAGAGTAGGCCAACAAAAACCGGATTGCAATAACTTATGTGCAGTTCTATCTCCAGTGTGGTGTCCTCCATAAGCTTCGGAGTGACACTTGCGTAGGATATGTTCATGTTCATGCTCAGGTACACAACGTATAATAACACCATCTACTCCTTCTTTATAAAGATGTGGGTCATCCCAAAAGTAATGTCTAAAATAATAGAAGAACTTTTTCTTTTGTTGGTATGTGAAACTAGGTCGTATAAATTTAGCAACAATATAATTATCATAGTCAGCATTGTTGGAAATAATCCCTAGAGGCAATGATAAATAGGTTATTATTATATTTCCTTGTTCATGATAATCGTTTATTATCCATGCTAGAATTGTATTGATAGGAAACTCAGATACATGTGTGGATACATAGACACCACCATGTCCCTAGTAAGCCTCTAGTTGACTAGCTCGTTGATCAATAGATGGTTACGGTTTCCTGACCATGGACATTGGATGTCGTTGATAACGGGATCACATCATTAGGAGAATGATGTGATGGACAAGACCCAATCCTAAGCCTAGCACAAGATCATGTAGTTCGTATGCTAAAGCTTTTCTAATGTCAAGTATCGTTTCCTTAGACCATGAGATTGTGCAACTCCCGGATACCGTAGGAGTGCTTTGGGTGTGCCAAACATCACAACGTAACTGGGTGGCTATAAAGGTACACTACAGGTATCTCCGAAAGTGTCTGTTGGGTTGGCACGAATCGAGACTGAGATTTGTCACTCCGTGTGACGGAGAGGTATCTCTGGGCCCACTCGGTAAGACATCATCATAATGTGCACAATGTGATCAAGGAGTTGATCACGGGATGATGTGTTGCGGAACGAGTAAAAGAGACTTGCCGGTAATGAGATTGAACAAGGTATCGGGATACCGACGATCGAATCTCGGGCAAGTATCGTATCGATAGACAAATGAAATTGTATACGGGATTGATTAAGTCCTTGACATCGTGGTTCATCCGATGAGATCATCGTGGAACATGTGGGAGCCAACATGGGTATCCAGATCCCGCTATTGGTTATTGACCGGAGAACGTCTCGGTCATGTCTGCTTGTCTCCCGAACCCGTAGGGTCTACACACTTAAGGTTCGATGACGTTAGGGTTATAAAGGAAGTTCGTATGTGGTTACCGAATGTTGTTCGGAGTCCCGGATGAGATCCCGGACGTCACGAGGAGTTCCGGAATGGTCCGGAGGTAAATATTTATATATGGGAAGTCCTGTTTTGGTTGCCGGAAAAGTTTCAGGGTTTATCGGTAGTGTACCGGGACCACCGGAGGTGTCCGGGGGTCCACCAAGTGGGGCCACAAGCCCCGGAGGCTTGCGTGGGCCAAGTGTGGGAGGGGACCAGCCCCTGGTGGGCTGGTGCGCCCCCACAAGTGCCCAAGGCGCAAGGGAGAGAAGAGGGGGGCAAACCCTAAGGGCAGATGGGCCCTAAGGCCCATACTCCCTGCGCCTCCCTCTCCTCCCCCTCTTGGCCGCCCCCCTCAATCCCATCTAGGGATGCCGCCCCTCTAGGGGTGGGAACCCTAGAGGGGGCGCACCCTCCTCCCCTTCCCATATAAATATGAGGCCTAGGGGCTGCCCAACATACGCGATCTGATCTCTCCCTGTTGGTGCAGCCCTGCATCTCTCCTTCCTCCTCTCCCGCGGTGCTTGGCGAAGCCCTGCAGGATTGCCATGCTCCTCCACCACCACCACGCCGTTGTGCTGCTGCTAGATGGAGTCTTCCTCAACCTATCCCTCTCTCCTTGCTGGATCAAGGCATGGGAGACGTCATCGGGCTGTACGTGTGTTGAACACGGAGGTGCCGTCCGTTCGGCACTAGGATCATCGGTGATTTGGATCACGACGAATACGACTCCATCAACCCCGTTCACTTGAACGCTTCCGCTTAGCGATCTACAAGGGTATGTAGATGCACTCTTCTTCACCTAGTTGCTGGTTTCTCCATAGATAGATCTTGGTGACACGTAGGAAAATTTTGAATTTCTGCTACGTTCCCCAATAGTGGCATCATGAGCTAGGTCTATTGCGTAGATTCTTTGCACGAGTAGAACACAAAGTAGTTGTGGGTGTTGATTTTGTTCAATATGCTTACCGTTAATAGTCAATCTTGATTCGGCGGCATTGTGGGATGAAGCGGCCCGGACCGACCTTACACGTACACTTACGTGAGACAGGTTCCACCGACTGACATGCACTAGTTGCATAAGGTGGCTAGCGGGTGCCAGTCTTTCCCACTTTAGTCGGATCGGATTCGATGAAAAGGGTCCTTATGAAGGGTAAATAGCAATTGGCATATCACATTGTGGTTTTGCGTAGGTAAGAAACGTTCTTGCTAGAAACCCATAGCAGCCACGTAAAACATGCAAACAACAATTAGAGGACGTCTAACTTGTTTTTGCAGGGTATGCCATGTGATGTGATATGGCCAAAAGGATGTGATGAATGATATATGTGAAGTATGAGATTTATCATGTTCTTGTAATAGGAATCACGACTTGCATGTCGATGAGTATGACAACCAGCAGGAGCCATAGGAGTTGTCTTTAATTTATTTATGACCTGCGTGTCAACATAAACGTCATGTAATTACTTTACTTTATTGCTAAAGTGTTAGCCATAGTAGTAGAAGTAATAGTTGACGTGACAACTTCATGAAGACACGATGATGGAGATCATGATGATGAAGATCATGGTGTCATGCCGGTGACGACGATGATCATGGAGCCCCGAAGATGGAGATCGAAAGGAGCAAAGTGATGATGGCCATATCATGTCACTATTTGATTGCATGTGATGTTTATCATGCTTTTGCATCTTATTTGCTTAGAACAACGGTAGTAAATAAGATGACCCCTCATTAAAATTTCAAGAAAGTGTTCCCCCTAACTGTGCACCGTTGCGAAAGTTCGTCATTTCGAAGCACCACATGATGATCGGGTGTGATAGATTCTTACGTTCGAATACAACGGGTGTTGACGAGCCTAGCATGTACAGACATGGCCTCGGAACACATGCAAACACTTAGGTTGACTTGACGAGCCTAGCATGTACAGACATGGCCTCGGAACACAAGAGACCGAAAGGTCGAGCATGAGTCGTATGGTAGATATGATCAACATGAAGATGTTCACCGACATTGACTAGTCCGTCTCACGTGATGATCGGACACGGCCTAGTTGACTCGGATCATGTAATCACTTGGATGACTAGAGGGATGTCTATCTGAGTGGGAGTTCATAAGATGAACTTAATTATCCGGAACATAGTCAAAAGGTCTTTGCAAATTATGTCGTAAGCTCGCGCTTTAGTTCTACTGTTTTAGATATGTTCCTAGAGAAAATATAGTTGAAAGTTGATAGTAGCAATTATGCGGACAGTAGAAGGCTTGTGTCCCTAATGCACTGCTCGGTGTGCTGGACCTCGAACATGGTCTGTGGATGTTGCGAACATCTGACATACACGTTTTGATGACTACATGATAGTTCGGTAATGATAAATGGTTTAGAATTGAAGCACCGAAGACATTTTTTGAAATGTCGCGAAACATATGAGATGTTTCGAGGGCTGAAATTGGGATTTCAGGCTCGTGCCCATGTCAAGAGGTATAAGACCTCCGACGATTTTCTTGGCCTGCAAACTAAGGGAGAAAAGCTCAATCGTTGAGCTTGTGCTCAGATTGTCTGAGTACAACAATCACTTGAATAGAGTGGGAGTTGATCTTCCAGACAAGATAGTGATGTTTCTCCAAAGTCATTGCCACCAAGCTGCTAGAGCTTCGTAATGAACTATAACATATCAAGGATAGATATGATGATCCTTGAAATATTCGCGATGTTTGATACCGCGAAAGTAGAAATCAAGAAGGAGCATCAATTGTTGATGGTTAGTGAAACCACTAGTTTAAAGAAGGGCAAGGGCAAGAAGGGATACTTCATGAAACGGCAAATCAGCTACTGCTCTAGTGGAGAAACCCAAGGTTGAACCCAAACCCGAGACTGAGTGCTTCTGTAATAAGGGGAACAACCACTAGAGCAGAATTACCCTAGATACTTGGTAGATGAGAAGGCTATCGATAGAAGTATATTGGATATACATTGTGTGAATGTGTACTTTACTAGTACTCCTAGTAGCATCAGGGTATTAGATACCGGTTCGGTTGCTAAGTGTTAGTAACTCGAAATAAAAGCTACGGAATAAACGGAGACTAGCTAAAGGTGAGCTGACGAGATGTGTTGGAAGTGTTTCCAAGGTTGATGTGATCAAGCATCGCACGCTCCCTCTACCATCGAGATTGGTGTTAAACCTAAATAATTGTTATTTAGTGTTTGCGTTGAGCATAGACATGATTGGATTATGTCTATCGCAATACGGTTATTCATTTAAGGAGAATAATGGTTACTCTATTTATTTGAATAATTCCTTCAATGGTCTTGCACCTAAAATGAATGGTTTATTGAATCTCGATCATAGTGATACACATGTTCATGCCAAAAGATATAAGATAGTAATGATAATACCACCTACTTGTGGCACTGCCATGTAAGTCATATTGGTATAAAACGCATGAAGAAGCTCCATGTTGATGGATCTTTGGACTCACTCATTTTTTGAAAAAGGATTGAGTAATGTGAACCATGTCTATTGGTATATACGCATGAAGAAACTCCATGCAGATGGACCGTTTGGACTCACTTGATTTTGAATCGCTTGAGACATGCAAATCATACCACATGGGCAAGATGACTGAAAGCTTCGGTTTCAGTAAAATGGAACAAGAAAACAACTTGTTGGAAGTAACACATTTTGATGTGTGCAGTCCAATAAGTGCTGAGGCACGCAGTGGATATCGTTATGCTCTTACTTCACAGATGATTTGAGTAAATACTGAGTATATTTACTTGATGAAACACAAGTCTGAATTATTGAATGGTTCAAGTAATTTCAGAATGAAGTTGAAGATCTTCGTGATAAGAGGATAAAATGTCTATGATATGATCATAGAAATGAATATCTAAGTTACGAGTTTGGCACTGTGGAAATTGTTTCACAACTAATACCGCCTGGAACACCATAATGTGATGGTGTGTCCGAACATCATAGTTGCACCCTATTGGATATGGTGCGTACCATGATGTCTCTTATCGAATTACCACTATCGTTCATGGGTTAGGCATTAGAGACAACCACACTCACTTGAAATAGGGCACCACGCAAATCCGTCGAGACAACACCGTATGAACTATGGTTTAGAGAAACCTAAGCTGTTGTTTCTTAAAAGTTTGGGGTCACGACGCTTATGTGAAAAAGTTTCAGGCTGATAAGCTCGAACCCAAAGCGGATAAATGCATCTTCATAGGACACCCAAAATAGTTGGGTATACCTCCTGTCTCAGATCCGAAAGCAATAGGGATTGTTTCTAGAATCGGGTCCTTTCTCGAGGAAAAGTTTCTCTCGAAAGAATTGAGTGGGAGGATGGTGGAGACTTGATGAGGTTATTGAACCGTCACTTCAACTAGAGTGTAGCAGGGCACAGGAGTTGTTCCTATGGCACCTACACCAATTGAAGTGGAAGCTTATGATAGTGATCATGAGACTTCGAATCAAGTTACTACCAAACCTCGTAGGACGACAAGGATGCGTGCTGTTTCAAAGTGGCATGTAATCCTGTCTTGGACGTCATGTTGCTAGACAACAATGAACCTACGAGCTATGGAGAAGCGATGGTGGGCCCGGATTCCGATGAATGGCTTGAGGCCATAAAATCCGAGAGAGGATCCATGTATGAAAACAAAGTGTAGACTTTGACAGAACGGCTCGATGGTCGTAAGGCTGTTGAGTACAGATGGATTTTAAAAGGAAGACGGACAATGATGGTAAATGTCACCATTAAGGAAGCTCGACTTGTCATCAAGATGTTTTCCGACAAGTTCAAGGAGTTGACTGCGATGATACTTTCTCACTCGTACCGATGCTAAGAGTCTGTTGGAATTATGTTAGCGATTATTGCATTATTTATGAAATCGTGCAGATAAGATGTCAAAACATTGTTTCCTCGACGATTTTCTTGAGGAAAAGTTGTATGTGATGCAACCGGAAGGTTTTGTCAAATCCTGAAAGATGCTAATAAGTATGCAAAGCTCCAGCAATCCTTCTGAGGACTGGAGTAAGCATCTCGGAGTTGGAATGTATACTTTGATGAGATGATCAAAGATTTTGGGTTTATACAAAGTTTATGAGAAACTTGTATTTCCAAAGAAGTGAGTGGGAGCATTATAGAATTTCTGATGAGTATATGTTGCTGACATATTGTTGATCAGAAATGATGTAGAATTTCTGGAAAGCATAAAGGGTTATTTGAAAAGTGTTTTTTAATGGAAAACCTGGATTAAGCTGCTTGAACATTGAGCATCAAGATCTATAAGGATAGATCAAAATCGCTTAATAGTACTTTCAAACGAACACATACCATGACAAGATTTTGAAGGAGTTCAAAATAGATCAGCAAAGAAGGAGTTCTCGGTTGTGTTACAAGGTGTGAGTATTGAGCAAGACTCAAGACATGACCACGGCAGAATAGAGAGAAAGGACGAAGGTCATCCCCTATGATTTAGTCGTAGGCTCTAAAGTATGCTATGTTGTGTACCGCACCTGAAGTGTGCCAAACCATGAGTCAGTCAAGGGGTACAAGTGTGATCTAGAAATGGATCACAGGACAACGGTCAAGGTTATCCTTAGTAACTAGTGGACTAAGGAATTTTCTCGATTATGGAGGTGGAAAAAGAGTTCGTCGTAAAGGGTTACGCCGATTCAAACTTTTACACTAATCCAGATTATTGTAAGTAGTAAATTGGATTCGTATAGTAGAACAGTTATTTGGAATAGCTCCAAATGTAGCGTAATAGTTGCATCTACAAGATGACTTAGAAATTTGCGAAGTACATACGGATCTGAATGTTTCAGACCCGTTGACTATAACCTCTCTCACAAGCATAACATGATCAAACCCAGAACTCTTGGGTGTTAGTCACATAAGGATGTGACCTTGAGTGTTAATCACATATCGATGTGAACTAGATTATTGACTCCAGTGCAAGTGGGAGACTGTTGGAAATATGCCCTAGAGGCAATGATAAATAGGTTATTATTATATTTCCTTGTTCATGATAATCGTTTATTATCCATGCTAGAATTGTATTGATAGGAAACTCAGATACATGTGTGGATACATAGACACCACCATGTCCCTAGTAAGCCTCTAGTTGACTAGCTCGTTGATCAATAGATGGTTACGGTTTCCTGACCATGGACATTGGATGTCGTTGATAACGGGATCACATCATTAGGAGAATGATGTGATGGATAAGACCCAATCCTAAGCCTAGCACAAGATCATGTAGTTCGTATGCTAAAGCTTTTCTAATGTCAAGTATCGTTTCCTTAGACCATGAGATTGTGCAACTCCCGGATACCGTAGGAGTGCTTTGGGTGTGCCAAACGTCACAACGTAACTGGGTGGCTATAAAGGTACACTACAGGTATCTCCGAAAGTGTCTGTTGGGTTGGCACGAATCGAGACTGGGATTTGTCACTCCGTGTGACGGAGATGTATCTCTGGGCCCACTCGGTAAGACATCATCATAATGTGCACAATGTGATCAAGGAGTTGATCACGGTATGATGTGTTGCGGAACGAGTAAAAGAGACTTGCCGGTAACGAGATTGAACAAGGTATCGGGATACCGACGATCGAATCTCGGGCAAGTATCGTACCGATAGACAAATGGAATTGTATACGGGATTGATTAAGTCCTTGACATCGTGGTTCATCTGATGAGATCATCGTGGAACATGTGGGAGCCAACATGGGTATCCAGATCCCGCTGTTGGTTATTGACCGGAGAACGTCTCGGTCATGTCTGCTTGTCTCCCGAACCCGTAGGGTCTACACACTTAAGGTTCGATGACGCTAGGGTTATAAAGGAAGTTCGTATGTGGTTACCAAATGTTGTTCGGAGTCCCGAATGAGATCCCGGACGTCACGAGGAGTTCCGGAATGGTCCGAAGGTAAAGATTTATATATGGGAAGTCCTGTTTTGGTTGCCGGAAAAGTTTCAGGGTTTATCGGTAGTGTACCGGGACCACTGGAGGTGTCTGGGGGTCCAGCAAGTGGGGCCACAAGCCCCGGAGGCTTGCGTGGGCCAAGTGTGGGAGGGGACCAGCCCCAGGTGGGCTGGTGCGCCCCCCACAAGTGCCCAAGGCGCAAGGGAGAGAAGAGGGGGGCAAACCCTAAGGGCAGATGGGCCCTAAGGCCCATACTCCCTGCGCCTCCCTCTCCTCCTCCTCTTGGCCGCCCCCCTCAATCCCATCTAGGGCTGCCGCCCCTCTAGGGGTGGGAACCCTAGAGGGGGCGCACCCTCCTCCCCTTCCCCTATAAATATGAGGCCTAGGGGCTGCCCAACATACGCGATCTGATCTCTCCCTGTTGGTGCAGCCCTGCATCTCTCCTTCCTCCTCTCCCGCGGTGCTTGGCGAAGCCCTGCAGGATTGCCATGCTCCTCCACCACCACCACGCCGTTGTGCTGCTGCTGGATGGAGTCTTCCTCAACCTCTCCCTCTCTCCTTGCTGGATTAAGGCATGGGAGACGTCGTCGGGCTGTACGTGTGTTGAACGCGGAGGTGCCGTCCGTTCGGCACTAGGATCATCGGTGATTTGGATCACGACGAGTACGACTCCATCAACCCCGTTCACTTGAACGCTTCCGCTTAGCGATCTACAAGGGTATGTAGACGCACTCTTCTTCCCCTCGTTGTTGGTTTCTCCATAGATAGATCTTGGTGACACGTAGGAAAATTTTGAATTTCTGCTACGTTCCCCAACAAGCATACCATGGAGTACTACGACAAGTGTTTATGACATTTAATTGCTCATCAGGAAAGCTATCATCAATAGGTAGTGGGTCATCAAGAACATTTTCTAACCTAGACAAGTTGTCTGCAACAGGATTCTCAGCTCCCTTTCTATCAACAATATGCAAATCAAATTCTTGTAGCAAGAGAATCCATCTAATAAGTCTAGGTTTAGCATCTTTCTTTTCCATAAGATATTTAACAGCAGCATGATCAGTGTGAATAGTTACTTTAGAATCAACAATGTAAGGTCTGAACTTATCACAAGCAAATACAACTGCTAAAAGTTCTTTTTCAGTCGTAGCATAATTTCTTTGAGCATTGTCTAGAGTCTTACTAGCATAATGGATAACATTTAATTTCTTATCAACTCTTTGCCCTAGAACAGCTCCTACAACATAATCACTAGCATCACACATAATTTCAAAGGGTAAATTCCAATCAGGTGGCGGAACAATAGGAGCAGAGATCAATGCCTTCTTAAGTATTTCAAATGCTTCTACACAATCATCATCAAAGACAAATGGTATATCTTTTTGTAATAAATTAATCAGAGGCCGAGAAATTTTGGAGAAGTCCTTAATGAACCTCCTATAAAATCCGGCGTGACCAAGGAAACTTCTTATACCTTTGATGTCCTTGGGACATGGCATCTTTTCAATAGCATCAACCTTGGCTTTATCAACTTCAATACCTTTTTTAGAAACTTTATGCCCCAAGACAATACCTTCATTCACCATAAAGTGGCACTTTTCCCAATTCAAAACAAGATTAGTTTCTTCACATCTCTGCAAAACTCAATCAAGGTTGCTCAAGCAATCATCAAAAGAGGATCCATAGAAGGAAAAGTCATCCATGAAAACCTCACAAATCTTTTCACGAAAGTCAGGGAATATAGCCATCATGCATCTTTGAAAGGTAGCAGGTGCATTACATAAACCAAAAGGCATACGTCTATAAGCAAAGGTACCAAAAGGGCAAGTAAAAGTGGTCTTTGATTGATCTTTAGCTAACACAGGTATTTGAGAGAAACCAGAATAACCATCTAGAAAGCAATAGTGTGTATGTTTGCATAATCTTTCTAGCATTCGATCAATAAAAGGTAAGGGGTAATGATCCTTTTTAGTAGCCTTATTTAATTTACGGAAATCAATTACCATCCTATAACCTGTAATAATTCTTTACAGAATCAATTCATCTTTATCATTAGGAACAACAATAACCCCTCCCTTCTTAGGAACACAATGGACAGGACTTACCCACTGACTATCAGCAATGGGATAGATTATACCTGCCTCCAGAAGCTTTAGTATTTCTTTTCTGACGACTTCTTTCATCTTAGGATTAAGCCTTCGTTGATGATCACAAACCGGTTTGGCATCTTCTTCCAAATTTATTTTATGTTGACATAGAGTGGGACTAATGCCCTTAAGATCATCAAGAGTATATCCAATAGCAGGTCGGTGCTTCTTCAGAGTTTTCAATAATCTCTCTCTTCATGTTCTGAAAGGTTAGCACTAATAATAACAGGATATATCTTCTTTTCATCAAGATAAGCATATTTAAGATTATCAGGCAACAGTTTAAGCTCAAACATGGGATCACCCTTGGGTGGAGGAGGATCCCCTAGGATTTCAACAGGCAAATTGTGTTCCAAAATAGGTTCCTGCTTAAAAAATACTTCATCTATTTCCCTTCTTTCATTCATAAACATATCGTTTTCACGTTCTAGAAAATATTGTTCTAAAGGATCGCTAGGAGGTACGGCAATAGAAGCAAGACCAATAATTTCATCCTTACTAGGTCGTTCTTCTTCATGGTGTTGTCTACTAAATTTAGAGAAATTAAACTCATGAGGCATATCACCCAAACCAATAGTAACAACATTCTTTTCGCAGTCTATCTTAGCATTAACAGTGTTCAAGAAGGGTCTACCAAATATAATGGGACAAAAGCTATCTTTTGGGGAACCAAGAACAAGAAAATCAGCAGGATATTTAGTTTTCCCACACAAGACTTCAACATCTCTAACAATTGCCATTGCTGATATAGTATCTCTATTAGCACGTTTAATTGTAACATCAATACCTTCTAACTCAGCAGGTGCAATTTCATGCTTAATTTCTTCGTATAAAGTATGTGGTATAACACTAGAACTAGCACCCATATCACATAAGCCATGATAACAATGATCTCCTATTTTAACAGAAATAACATGCACGCCTACCACAGGTCTATGTTTATCTTTAGCATAAGGTTTGGCAATTCTAGCATTTTCACCGCAGAATTGAATAACATGCCCATCAATATTATCAGACAAGAGATCTTTAACAATAGCAATATTAGGTTCAACTTTAACTTGCTCAGGAGGTGTATACGTTCTAATATTGCTTTTATGAACCACAGTTGAAGCTTTAGCATGATCCTTTATTCTAACAGGGAAAGGTGGTTTCTCAACATAAGAAATAGGAACAATAGGATCATTATAAGTGACAATCTTTTCTACAACTTTAATAGGTGCAGCTACTTTTACTTCTATGGGAGGATGATATTTAAACCACTTCTCCTTGGGGAGATCAACATAAGTAGCAAAAGATTCACAGAAAGAAGCTACTATCTCAGAGTCAAGTCCATATTTAGTGCTAAATTTACGGAAAACATCGGTATCCATAAAAGATTTAACACAATCAAACTTAGGTGTCATACCTGACTCCTTACCTTCGTCGAGATCCCAATCTTTAGTGTTGCGTTTAATTCTATCCAATAAATTCCATTTGAATTCAATAGTCTTCGTCGTAAAAGAGCCAGCACAAGAAGTATCGACCATGGTGCGATTTCTATCAGAAAGCCGAGCATAAAAACTTTGAATAATTATTTCTCTTGGGAGCTCATGATTGGGGCATGAATATAACATTGATTTAAGCCTCCCCCAAGCTTGAGCGATGCTTTCTCCTTCGCGAGGCCAAAAATTATATATATAATTGCGATCACGATGAACAAGATGCATAGGATAATACTTCTGATGAAATTCCAATTTCAATCGTTTGTACTTCCATGACCCCGTATCATCACATAGCCTATACCATGTCAATGCGTCTCCCTTCAAAGATAAAGGGAAGACCTTCCTCTTAACAACATCATTGGGTATACCTGCAAGCTTGAATAATCCACAAACTTCATCCACATAAATTAGGTGCTCATCAGGATGCTTTGTTCCATCTCCTGCAAAAGTATTAGCTGGCAGTTTTTCTAACATACCCGAAGGAATCTCAAAGTGACCATTTTCATTGTCATTTTCATTTTCAGTAGGTCTAGTACGTTGAGGAGAAACTCTTTGCTCTACTGTTCGGGGTGAAGATACTCCGAACAAGCCCCTTAGAGGATTACTTTCCATGGTAACAAGTGACAGTAAATTTCAGCACACTATATAAATTTTTCCTTACCAAATTCCACCTACCAAAGGTGCTTCACTCCCCGGCAACGGTGCCAGAAAAGAGTCTTGATGACCACAAGTACAGGGGATCTATCTTAGTCCTTTCCATAAGTAAGAGTGTCAAACCAAGCGAGGAGTAGAAGGAAATGATAAGCGGTTTTCAGCAAGGTATTCTCTGCAAGTACTAAAATAAGTGGTAACAGATAGTTTTGTGATAAGATAAATTGTAACGAGCAACAAGTAACAAAAGTAAATAAAGTGCAGCAAGGTGGACCAATCCTTTTTGTAGCAAAGAACTAGCCTGGACGAACTCTTATAATGAGAAAAGCACTCCCGAGGACACATGGGAATATCGTCAAGCTAGTTTTCATCACATTCATATGATTCGCGTTTGGTACTTTGATAATTTGATATGTGGGTGGACCGGTGCTTGGGTGCTGTTCTTACTTGAACAAGCATCCCACTTATGATTAACCTCTATTGCAAGCATCCGCAATACAACAAAAGTATTAAGGTAAACCTAACCATAGCACGAAACATAAGGATCCAAATGAACCCCTTACGAAGCAACGCATAAACTAGGGTTTAAGCTTCTGTCACTCTAGCAACCCATCATATACTTATTACTTCCCAATGCCTTCCTCTAGGCCCAAATAATGGTGAAGTGTTATGTAGTCGACGTTCACATAACACCACTAGAGGCAAGACAACAGACATCTCATCAAAATATCGAACGAATACCAAATTCACATGACTACTAATAGCAAGACTTCTCCCATGTCCTCAGGAACAAACATAACTACTCACAAAGCATATTCATGTTCATAATCAGAGGGGTATTAATATGCATAAAGGATCTGAACATATGATCTTCCACCAAATAAACCAACTAGCATCAACTACAAGGAGTAATCAACACTACTAGCAACCTACTAGTACCAATCCCGGACATGGAGACAAGAATTGGATACAAGAAATGAACTAGGGTTTTGAGAGGTGATGGTGCTGGTGAAGATGTTGATGGAGATTGCCCACTCCCGATGAGAGGAGCGTTGGTGATGACGATGGCGATTGAGGGAGTCCTGGATTAGGGGGTATCCGGACAGCTGGACTATAACCTTTGGCCGGACTGTTGGACTATGAAGATACAAGATTGAAGACTTTGTCCCATGTCCGGATGGGACTCTCCTTGGCGTGGAAGGCAAGCTTGGCAATACGGATATGTAGATCTCCTTCCTTGTAACTGACTCTGTGTAACCCTAGCCCCCTCCGGTGTCTATATAAACCGGAGGGTTTAGTCCGTAGGACACAACAACAACAATCATACCATAGGCTAGCTTCTAGGGTTTAGCCTCTCTGATCTCGTGGTAGATCAACTCTTGTACTACCCATATCATCAATATCAATCAAGCAGGAGTAGGGTTTTACCTCCATCGAGAGGGCCCGAACCTGGGTAAAAACATCGTGTCCCTTGTCTCCTGTTACCATCCGCCTAGACGCACAGTTCGGGACCCCCTACCCGAGATCCGCCGGTTTTGACACCAACAGCGATGATTTCCCCCTCCTGGAGGGAAGTGTCCCCGACAGAACAGCTCTGCCGTAGCCCTAGATTGGTTCCGCCAAGGTTCTGCCTCGTGGCGGCGGAGTCTCGTCCCGAATGGTTGCTTGTCAATTTTTCCTTGATGAAAGACCTCATACAGCAGAAGATGGGCATCGGAGGACCAACAGGGGGCCCACGAGGTAGGGGGGCGCGCCCAGGGGGTAGGGCGCGCCCCCACCCTCGTGGCCAGGTGGGCCCCCCTCTGGTGAACTTCTTCCACTCAATATTTTTTATATATTCAGAAAATGACTTCCGTGGAGTTTTAGGACTTCTGGAGTTGTGCAGAATAGGTCTCTAATATTTGCTCCTTAGTTCCAGCTGCCGGCATTCTCCCTCCTTATGTAAACCTTGTAAAATAAGAGAGAATAGGCATAAGTATTGTGACATAACGTGTAATAACAACCCATAATGCAATAAATATCGATATAAAAGCATGATGCAAAATGGACGTATCACGGATCTCCACCGAGTTAGGGTGAGATTCTACCCCCTAGTGCTTCCAATCTAATTTAATGCACTAGAGTTTTGCGCCCGCAACATTGCCACCATATGAGATTTCCTATCCAGCAACGAATCCGTAGAAATAGATTCGAGCGAAATTTTTTGGTTTAGGGTTATGCAGAACTCATCTCGGAGCGACCAAATTGAACTGCTCGAAGTCATCGATTTGGCTTCGGCCATTGCACTTAGTACATCTCGGTGAAACCAAAATGTACTAACTGGTGAGACCGAGTTAGTTTTTCTGCAATACCATGTGCACTTCAGTGAAACGAGGGTTCACTTTGGTCTAACCGAAACTGTGAAAACCTAGTTTCAGTTGCTACCTCGGTGCTTCTGAAAATGTCAAATCGGTAATTCCGAGATGTTTTCTGTGAAAACCTAAAACCGAAGTTTGAACTCAAATTCTTACAAAAAATAGCTGTGTTTTGTAATGCTCATCTATTCCACTCTACCTATTCTACTTCACAGGATCAGTCTTCAGCATGTTAGACGCAGAGGACAGCCAGAACATGTATCCAGTGGCAAGTGTTGACCTGGAGGCAGGTGATACGTCTCCGTTGTATCTACTTTTCCAAACACTTTTTCCCTTGTTTTGGATTCTAACTTGCATGATTTGAATGGAACTAACCCGGACTGACGCTATTTTCAGCAGAATTGCCATGGTGTTATTTATGTGCAGAAACAAAAGTTCTCGGAATGACCTGAAACTTCACAGAACATCTTTTAGGAAATAATAAAAAAAATCCTTGCCAAATATGAAGACCAGGGGGCCCATACCCTGTCCATGAGGGTGGGGCGCGCCCTCCCCCCTAGGGCACGCCCCCTACCTCGTGGGCCCCCTGAGGCTCCTACGACGCCAACTCTAACTCTATATATTTGCTTTTGGGGAGAATAAAATCAAAGAGAAGAAATCATCGTGTTTTACGATACGGAGCCGCCGCTGTCAGGACCCCGATCCTAAGCCACATCGATCTAGCATGTAACACATCATATCACTTTGCGGCCTCACGCACGGTATTCCCACGGGTGCGGCCTTACCTGGCCCGGGACCGTTTGCGCCTTTTGGCTCACGTATATGATAGTGTCGCTAGCATCCATATGACAGAGAACCCGGGCCGACATGGCTAGTCGTGAACCCAAAGAGGCACTAACCCATGGGGACAGGCATACATGAATCACATCGAGCATGTCGGTCAGCAGCGTGTGAATCCGGGCTGTAGCACTGGGCTAACAGGACTCCGGTAGCCCGGGCTGTAGCAGGCTAGGCAGGACTCCGGATGTCATCGCGTGACATTTCCCCGAAGGGACAGACACAGGAACGAAGTGAAACACATGCCGGCCAGTCAAGTGTCCTGAGCACTAGTGCTGGGCTAGCAGGACTCCGGTGAAACGGGCTGTAGCGGACTGCTATGGCTCAAGGAAGCACTAGACTACATTTCCCCATAAGAGAGGCTGCCAAGGATAAACAACTAGATTGTCGGATCCCACACATACCAAGCATTTCAATCATACACACAATATGCTCGATATGTGTAAATACAACATGGCATCACAACATAACTCTATGACTCAAAGTATTTATTCATTAGGCTCCGAGGAGCGAGATATTACAAACATGGGTCTCATGACCCAACATTCAGAGCATACAAATCAAAGCACATGCGGAAGCTTAGCATGTCTGAGTACAGACATCTACAAATGAAAAAGGCTAAGAAGCCTGACTATCTACCAGATCCTGCCGAGGGCACAAGATCATAGCTGAGGTATCAAGCTAAACGTCGAAGTCCACACGGAACTACTAGCGAGACTGACGTCTCTCTGCAAAACATAAAATAGGCAAACGTGAGTACAAATGTACCCAGCAAGACTTACATCAGAACTAGCTACATATGCATCGGTATCAATAAAGGGGGTGGTGGAGTTTAACTGCAGCAAGCCAGCTTTGACTCAGTGGCTAACCTGAACTACGATTGCAAGTAACTCTTTTGAGGTGGCGCACACGAGTCCACATATTCACCATATCAATACACCACTATGGATCTGCTCCCGTCTCCCTACGAGAAGGCCATCCATAGCACTCACGCTTATCTTGCGCATTTTCGAGTATCCACTTTCACTTGTCTATGAACTATGCAAGGGGACCAAGTTCCCATATCTGAGGAATCCGGCTATTCGAATAGATAATGATAACCCTGCAGGGGTGTACTTCTTCACACATGCTCTCGCCACTTATCGCCCTGTACACGTCATGTACCTCGGCAACCTTCAAGCGGAAGCCGGGCGAGGGAGTCGGCCACGACCTGACTAACCACACAAGTCTCTCGTCCAGGTTTATCGCCTATTCGGGTTCCATCCGCAAGGAGATCTGGCCGGGGTGTCGCTCACGGCCCCAAACGATGTGAGCAGGGTTCCCAAGCCCACCAACCGGGTGCCACTTGGTACACCGTGCCACTGTGCCTAGTCTGTCCCAAGCCCACCTGTACCGAGTGCCACTTGGTAGACTACTAACACTACCTACAAACACCAGAAACTAGTTGCAACTCCTGGACAGAGATCAAGTGGATTAATAAGTCGAGAGGGGCACTTAAGCATTCCAATGCGTGGTAGTAACTGTTCATGGATCACAAACACAGAACTTAGTTCCCGAGGACGGCTGCAATGAGACAACCCACCATGTACTCCTACATGGCCTCTCACCGCTACCTTTACCAAATCCTGTTCACACACTTAGCTCACACACAGTAGGACATGTTCATCACTGTTCCAATTCATCCCCGATGAATCAGACCTGACACAACTCTAAGCATGGCAGGCATGACAAACAAGCATGAATGCGTAGGCACATCAGGGCTCAAACAACTCCTACTCATGCTAGTGGGTTTCTTCTATTTACTGTGGCAATGACAGGTCATGCAGAGGATAAGGGGTTCAACTACCGCAACAAGTAACAAATGAATCGTTGTTGTCCTAATGCAGTAAAATAGAGCAGGGCGAGAGTGTGGGATTTTATCGGAATGAGCAAGGGGGTTTTGCTTGCCTGGCACTTCTGAAGATAATATAGCTCTTCATCGGTGTAATCGATCACATCGTCGGAAACATCGTCGACTGAGAGGGGACGGTTACCGGCAAACAGAGAAGGACATAATCAATGCAATGCAACAATATGATGCATGATCATGACATGGCAATATGTTGTGATTTGAGCTAATGCAACTAGCAGCAGGTTAAATGAAGTTGGTTTGAATCTAAGATTCAAATTCAAACTCCACATGTCGTTATTTAAATGGCATTCATTTGATTTGTCCTAAACAGTAGCTATAAGTTGTTCTAACATGCATGAAAATAGCATAAATGGATAGATTGGATTTTTCTAATAATTTGTCATATATAAATTATTTCATTCTGAGCTATAGATTAATTTCTATGATTTTTTGAAGTTTACACTATTTTCTGGAGCTTCCTATATAAGAATAAATCTAGAAAAGGGTTTACTGCGTTAGCCTGGCGTCAGTGTGACGTCAGCAAGTCAAGGGGGGCTGGTCCGGGTCAAACCTGACCAGTGGGGTCCACTGGTCAGTGACCCAGTGGAGCCTAGGGTCAATGACAGGTGGGTCCGGTCAACAGACACGTCAGCACAATCAACTTTGACTTGTGGGGCCACTATGATTAGTTAAAACTAATCATAAACTAAACTACGGTTAATTAAGGCGTGGGGCCCAGCAGTCAGTGAGAGAGGGGGGTTAGTTAGCCCCGTCATTAGTGCTAATGACGGGTCCACGTCAGCGGCTGCCGGGGTTAGTCGCCGGCGACGACCCAGAGCGGCGGTGGCTCACCGGAGTGGCGCGTCGGCGGCTGGTGTTCGGGTGCAAGTGGCACGGCGGCTACGGCGTGCGAGAGGAAAAACAGAGGAAGGGAGAAGAGTTAGTGGCTCACGGCGGTTGCGACGGCCGTCGAAGTGGGCTGGGGGAAGTCGGAGCTGAGCGAGGCGGCGAGGGGGATCTTCGGCGACGGCAGTCGGGGACGGCTCGATGAGGCCAGAGGAGCGTGCCCGGCGTTGAGTGGCGGAGCGAGGAGGTCGAGGACGTCGAGGCGGAGCTCATGGACGCGTCGTAGGGGCGAGGGGATGGCTCAGGGAGCGGCAGCGGCGAAGGGTGGCGACGGTGGCGCTCGGTGGTCGCGTGGGAGAGAGAACAGAGAGGGGAAGGGAGTCTAGAGAGGGGGGAAAGTGAGAGGGGATCAAAGGGGGGTCGTGTGGTGACTCCTGGGGCCTGTCCTGCGTCGGCAGAAGCAGGAGGTGGCCTCGCGCATGGCCAGCAGGCGGCGAGCACGCGCCCCTGTCCTTTTGTCCAAGGAGGAAGACACAGGGGGCAGCGGTGGTGAGTTGGGCCGCCAGCTACAGTACTGGGCCTGTTGGTGGGCGCCAGGTAAGCTTCCTTCCTTTTTTTTATTTCTGTTTTCTATTTTCTGTAATTGTTTGGGCTTTATTAAAAATACCAGGGCACTTCTAAAAATCCTGAAAATAATTGTGGGAACTATTTAAATTATTTAAAACATCCCACATTTAGTTTCAGAATTATTTGAGCATTTAAAATATTTATAGCATTTAAATGCCCAAATTCAAATACTTTATGAATTGATTTCAAAAATCCAGAATGGTCCTAGAAATATGTGCACCATTGTGGGCAGAGGTTTTCAACCAATCCAAAAATGGTGAACTTTTCTGAAAGGCATCTTGGGTTCAAGAAAATATTTTTAGGTTGAACCTAGTTGAGTTATTTTGGTGCTAGGGTTTGATCAGTCCCCATTTCAACTTTAAATAAAATTTAAACATGATGCAACAAGATCAAGCAAGAACAACACGGGCTGAGCTAGGGCTGTGACAACTCACCCCCACTAAACAAGAATCTCGTCCCGAGATTCAAGACGTGAGGTAAGAAGAAAGAGGGGACACGAGGCTAACACAATCTTCATGATCCAGGTGTCTTTCTCGAGGTTGTTGATTCATTACATCACCTTGATCTCGACGTCTTGCTTTGAGAACTACATCCAACATGACAACGAGTAGAAAGGAAGAATTTTAGAAGTATCGATCTTCCTGAGGTTCGAGCAACTTAGGATCATCTTTCTGATCACAAGATCAACTCACGGAATGAGACATAGAAACATCTCTGGAGCTGAGAGGCAAAACATGCATCAGGAGGGACCGAAGAAACAATTTGACGAGGGTTTCAAGTAGCGAGGAATTTTTTTTTGCCATGTTTCCATAACGGGGCACCTTGGGGAAGGTGACTCGTAGAACTATTCCCTTAAGTGGCAAAAAGAATTACTTTTGATATAGAGATCATTGAAACTCTCTACACCAGTCTAAGGAAAATCACAATTGATCGTTTGAAGGAATCCGAAAGAATGGCATACCCAGTTTGTAAAGGAAACTAGAGTTATAAGACAACTCGGCAAACGGAAGGCACGTTCCAATTGATACCGAGGATATAACCTAGTGTCTGAGCATGCTCTCAAGAACTTGAGCATTTCCATATTCATCAGGGTCTTACCAACATCCGTGCCGAGGATCCTGGCAACACATCATACTACCATGATGAATAGTGATGGACGATGCAGATGCAAAGGAGGACAACACCTTCTCAGATTTTACCTTAGCAAGGCCAAGGAGAACAAAATCTGGATGATCGACTGAGAGACATTTAGCACTCCGCTTCTAATGTTCCCCTTGATGTGCTAGCGTAACCCATTCATAGATATGGTTTGGTATCTAGAACATCAAGTAAAAGGTCGGACTTCTGGAGCACAGGAATCCATAAGGAATAACTACCGGAGTAATTCCTACGAAATCCTTATGGGGAGGTGGCCAACTTCTTCAATGAAGATACTACAATAATAGGTCTTCCGGCTGGGTGTGTCAGCCACGACATCCACTTTACCGGGTTACACAGAGACCAATGTTATAGTTCTTGGGAAAATGTTCCAACCATCATATCTGCCTGAGATTCAGATCTGGTTGGTGTCAGGATATTCCAGACTCATCGAGTCTAGAAAGAAAATGATAGTTCGCAACACCAATCGACGAGATGACGTTGCGAGATTCTCGGGAAATGAACTACGATAGCAAGCTCCAAAACATGAGCGGGTTCCGCTACAAACATGTGAACACGCTATCCAAGACAAGCATGACCGCGCAGTAGTCTTATAATAAAACACTACCGAGTTCAGGAGGGAACCATCAACGAGGATATCGAAGTCCTTGCATAAGTCTAGCTCTTAAGAAGAAACTTCTTCTCCTTGAACAAACCAATCAGTGGCTTGGTGTGCTAGGGACACATATGGAGTGGAGGTAATTAATCTACCAAACCATAGAATACTTCGCACGTATGCATGACTGATTTGGGATGATTCCAAGGAAAACAAAAACAAGCTTTCTCAAATTCACGGCAGCAACTTTCATCAATTGCACGTGAATTGGAGGAAGTCGCTCCTTTGATCCAAGCATAAGCTTCATGAACGGAACACGAAGACATTGCTTACAAAGTTTTCAACACTAGGTTGATGTTCAACATGAATCATGGGGGAGACAAAATGTTGTTGATGGCTCAACAACAACTCATCGGAATTTCCATATCACTGGACTTCCACCATCATGTGAACACGGTGATAGCATTGGTCAGGCCAAAGGATGTAATGGTGTATTGCTCGAGGGATCAACCACGAGTAAGACAACATTACGAACATCGTTGGTTCTGATTTGATTTGACGATAGCCCACACTCAAATCAAAGGATTGGTAAGACAATAGCACCGACAATTGATCACGTGGATCAATCGATGAAGATATTATCTTTCTTCAACACAAATACAAGATATCCCCTAGGGATGAGTGTGGTAGGACAAGCTTTTATCTTCCAACTCTCCAAGTTGTTGTTTACTTAACCAACTAGCTCAGGGGTATCCAACACAGATTATTGGAGAAAGAGTGGTTTATTGAAAAACCAACTTGATCACGAACTCAACATATCGGTCAGGGGACGACCTGGTGATACTCCCATGAAGATATCCGGAAAATCACGAACCACCGATATGTCTCTAAGATCGAGAACAATCTTGCTTTTCAAGGCAAGACGACATGATCAGAAGAGTAAGGGATTGAATAATCCTAACTCATTGATCGAAGAGTGCACCGGAAATAAGGACTAGGTAGCACGATCAATCTTAGGATGATGATTTAATAACCAACAAGCTAAGAATGAGAATATTGTCCAATTACTACCAAGCAACGAGCTGCTTGGAGCATTGATTTCACACATCACAATTCACTTGTCGGCATTTCGGTTACAACAACACGAGGGCCGAGGAATGAATGATGATGGTGAGAAGTATCACTGCATCAAGAATTCATAAGAAATGGTGCAATTCCTATAATATTCTTGACATAAATATGGTAACACTTCAAGGTAGAACAGAGCAAAAGCTGGATTGGCATTTTATCTGCGGAATACAACTGCTTTGACCCAATCCTAGAAATGGACAAGGTACTAGAGTTTGTTTCTCCTAGTCATTCCAGAATAGAATGGCTTGACGGACCACAAGAATAATAGGCGTTGATAACACGAATGCACAACTATTCTTAACCAACAATTGATACAAGAGGGTCAGAATACAACTAAAAAGGGACAACTCAGAGGAACATATAATTTCTTAAGTTGTAGATGCATCGGTTAGCATGTTGAATAAATTCAACATGTTTCTTCCGGATAACCCATGCAGAAAGGTAGGACTGGCAGGTTCACAATATAGGATCGAGATCTCATCAAGAGCACTCCTATTGTGATCTTTTGGTTCAAAGAACTTCTGCCACATTGATCCATGGTATTTGGAAGAATGATATACCACGGACCTCGAGGACTATCACAAGGTTACTAATATCCTAAAGGAACTAGCAAACACTATCGACATGAGGTAGGTAGGGTGAAGCTCGGGTTCAAAACCCAGGAGTAGAATGCCTACTAACTAATAACATCACGGGATGCTTTTGAGAAAGATGGCCAGAATCATCATGCTGGGAACACAAAATATGGCTAGATTACTAGGTGGTTTCATAAGATACCTAGGGTCATAATAGTGGCTCCAACACATACGTCAAGGCAATGGAGTACCTCAACAGACCGCTTAGCGTGCTTAATCTGGCCCAAAGGACATCGGGAATGGAAAGAAAGGATTTGTAAATGCATCAGGCTATGTAGAGACCTGGGATGACTCAGACAGCATAACGGCTGTAAATGCTCAGAAATTTTTTTGAGACATTCACAAGGATTGCATAGTCACTTGTCAACATCATATCAAGGTTCTGAGGCCAGCTATGAACATATGGAAGTAGTAGGAACTGAACTGAGGCTTGAACTCAACAATCCTAGGCAACTACGGTTTAGTAACATGCCATCCTGAGAGATAGAAAAGAAGCCTAGTTCTTAACCCCGTGGAAAAGATAAGATGACTCAGATCAGAGGGCATGGGGTATAAGGAGTAAAAAGAGCCTTACGTTCCCTTCCACAATCAATTCCCTTATATAACTAAAGCATTTCTAGACACAACTTCGACCAGTTTGGCTTGGTAATCCTACAGGTAGTCAGGCTCTGATACCAAAGCTGTCAGGATCCCGATCCTAAGCCACATCGATCTAGCATGTAACACATCATATCACTTTGCGGCCTCACGCACGGTATTCCCACGGGTGCCACCTTACCTGGCCCGGGACCGTTTGCGCCTTTTGGCTCATGTATATGATAGTGTCGCTAGCATCCATATGACAGAGAACCCGGGCCGACATGGCTAGTCGTGAACCCAAAGAGGCACTAACCCATGGGGACAGGCATACATGAATCACATCGAGCATGTCGGTCAGCAGCGTGTGAATCCGGGCTGTAGCACTGGGCTAACAGGACTCCGGTAGCCCGGGCTGTAGCGGGCTAGGAAGGACTCCGGATGTCATCGCGTGACATTTCCCCGAAGGGACAGACACAGGAACGAAGTGAAACACATGCCGGCCAGTCAAGTGTCCTGAGCAGTAGTGCTGGGCTAGCAGGACTCCGGTGAACCGGGCTGTAGCGGACTACTGTGGCTCAAGGAAGCACTAGACTACATTTCCCCATAAGAGAGGCTGCCAAGGATAAACAACTAGATTGTCAGATCCCACACATACCAAGCATTTCAATCATACACACAATATGCTCGATATGTGTAAATACAACATGGCATCACAACATAACTCTACGACTCAAAGTATTTATTCATTAGGCTCCGAGGAGCGAGATATTACAAACATGGGTCTCATGACCCAACATTCAGAGCATACAAATCAAAGCACATGCGGAAGCTTAGCATGTCTGAGTACAGACATCTACAAATGAAAAAGGCTAAGAAGCCTGACTATCTACCAGATCCTGCCGAGGGCACAAGATCATAGCTGAGGTATCAAGCTAAACGTCGAAGTCCACACGGAACTACTAGCGAGACTGACGTCTCTCTGCAAAACATAAAATAGGCAAACGTGAGTACAAATGTACCCAGCAAGACTTACATCAGAACTAGCTACATATGCATCGGTATCAATAAAGGGGGTGGTGGAGTTTAACTGCAGCAAGCCAGCTTTGACTCAGTGGCTAACCTGAACTACGACTGCAAGTAACTCTTTTGAGGTGGCGCACACGAGTCCACATATTCACCATATCAATACACCACTATGGATCCGCTCCCGTCTCCCTACGAGAAGGCCATCCATAGCACTCACGCTTATCTTGCGCATTTTAGAGTATCCACTTTCACTTGTCTATGAACTATGCAAGGGGTCCAAGTTTCCATATCCGAGGAATCCGGCTATTCGAATAGATAATGATAACCCTGCAGGGGTGTACTTCTTCACACACGATCTTGCCACTTATCGCCCTGTACACGTCATGTACCTCAGCAACCTTCAAGCGGAAGCCGGGCGAGGGAGTCGGCCACGACCTGACTAACCACACAAGTCTCTCGTCCAGGTTTATCGCCTATTCGGGTTCCATCCGCAAGGAGGTCCGGCCGGGATGTCACTCACGGCCCCAAACGATGTGAGCAGGGTTCCCAAGCCCACCAACCGGGTGCCACTTGGTACACCGTGCCACTGTGCCTAGTCTGTCCCAAGCCCACCTGTGCTGAGTGCCACTTGGTAGACTACTAACACTACCTACAAACACCAGAAACTAGTTGCAACTCCTGTACAGAGATCAAGTGGATTAATAAGTCGAGAGGGGCACTTAAGCATTCCAATGCATGGTAGTAACTGTTCATGGATCACAAACACAGAACTTAGTTCCTGAGGACGGCTGCAATGAGACAACCCACCATGTACTCCTACATGGCCTCTCACCGCTACCTTTACCAAATCCTGTTCACACACTTAGCTCACACACAGTAGGACATGTTCATCACTGTTCCAATTCATCCCCGATGAATCAGACCTGACACAACTCTAAGCATAGCAGGCATGACAAACAAGCATGAATGAGTAGGCACATCAGGGCTCAAACAACTCCTACTCATGCTAGTGGGTTTCATCTATTTACTGTGGCAATGACAGGTCATGTAGAGGATAAGGGGTTCAACTACCGCAACAAGTAACAAATGAATCGTTGTTGTCCTAATGCAGTAAAATAGAGCAGGGCGAGAGTGTGGGATTGTATCGGAATGAAGAAGGGGGTTTTGCTTGCCTGGCACTTCTGAAGATAATATAGCTCTTCATCGGTGTCATCGATCACATCGTCGGAAACATCGTCGACTGAGAGGGGACGGTTACCGGCAAACAGAGAAGGACATAATCAATGCAATGCAACAATATGATGCATGATCATGACATGGCAATATGCTGTGATTTGAGCTAATGCAACTAGCAGCAGGTTAAATGAAGTTGGTTTGAATCTAAGATTCAAATTCAAACTCCCCATGTGGTTATTTAAATGGCATTCATTTGATTTGTCCTAAACAGTAGCTATAAGTTGTTCTAACATGCATGAAATTAGCATAAATGGATAGATTGGATTTTTCTGATAATTTTTCATATATAAATTATTTCATTCTGAGCTATAGATTAATTTCTATGATTTTTTGAAGTTTACACTATTTTCTGGAATTTCCTATATAAGAATAAATTCAGAAAAGGGTTTACTGCGTCAGCCTGGCGTCAGTGTGACGTCAGAAAGTCAACAGGGGCTGGTCCGGGTCAAACCTGACCAGTGGGGTCCACTGGTCAGTGACCCAGTGCAGCCTAGGGTCAATGACAGGTGGGTCCGGTTAACAGACACGTCAGCACAGTCAACTTTGACTTGTGGGGCCACTGTGATTAGTTAAAACTAATCATAAACGAAACTACGGTTAATTAAGGCGTGGGGCCGAACAGTCAGTGAGAGAGGGGGTTAGTTAGCCCCGTCATTAGTGCTAATGACGGGTCCACGTCAGCGGCCGCCGGGGTTAGTCGCCGGCGACGACCCAGAGCGGCGGTGGCTCACCGGAGTGGCGCTAGGGACAGCGGCTGGGTGCGCTGAGGACACCAGGAGGTAGCTCATGCTCCCGCGCATCCAGCGGAGGCAGCAGAAGGTCATGGGGCGGCCGGGGCTCGCCGGAACGAGCTCGGGGCAGCGGCCGGTGTTCGGGCGCAAGTGGCGCGGCGGCTACGGCGTGCGAGAGGAAAAACAGAGGGAGGGAGAAGAGTCAGTGGCTCACGACGGTTGCGACGGCCGTCGAAGTGGGCTCGGGGGAAGTCAGAGCTGAGCGAGGCGGCGAGGGGGATCTCCGGCGACGGCAGTCGGGGACGGCTCGGTGAGGCCAGAGGAGCGCGCCCGACGTCGAGTGGCGGAGTGAGGAGGTCGAGGACGTCGAGGCGGAGCTCATGGACGCGTCGTAGGGGCGAGGGGATGGCTTAGGGAGCGGCAGCGGCGAAGGGTGGCGACGATGGCGCTCGGTGGTCGCGTGGGAGAGAGAACATAGAGGGGGAGGGAGTCCAGAGAGGGGGGAAAAGTGAGAGGGGATCGAAGGGGGGTCGCGTGGCGACTCCTGGGGCCTCTCCTGCGTCGGCAGAAGCAGGAGGTGGCCTCGCGCGTGGCCAGCAGGCGGCGAGCACGCGCCCCTGTCCTTCTGTCCAAGGAGGAAGACGATAGGGGGCAGCGGTGGTGAGCTGGGCCGCCAGCTACAGTACTGGGCCTGTTGGTGGGCGCCAGGTAAGCTTCCTTCCTTTTTTTATTTCTATTTTCTATTTTCTGTAATTGTTTGGGCTTTATTAAAAATACCAGGGCACTTCTAAAAATCCTGAAAATAATTGTGGGCACTATTTATATTATTTAAAACATCCCACATTTAGTTTTAGATATATTTGAGCATTTAAAATATTTATAGCATTTAAATGCCCAAATTCAAATACTTTATGAATTAATTTCAAAAATCCAGAATGGTCCTAGAAATATGTGCACCATTTTGGGCAGAGGTTTTCAACCAATCCAAAAATGTTGAACTTTTCTGAAAGGCATCTTCGGTTCAAGAAAATATTTTTAGGTTGAGCCTAGTTGAGTTCTTTTGGTGCTAGGGTTTGATCAATCCCCATTTCAACTTGAAATAAAATATAAACATGATGCAACAAGATCAAGCAAGGACAACACGGGCTGAGCTAGGGCTGTGACAGCCGCCAAGCCCTAAAACCTCTCGGGAGGGCTGATCTGGAGTCCGTTCGGGGCTCCGGATAGGGGGATTCATCATCGTCGTCATCAACCATCCTCCATCACCAATTTCATAATGCTCACCGCCGTGCGTGAGTAATTCCATCGTAGGATTGCTGGACGGTGATGGGTTGGATGAGATCTATCTGAGATTGATGTTGCTATGACTTTTCTATGCTTAATGCTTGTCACTAGGGCCCGAGTGCCATGATTTCAGATCTGAAACTATTATGTTTTCATGAATATATGTGTGTTCTTGATCCTATCTTGCAAGTCTGTTGTCACCTACTATGTGTTATGATCCGGCAACCCCGAAGTGACAATAATCGGGACAACTCCTGGTGATGACCATAGTTTGAGGAGTTCATGTATTCACTATGTGCTAATGCTTTGTTCCGGTTCTCTATTAAAAGGAGGCATTAATATCCCTTAGTTTCCATTAGGACCCCGCTGCCACGGGAGGGTAGGACAAAAGATGTCATGCAAGTTCTTTTCCATAAGCACGTATGACTATATTCAGAATACATGCCTACATTACATTGATGAATTGGAGCTAGTTCTATGTCACCCTTTGTTATGCTTGTTACATGATGAACCACATCCGGCATAATTCTCCATCACCGATCCAATGCCTACGAGCTTTTCCTATATTGGTTCTCGCTTATTTACTTTTCCGTTCCTACTGTTATAATCACTACAAAACACCAAAAATATTACTTTTGCTTCTGTTACTTTTGTTACCGTTACCACTACTATCATATTACTTTGCTACTAAATACTTTGGTGCAGATACTAAGTTATCCAGGTGTGGTTGAATTGACAACTAAACTGCTAATACTTGAGAATATTCTTTGGCTCCCCTTGTGTCGAATCAACAAATTTGGGTTGAATACTCTACCCTCAAAAACTGTTGCGATCCCCTATACTTGTGGGTTATCAAGACTATTTTCTGGCGCCATTGCCGGGGAGCATAGCTCTATTATTTGAGTCACTTGGGATTTATATCTGCTGGCCACTATGAAGAAATTGAAAGACGCTAAGACAACAATTTATCCCTCAACTATGAGGGGAGGTAAGGAATTACCATCTAGCTCTGCACTTGATTCACCTTCTGTTTTGAGTAAGCTTGCGACACCTAAACCCGCTTCTGCTATTTGTTCTGATATGTCGCATGTTATTGATGATGCCACTTCTTCTATGCATGATTCTTATGATGAAACTACTTCTATGCTTGATACTACTGTGCCACTTGGTGAATTCCTTGATGAACAAATTGGTAGGGCTAGAGAGAAAGAAATTATTGAAACTGATTGTATTGATGAATGTGATGATGAAGATATGCCTGTTATTCCTGAGGGTTATGTTTTTGATATTGAAGTGTCTGCAGCTATTTTAGCTTCCAAAGATAGATATGAACTGAAAAGGTTATTAGTTAAATGGAATAAGCAATCTCTTAAAGATAGAATGAAACCTGACCCTGCTTTTGCTACTTCACCTATTTGTGTTGCTGATAAGGATTATGAATTCTCTGTTGATCCTGATATAATTACTTTGGTTGGATCTGATCCTTTTCATGGTTATGAATCTGAAACTGTTGTGGCACATCTTACTAATTTAAATGATATATAGCCACCATGTTCACTAATGATGAGAGATCTCGCTACTTTTATATCCTTAAAATATTTATGTTCTCATTAAAGGGTGATGCTAAGATATGGTTCAATTCTCTTGATCCTGGTTGTGTGCGTAGTCCCCAGGATATGATTTATTACTTCTCTACTAAATATTTCCCTGCTCATAAGAAACAAGCTGCTTTAAGGGAAATATACAACTTTGTGCAAATTGAAGAAGAGAGTCTCCCACAAGCTTGGGGGAGGCTTCTCAAGTTACTTAATGCTTTGCCTGATCATCCTCTTAAGAAAAATGAAATACTTGATATCTTTTATAATGGACTAATCAATGCTTCTAGAGATTACTTGGATAGTTGTGCTGGTTCTGTTTTTAGGGAAAGAACACCGGATGAAGTTGAAATTCTATTGAATAATATGTTGACAAATGAAAATAATTGGACACTTTCTGAGCCAGCTCCTGCCCCAATTAATGAGCCTATTCCTAAACCAAATCTGAAGAAGAGAGGTGTTCTATTTCTCAGTCCTGAAGATATGCAAGTGGCAAATAAATCTATGAAAGAAAAAGTTATTAAAGTTGAAGACGTTAAGAATTTACCTCCTATTGAAGAAATACATGGTCTTAATCTACCACCTGTTGAAGAAACATATGATCTTAGTCCATTACCTATTGAAGAACCTCCTGGTCTTGATAACCCGACACAGGTAGTAAAGGTAAATTCTCTCTATAGATTTGATGAAGGTGATATTCCTCACTATAAGTCTGCTAGACAATGCTTAGAAGAGTTTGATAATTTTATTGTCAAACAAGAAAACTTCAATGCTTCTTTTGGTAGACATTTGAAATACAATTCAAATATGCTTAAACACTTGGGTGATTATTTGGCTAATATTAGAGGTGAACTTAAACTCGTTAGCAAACATGCTTCTATGGTTACCACCCAAGTAGAGAAAGTACCTAAAGCTCAAAATGATTTGCTCAATGAAATGAATAGTAAGAAAAATGATTATGCTGTTAGAGTGGCTACTAGAACTGGTAGAATGACTCAGGAACCTTTGTATCCTGAAGGCCACCCTAAGAGAATTGAGCAAGATTCTCAGAGAAATAATATTGATGTACCTAGTTCTTCTAAAAAGAAGAAAAATAAAAATGATATGACTTTGCATGCTTCTAGTGAACCTATTGCTGAACCACCTGATAATCCAAATGATATATCTATTTCTGATGCTGAAACACAATCTGGTAATGAACATGAACCTACTGAAAATGCTAAAGATGATGTTCATGATGATGCTCAACCTAGTAATGATAATGATGTAGAAATTGAACCTAATGTTGATCTTGATAACCCACAATCAAAGAATCAACGTTATGATAAGAAAGACTTTGTTGCTAGGAAACATGGTAAAGAAAGAGAACCATGGGTTCCGAAACCCATGCCTTTTCCTCCCAAACCATCCAAGAAAAAGGATGATGAGGATTTTGAGCGCTTTGCTAAAATGATTAGACCTATCATTTTGCGTATGTGATTGACTGATATGCTCAAAATGAATCCTTATGCTAAATATATGAAAGATATTGTCACTAATAAAAGAAAGATACCGGAAGCTGAAATTTACACCATGCTTGCTAATTATACTTTTAAGGGTGGAATACCAAAGAAACTTGGAGATCCAGGAGTACCTACTATACCATGCTCCATTAAAAGAAACTATGTTAAAACTGCTTTATGTGATCTTGGAGCCGGTGTTAGTGTTATGCCTCTCTCTTTATATAATAGAGTTGACTTGAATAAGTTGACACCTACTGAAATATCTTTGCAAATGGTTGATATTGATAAATCAACTGCTATACCTGTCGGTATCTGTGAGGATGTGCCTGTTGTGGTTGCAAACGTTACTATTTTAACGGACTTTGTTATTCTTGATATTCCCGAGGACGATAGTATGCCTATTATTCCTGGAAGACCTTTTCTGAATACTGCAGGAGCTGTTATTGATTGCAACAAAGGCAATGTCACTATTCATGTTAATGGTAATGAGCATACGGTACACTTTCCGAGGAAACGGCCTCAAGTTCATAGTATCAACTCTATTGGAAAAATTCCATCGATTATTTTTGGAGGCTTTGAATTTCCTCATCCTACTATCAAAAACAAATATGATATTCTTATTATTGGGGATGTGCATATCCCCGTTGAGGTAACATAGTGTCATTTGAAATTTCTCCGGTTCCATGTTATTCGGAATGAGTTTGTTAACAAGACTTGATCAACCTTGTTAGTGGATTCCTTTTGATGAGCATGAGATGGATGAAACTAGAAGGCGCAACCTTCTGTACCCTCTTTCTATTTTCTGTTATTTAGTTGAAATAAAGTAAAATAGTATTTTTCTGTCTCTTTTCCGATTTATCCGTGCAATATAAAATACCCCGAAAATAAAAGTTCTCCAAATGCCCTGAAAATGAAATATGATTTTTTCTAGAATATTTGAGGATTTATGGAACTGAGAACACAACAGGGGGGTCGACCACCTGGGCACGAGGGTGGAGGGCGCGCCCTACCCCCCAGGGGGGCACCCCCCTGCCTCGTGGGCCCACGGTGACCCTCCTCCACTTATTCCTGCACCCATACAACTCTTCTTCCTCCCACAAACACGAATATCTAGCTCAAGCACGAGTTCTAGCTCATTTTGCTGTGATTTTCGATCTCCTTGCTCAAAGCACCTCTCACAAAACTGCTTGGGGAGATTGTTCCTTGGTATGTGACTCCTCCATTGGTCCAATTAGTTTTTGCTCTAGTGCTTCATTCTTTGCAAATTTGTGCTGCATAGGTGACCATGTTCTTGAGCTTGCATGTCAAATTTATATGGTTCTAAGTAGTTCTAATGCATGATATATCCTCTAGGCACTTGTAGGAGTAGTTGCTATCAGTTTTATTGATCTTGGTTCACTTTTGTTTGAAGTTACTAAAAATTCAGAATTTTCAGAAAATGATGGAGAGACTTTTGAGGGGCTCATCGAGCCGAAGCTCGAAGGAAAAGCAAAATGAAGAAGCACAGAGGCCCAAATTTAATTTGCCTCGTACCGTGGAGGTCCGACCGTGTGAATGGCCTTCCGATGATTTCCTGAGAGCAGCCGGGGTTTATGATGATTTCTATTCATTGGTTGAGAATGCTGGCCTCACCGACTTCCTCCGCGACCAACGTCATCAATATCTCTTACTCACTAATACTTTTGTGCAATACTTCTACTATTTTCCTAAGGAATCACCTCCTTCAGTAGAGTTTCATTTATATGACGTTGTTAAGAAGATGCCACTAGCTTAATTTTGCAAGGTTTGCAAAATACCCTTTGAGGGTACTCTAGATGAACCACATCGTAAGGATCTGGAAGAATTTATTGACACCATCACGGTGGAAGAAACCAGGAAGGTTTCCGACACAAGAATCACTAGCATACATTTTCCTGTTTTATGCTACTTTGCCATATTTGCTAGTCGTTGCTTGATTGGTCGCGGAAACTGTGGAAACCTTAGTGTTCCTGATATTATCATTTTGTTACATGGTTTATTCCGTGATAACACTGTTAGTATGGGCGGATTATTGCTAAACGGTTAAGTTTGAACCGTACAAAGGGCCCCATCTTTGGAGGTATTTATGCGTCACGCCTTGCTGCACATTTTAGCATACCTGTTAGACTCTATGAGAAAGAAGAAAAAATGTTGCCCAATGATTATTTAGATTATAAGAGTATGTTAGTGCATGAATTATTGTTAAAGGCAGGGAAGGGGAGCTTAAATACAAATTATTCTTTCGTAAACATCACCCTGAGACTATTACCTTGCCCGCTCCTTCTTGTTTGATTTATCAGAAAGTCTGTATCTCGTTCCGTGGGCTGCCGTTCAAGCCTACCGGAACCCTACACCAGCCCCAGAGCCGGAACCACAATTTGAACCTCCACGATAGTCTAACTACTAGTGGGATCCGGAAATGATTGCCAGCCAGTGGCAGTCAGGGTCCTCTTAATCTCAGTACGACCCCAGCTACACCTACGGATATCCTCCAGGCCATCCCTGGCAATGAACCAACTTAGACCAAAAGCCTAAGCTTGGGGGAGTACGTATTTCCCACTGACATTACATTATGTTCACACACTCATTGCTAGACGTCGGTGCTCATACTTTTTCATTGCAATATCCATGCTAGTTTATTTTCTTTTTCTTGCTTTCTTCTTGTGTGTTTGTTAAACCTTAAGAAAAACCAAAAAAATTAGTAATAGCTTCTAGTTAGTTTACTTTCTTGCTGTAGTAGTAATAATTAAAAAGAAAAACCAAAAATATTTCCCGTTCTTCTTTTGCTTGTTGGGAGCTTTCCCATGTAAATAGTTTTTATTTTTTTGTTTTCTTTGGGGGTCAACAGGAGAAGACCATAATTAAATTGTTGAAGTGGCTCTTATATGCATTATTGTTGATTTAACCAAGAGCCCATATTGCCTTGTCTTCTCCTGTTTATTGAATTCTCGCAGATTCCAGCTTAGTCCAATGCACGTGCACTCTTATTACTATTCACTTTGTTCGGTCGTGCGAGTGAAAGGCAATTATGATGATATATGATGGACTGACTGAGATGAGCCTATTATGAATAAACATGTTTGCAATGAAAATTAGAGATCATAGTTGCTCGTGCCATGCTTGATTAGCTATGAGTTATAATGGTTTACCTTGCGTGCCAACATGCTATTAAAATGGTTGTGATGCGGTATAGTGGGGTGGTATCCTCCTTTGAATGATTTAAGTGACTCGACTTGGCACATGTTTACACATGTAGTTGAAACAAATCAACATAGCCTTCACGATATTTATGTTCATGGTGGATTATATCCTACTCATGCTTGCATCCAATGTTTATTAATTTTAATGCATGTTCATGGCTGTTGTCGCTCTCTAGTTGGTCGCTTCCCAGTCTTTTGCTAGCCTTAACTTGTACTAAGCGGGAATACTGCTTGTGCATCCAATCCCTTAAACCCCAAAGTTATTCCATATGAGTCCACTATACTTACCTGCCGTTCCAATTAAATTTGTATGTGCCAAACTCTAAACCTTCAAATAAACATTCTGTTTGTATGCTCGAATAGATCATGTATCAACTAGGGCTGCCCTTATCTTCCATGTTAGGCGGGTTATTCTCAAGAGGAGCGGACTCCGCTCCTCACTCACGAGAAAATGGCTGGTCTCTGGGATGCCCAGTCCCATGCTTTATGCAAACTAAATCAAATTAATTGCAAACAAAACTCCCCCTGGGACTGTTGCTAGTTGGAGAAACTCGTTGTTTCGAGCAAGTCATGAATTGATGCTTGTTGGTGGAGGGAGGGTATAAACTTTACCATTCTATTTGGGAACCGCCTATAATGTGTGTAGCATGGAAGATATCGCCATTTCTTGGTTGTTATGTTGACAATGATGTTGGGGAACGTTGCAGAAAATTAAAAATTTTCCTACGGTTTCACCAAGATCCATCTATGAGTTCATCTAGCAACGAGTATTCAGATTAGATAGCATCTACATACCACTTTGTATATTGCAACGGAAGCGTTCGAGTGAACGTGGATGAGGTAGTCGTACTCGCCGTGATCCAATTCACCGATGATCTAGTGCCGAACGGACGGCACCTCCGCGTTCAACGCACGTACGGAAAGCGTGACGTCTCCTCCTTCTTGATCCAGCAAGGCAAAGGAGAGATTGGGGAAGAAGGTTCCAGCAGCAGCACGACGGCGTGGTGATGGTGGAACTGCAGTACTCCGGCAGGGCTTCGCCATGCTCAATGGAGGAGGAGGAGGTGTTGGAGAGGGAGAGGGAG
This sequence comes from Aegilops umbellulata, assembly GCA_032464435.1. NCBI lineage: Eukaryota > Viridiplantae > Streptophyta > Magnoliopsida > Poales > Poaceae > Aegilops > Aegilops umbellulata. The sequence continues at coordinate 460,780,838 of CP136055.1, forward strand.
GCGCCAGGGCAATTGGTGGTCAGCCCCCCTCCCCTCCCCCCTTTATATAACCCCTTGGGGGGGCGCCGGCCCTAGGAGATGAGATCTCCTAGGGGGGGCGGCGGCCAGGGAAGGGGGGCTTGCCCCCCAAGCAAGGGGGCGCCCCCTTTAGGGTTTTCCCTTCCCCCCCAAACCCTAGGCGCATGGGCCCATGGGGGGGGAGGCGCACCAGCCCACTATGGGCTGGTTCCCTCCCTCATACAGCCCATGGGGCCCTCCGGAATAGGTGGCCCCACCCGGTGGACCCCCCGGGACCCTCCGGTGGTCCCGGTACAATACCGATAACCCCGAAACTTGTCCCGATGTCCGTATGATGACTTTCCATATATAAATCTTTACCTCCGGACCATTCCGAAACTCCTCGTGACGTCCGGGATCTCATCCGGGACTCCGAACAACATTCGAGTTACTGCACATACATATCCCTACAACCCTAGCGTCACCGAACCTTAAGTGTGTAGACCCTACGGGTTCGGGAGACATGCAGACATGACCGAGACGGCTCTCGGGCAATAGCCGACAGCGGGATCTGGATACCCATGTTGGCTCCCACATGCTCCACGATGATCTCATCGGATGAACCACGATGTCAAGGATTCAATTAATCCCGTATACGATTCCCTTTGTCAATCGGTATTTTACTTGCCCGAGATTCGATCGTCGGTATCCCAGTACCTCGTTCAATCTCGTTACCGGCAAGTCACTTTTCTCGTTACCGTAATGCATGATCCCGTGATCAAACACCTTAATCACACTGAGCTCATTATGATGATGCATTACCGAGAGGGCCCGGTGATACCTCTCCGTCAAGCGGAGTGACAAATCCCAGTCTCGATCCATGTAACCCAACAGACACTTTCAGAGATACCCGTAGTATACCTTTATAGTCACCCAGTTACGTTGTGACGTTTGGCACACCCAAAGCACTCCTACGGTATCCGGGAGTTACACGATCTCATGGTCTAAGGAAAGGATACTTGACATTGGAAAACTCTAGCAAACGAACTATGCGATCTTATGCTATGTTTAGGATTGGGTCTTGTCCATCACATCATTCTCCTAATGATGTGACCCCGTTATCGATGACATCCAATGTCCATAGTCAGGAAACCATGACTATCTGTCGATCAACGAGCTAGTCAACTAGAGGCTCACTAGGGACATATTGTTGTCTGTTATTCACACATGTATTACGATTTCCGGATAACACAATTATAGCACGAATAAAGACAATTATCATGAATAAGGAAATATAATAATAATGCTTTTATTATTGCCTCTAGGGCATATTTCCAACAGTCTCCCACTTGCAGTAGAGTCAATAATCTAGTTACATTGTGATGAATCAAACACCCATAGAGTTCTGGTGCTGATCATGTTTTGCCTTAGGGAGAGGTTTAGTCAACGGATCTGCGACATTCAGATCCGTGTGCACTTTACAAATTTCTATGTCTCCATCTTGAACATTTTCACGAATGGAGTTGAAGTGACGCTTGATGTGCCTGGTCTTCTTGTGAAACCTGGGCTCCTTTGCAAGTGCAATAGCTCCAGTTTTGTCACAGAAGAGCTTGATTGGCCCCGACGCATTGGGTATGACTCCGAGGTCGGTGATGAACTCCTTCACCCAAATTGCTTCATGTGTTGCCTCCGAGGCTGCCATGTACTCCGCTTCACATGTAGATCCCGCCACGACGCTCTGTTTGCAACTGCACCAGCTTACTGCCCCACCATTCAAAATATACACGTATCCGGTTTGTGACTTAGAGTCATCCAGATCTGTGTCGAAGCTAGCGTCGACGTAACCCTTTACGACGAGCTCTTCGTCACCTCCATAAATGAGAAATATTTCCTTAGTCCTTTTCAGGTACTTCAGGATATTCTTGACCGTTGTCCAGTGTTCCTTGCCGGGATTACTTTGGTACCTACCTACCAAACTTACGGCAAGGTTTACATCAGGTCTGGTACACAGCATGGCATACATAATAGAACCTATGGCTAAGGCATAGGGGATGACGCTCATCTCTTCTATATCTTCTGCCGTGGTCGGACATTGAGCTGAGCTCAATTTCACACCTTGTAATACAGGTAAGAACCCTTTCTTAGATTGATCCATATTGAACTTCTTCAATATTTTATCAAGGTATGTGCTTTGTGAAAGACCTATGAGGCGTCTCGATCTATCTCTATAGATCTTGATGCCTAATATATAAGCAGCTTCTCCAAGGTCCTTCATTGAAAAACTTTTATTCAAATAGGCCTTAATGCTGTCCAAGAGTTCTATATCATTTCCCATCAAAAGTATGTCGTCTACATATAATATGAGAAATGCTACAGAGCTCCCATTCACTTTCTTGTAAACACAGGCTTCTCCATAAGTCTGTGTAAACCCAAACGCTTTGATCATCTCATCAAAGCGAATGTTCCAACTCCGAGATGCTTGCACCAGCCCATAAATCGAGCGTTGGAGCTTGCACACCTTGTCAGCATTCTTAGGATCGACAAAACCTTCCGGCTGCATCATATACAATTCTTCCTTAAGGAAACCATTAAGGAATGCCGTTTTGACGTCCATTTGCCATATCTCATAATCATAGTATGCGGCAATTGCTAACATGATTCGGACGGACTTCAGCTTCGCTACCGGTGAGAAAGTCTCATCGTAGTCAATTCCTTGAACTTGTCGATAACCCTTAGCGACAAGCCGAGCTTTATAGATGGTCACATTACCATCCGCGTCTGTCTTCTTCTTAAAGATCCATTTATTTTCTATGGCTCGCCGTTCAACGGGCAAGTCAGTCAAAGTCCATACTTCATTTTCATACATGGATCCTATCTCGGATTTCATGGCTTCCAGCCATTTGTCGGAATCCGGGCCTGCCATTGCTTCCTCATAGTTCGAAGGTTCACCATTGTCCAACAACATGATTTCCAAGACAGGGTTGTCGTACCACTCTGGTGCGGAACGTGTCCTTGTGGACCTTCGAATTTCAGTAGGAGCTTGATTAGAAGTATCTTGATCATTATCATTAATTTCCTCTCTAGTCGGTGCAGGCACCTCAGGAACGATTTCTTGAGTTTCGCCATTTTCCGGTTCAAGAGGTAACACTTCATCAAGTTCTACTTACCTCCCACTTACTTCTTTCGAGAGAAACTCTTTCTCCAGAAAGGATCCATTCTTGGCAACAAAGATCTTGCCTTCGGATCTGAGGTAGAAGGTATACCCAACAGTTTCTTTAGGGTATCCTATGAAGACGCATTTTTCCGACTTGGGTTCGAGCTTTTCAGGTTGAAGTTTCTTGACATAAGCATCGCATCCCCAAACTTTTAGAAACGACAGCTTAGGTTTCTTCCCAAACCATAATTCATACGGTGTCGTCTCAACGGATTTCGACGGAGCCCTATTTAAAGTGAATGCGGCAGTCTCTAAAGCATAGCCCCAAAAAGATAGCGGTAAGTCGGTAAGAGACATCATAGATCGCACCATATCTAATAGAGTGCGATTACGATGTTCGGACACACCATTACGCTGAGGTGTTCCAGGCGGCGTGAGTTGTGAAACTATTCCACATTTTCTTAAGTGTGTGCCAAACTCGTGACTCAAGTATTCTCCTCCACGATTTGATCATAGAAACTTGATCTTTCTTTCACGTTGATTTTCAACCTCACTCTGAAATTCCTTGAACTTTTCAAAGGTCTTAGATTTGTGTTTCATTAAGTAGACATACCCATATCTACTCAAGTCATCAGTGAGGGTGAGAACATAACGATAGCCACCGCGAGCCTCAACACTCATTGGACCGCACACATCGGTATGTATGATTTCCAATAAGTTGGTTGCTCGCTCCATTGTTCCTGAGAACGGAGTCTTGGTCATTTTACCCATGAGGCATGGTTCGCACGTGTCAAATGATTCATAATCAAGAGACTCTAAAAGTCCATCTGCATGGAGCTTCTTCATGCGTTTGACACCTATGTGACCAAGGCGGCAGTGCCACAAATATGTGGGACTATTGTTATCAACTTTAAATCTTTTGGTACTCACACTATGAATATGTGTATCATCACGTACGAGATTCATCAAGAATAAACCATTAACCATCGGAGCATGACCATAAAACATATCTCTCATATAAATGGAACAACCATTATTCTCTGATTTAAATGAGTAGCCATCTCGAATTAAGCGAGATCCAGATACAATGTTCATGCTCAAACTTGGCACTAAATAACAATTATTGAGGTTTAAAACTAATCCCGTAGGTAAATCTAGAGGTAGCGTGCCGACGGCGATCACATCGACCTTGGAACCATTCCCGACGCGCATCGTCACCTCGTCCTTCGCCAGTCTCCGTTTATTCCGCAGCTCCTGCTTTGAGTTACGAATGTGAGCAACTGCACCGGTATCAAATACCCAAGAGCCACTACGAGTACTGGTAAGGTACACATCAATTACATGTATATCACATATACCTTTGGTTTTGCCGGCCTTCTTGTCCGCTAAGTATTTGGGGCAGTTCCGCTTCCAGTGACCACTTCCCTTGCAATAAAAGCACTCAGTCTCGGGCTTGGGTCCATTCTTTGGCTTCTTCCCGGCAACTTGCTTACCGGGCGCAGCAACTTCCTTGCCGTCCTTCTTGAAGTTCTTTTTACCCTTGCTCTTCTTGAGCTTAGTGGTTTTATTCACCATCAACACTTGATGCTCCTTCTTGATTTCTACCTCTGCTGATTTCAGCATAGCATATACCTCAGGAATGGTCTTTACCATCCCCTGCATATTGTAGTTCATCACAAAGCTCTTGTAGCTAGGTGGAAGCGACTGGAGGATTCTGTCAATGACCACTTCTTCCGGGAGATTAACTTCCAGTTGAGTCAAGCGGTTGTGCAACCCAGACATTCTGAGTATGTGCTCACTGATAGAGCTATTTTCCTCCATCTTACAGCTAAAGAATTTATTGGAGATCTCATATCTCTCGACCCGGGCATGAGCTTGGAAAACCATTTTCAGCTCTTCGAACATCTCATATGCTCCATGTCTCTCAAAATGCTTTTGGAGCCCCGGCTCTAAGCTGTAAAGCATGCCGCACTGAACGAGGGAGTAATCATCGCAGCGTGACTGCCAAGCGTTCATAACGTCTTGTTCTGCAGGGAGAATAGGTGCGTCACCCAGCGGTGCTCTTAGGACATAATCTTTCTTGGCAGCTATGAGGATGATCCTCAGGTTCCGGACCCAGTCCGTATAGTTGCTACCATCGTCTTTCAGCTTGGTTTTCTCTTGGAACGCGTTGAAGTTGAGGACTACGTTGGCCATTTGATCTACAAGACATATTGTAAAGATTTAGACTAAGTTCATGATAATAAAGTTCATTTGATCAAATTATTTAATGAACTCCCACTTAGATAGACATCCCTCTTCCAGTCATCTAAGTATTACATGATCCGAGTCAACTAGGCCGTGTCCGATCATCACGTGAGACGGACTAGTCAACATAGGTGAACATCTTCATGTTGATCGTATCTTCTATACGACTCATGCTCGACCTTTCGGTCTTCTGTGTTCCGAGGCCATGTCTGTACATGCTAGGCACGTCAAGTCAACCTAAGTGTTTTGCATGTGTAAATCTGTCTTACACCCGTTGTATGTGAACGTTAGAATCTATCACACCCGATCATCACGTGGTGCTTCGAAACAACGAACTGTCGCAACGGTGCACAGTTAGGGGGAACACTTTCTTGAAATTATTATGAGGGATCATCTTATTTACTACCGTCGTTCTAAGTAAACAAGATGCAAAACATGATAAACATCACATGCAATCAAATAATAAACGTGACATGATATGGCCAATATCACATAGCTCCTTCGATCTCCATCTTGGGGCTCCATGATCATCTTGTCACCGGCTTGACACCATGATCTTCATTATCATGATCTTCATCATCGTGTCTCCATGAAGTTGCTCGCCAACTATTACTTCTACTACTATGGCTAACGCGTTTAGCAATAAAGTAAAGTAATTTACATGACGATTCTCAATGACACGCAGGTCATACAAAAAAATAAAGACAACTCCTATGGCTCCTGCCGGTTGTCATACTCATCGACATGCAAGTCGTGATTCCTATTACAATAGCATGAACATCTCATACATCACATATAGATCATTCATCATTCATCACAACTTTGGCCATATCATATCACAAAGCACTTGCTGCAAAAACAAGTTAGACGTCCTCTAATTGTTGTTGCAAGTTTTACGTGGCTGAATTAGGGTTCTAGCAAGAGCGTTTTCTTACCTACGTTCAAACCACAACGTGATTTGTCAACTTCTATTTACCCTTCATAAGGACCCTTTTCATCGAATCCGCTCCAACTAAAGTAGGAGAGACAGACACCCGCCAGCCACCTTATGCAACTAGTGCATGTTAGTCGGTGGAACCGGTCTCACGTAAGCGTACGTGTAAGGTTGGTCCGGGCCGCTTCATCCCACAATACCGCTGAAGCAAGATAAGACTAGTAGCGGCAAGAAGAGTTGACAACATCTACACCCACAACAAATTGTGTTCTACTCGCGCAAGAAGAACTACGCATAGACCTAGCTCATGATGCCACTGTTGGGGAACGTTGCAGAAAATTAAAATTTTTCCTACGGTTTCACCAAGATCCATCTATGAGTTCATCTAGCAACGAGTATTCAGATTAGATAGCATCTACATACCACTTTGTAGATTGCAACGGAAGCGTTCGAGTGAACGTGGATGAGGTAGTCGTACTCGCCGTGATCCAATTCACCGATGATCTAGTGCCGAACGGACGGCACCTCCGCGTTCAACACACGTACAGAAAGCGTGACGTCTCCTCCTTCTTGATCCAGCAAGGCAAAGGAGAGGTTGGGGAAGAAGGTTCCAGCAGCAGCACGACGGCGTGGTGATGGTGGAACTGCAGTACTCCGGCAGGGCTTCGTCGTGCTCAATGGAGGAGGAGGAGGTGTTGGAGAGGGAGAGGGAGGCGCCAGGGCAATTGGTGGTCAGCCCCCCTCCCCTCCCCCCTTTATATAACCCCTTGGGGGGGCGCCGGCCCTAGGAGATGAGATCTCCTAGGGGGGGCGGGGGGCTTGCCCCCCAAGCAAGGGGGCACCCCCTTTAGGGTTTTCCCTTCCCCCCAAACCCTAGGCGCATGGGCCCATGGGGGGGGAGGCGCACCAGCTCACTATGGGCTGGTTCCCTCCCTCATACAGCCCATGGGGCCCTCCGGAATAGGTGGCCCCACCCGGTGGACCCCCCGGGACCCTCCGGTGGTCCCGGTACAATACCGATAACCCCGAAACTTGTCCCGATGTCCGTATGATGACTTTCCATATATAAATCTTTACCTCCGGACCATTCCAAAACTCCTCGTGACGTCCGGGGTCTCATCCGGGACTCCGAACAATATTCGGGTTACTGCACATACATATCCCTACAACCCTAGCGTCACCGAACCTTAAGTGTGTAGACCCTACGGGTTCGGGAGACATGCAGACATGACCGAGACGGCTCTCGGGCAATAGCCAACAACGGGATCTGGATACCCATGTTGGCTCCCACATGCTCCACGATGATCTCATCGGATGAACCACGATGTCAAGGATTCAATTAATCCCGTATACGATTCCCTTTGTCAATCGGTATTTTACTTGCCCGAGATTCGATCGTCGGTATCCCTGTACCTCGTTCAATCTCGTTACCGGCAAGTCACTTTTCTCGTTACCGTAATGCAGGATCCCGTGATCAAACACCTTAATCACACTGAGCTCATTATGATGATGCATTACCGAGAGGGCCCGGTGATACCTCTCCGTCAAGCGGAGTGACAAATCCCAGTCTCGATCCATGTAACCCAACAGACACTTTCAGAGATACCCGTAGTATATCTTTATAGTCACCAAGTTATGTTGTGACGTTTGGCACACCCAAAGCACTCCTACGGTATCCGAGAGTTACACGATCTCATGGTCTAAGGAAAGGATACTTGACATTGGAAAAACTCTAGCAAACGAACTATGCGATCTTATGCTATGTTTAGGATTGGGTCTTGTCCATCACATCATTCTCCTAATGATGTGACCCCGTTATCGATGACATCCAATGTCCATAGTCAGGAAACCATGACTATCTGTCGATCAACGAGCTAGTCAACTAGAGGCTCACTAGGGACATATTGTTGTCTGTTATTCACACATGTATTACGATTTCCGGATAACACAATTATAGCATGAATAAAGACAATTATCATGAATAAGGAAATATAATAATAATGCTTTTATTATTGCCTCTAGGGCATATTTCCAACAAATGAAAGTATGCCGCTCAAAATATTATTTATCGCTATTTCAAAACCGAGCTCTAGCACCTCTACAAATCCCTGCTTCCCTCTGCGAAGGGCCTATCTATTTACTTTTATGTTGAGTCATCACCCTCTTATGAAAAGCACTAGCTGGAGAGCGTAGCTGTCATTTGCATCCATTATTGTTAATTTATATTAAGTATGACAATGATTGGATCTCTTTTACCATGAATTACGATGTCTAGTCAGTCCTTGATCTTTAAAGGTGCTCTGCATTTATGTTTTGCAGTCTCACAAAGGGCTAGCGAGATACCATCTTGTTATATCATATTATGATTGTTTTGAGAAAGTGTTGTCACCCGAGATTTATCATTATGGCTCGCTAGTTGATTATGCTATTGATATGAGTAAACATGAGACCCGAGAGTTATTGCAAATGTGGTTAGTCATAATCTTTGCTGAAAACTTGAATGATGGCTTTACATATTTACAACAACAAGAGCAAATAGAGTTTGTAAAAGTTTTTCTTTATCACTTTCAGTTTATCAACTGAATTGCTTGAGGACAAGCAAAGGTTTAAGCTTGGGGGAGTTGATACGTCTCCATCGTATCTACTTTTCCAAACAAGTTTGCCCTTGTTTTGGATTCTAACCTGCATGATTTGAATGGAACTAACCCGGACTGACGTTGTTTTTAGCAGAATTGCCATGGTGTTATTTATGTGCAGAAACAAAAGTTCTCGGAATGACCTGAAACTTCACGGGACATCTTTTCAGAAATAATAAAAAAACCTTGCCAAATATGAAGACCAGGGGGGCCACACCCTGTCCACGAGGGTGGGGGCGCGCCCTCCCCCCTAGGGCGCGCCCCCTACCTCGTGGGCCCCCTAAGGCTCCCCCAACGCCAACTCCAAATCTATATATTTGCTTTTGGGGAGAATAAAATCAAGGAGAAGAAATCATCACATTTTACGATACGGAGCCATAGCCAAGCCCTAAAACCTCCCGGGAGGGCTGATCTGGAGTCCGTTCAGGGCTCCGGAGAGGGGAATTCGTTGTCGTCGTCATCATCAACCATCCTCCATCACCAATTTCATGATGCTCACCGCCGTGCGTGAGTAATTCCATCGTAGGCTTGCTGGATGGTGATGGGTTGGATGAGATCTATCATGTAATCGAGTTATTTTTGGTAGGGTTGATCCCTAGTATCCACTATGATCTGAGATTGATGTTGTTATGACTTTGCTATGCTTAATGCTTGTCACTAGGGCCCGAGTGCCATGATTTCAGATCTGAACCTATTATGTTTTCATGAATATATGTGTGTTCTTGATCCTATCTTGCAAGTCTATAGTCACCTACTATGTGTTATGATCCGGCAACCCTGAAGTGATAATAATCGGGACCACTCCGGTGATGACCATAGTTTGAGGAGTTCATGTCTTCACTATGTGCTAATGCTTTGTTTCGGTTCTCTATTAAAAGGAGGCCTTCATATCCCTTAGTTTCCATTAGGACCCCGCTGCCACGGGAGGGTAGGACAAAAGATTTCATGCAAGTTCTTTTCCATAAGCACGTATGACTATATTCGGAATACATGCCTACATTACATTGATGAATTGGAGCTAGTTTTGTGTCACCCTATGTTATGCTTGTTACATGATGAACCGCATCCGGCATAATTCTCCATCACCGATCCAATGCCTACGAGCTTTTCCTATATTGGTTCTCACTTATTTACTTTTCCGTTGCTACTGTTACAATCACTACAAAACACCAAAAATATTACTTTTGCTTCTATTACTTTTGTTACCGTTACCACTACTATCATATTACTTTGCTACTAAATACTTTGCTGCAGATACTAAGTTATCCAGGTGTGGTTGAATTGACAACTCAACTGCTAATACTTGAGAATATTCTTTGGCTCCCCTTGTGTCGAATCAACAAATTTGGGTTGAATACTCTACCCTCGAAAACTGTTGTGATCCCCTATACTTGTGGGTTATCAGCAGGTACAAGCCCTGAGGAGAGTTATGATGAAGGTGAGAGGAGTTCTCCTAGCTTGCCAAAGGAAGCCACCATAACAAGGAAATAAAGGGACTCTTGATGAGGAAGATGAGGACTTCCGTCTCGAGGAGGTCACTTCCAAGAGGAAGAAGAGTGTTGTTGCCAAAGAGTATGGCACTGCTCAAAATGAGAGACTTGGTGCAAAGCAAGTTTTTGAGTCTACTGCTGCTAGCTGAAAGCAAGGTCAAGGAAAGTCCATGGCCTAAGTGGCTGACAAGAAGAGAGAGAGAGGAAACAAACTTCCCATGTGGTGTTCAAGCCCACATCCATGAGGAGAGGGAGGAACTAGTTGCTAATGGGCCACCTCCCATGCAACAGAAGCTTATGGCAGATATTATACTGCCAGAGCATGGTAATTCACATCTAGTTGCAGAGAACATGAAGGAAGGACAAAGGGGTGAGAAAATAGAGAGAATCAGACCCCTATTCAGTGAGGAGGAGGACTACTGTTAGCTACCGCTTCCACACCAAGAAATAGTGGGACTTCTATGAGACAGTGCTACTTGATAAGAAGCCAGTGGTTAGTGATATGAGATGGGTGGACTAGAAATACATAGATGCAAATTAAGATCATTTTCCCCATATCCATGAGAGCTTCAGGATGGTTGAGGTTGATGCATTCATAGGGAAGAAGATGACTACATGGAACGATGAGATGATCATGCAACTTTATTTCACTGCACACCTCTACCCTGATGGCAAGATTGTGTGGATGACACAGGGAGTCAGGTACCGGTCCAACATTGATGAGTGGGCTGAGTTGATAGGTGCTCCGGAGGCTGATGAGAATAACATAGACGTTTATGCCAAGCGATGGATCACAACACAATGAAGAACATGTACAATACCATTCCAAAGAAGTACTTGGATTCTCATAAGTTGGGATCTATGTACCAGCTCCTGCTTGGTCTAGATACCTCCAAGACAATCATGAGGTATACTATTATGCCTAAATCAGGAGATGATAAAATTATCAAAGGACACTCAATCAACATGTTCCATCATACTGATGGTTTCCAAAAGAGGAAGGTAATGAGTCTCATTGTAGAAACAATCAAGAGGACTGTTGCGGATCATAAGCGATCATGTGGTTTGGCACCACACATTCAGATGCTCATCAACTCCAAGGTTGGTAACAATACATGTCTACTTGATCATCTGCATCTGCCACTACAGGCGAAGTTCAAGGATAACACAGTGATGATGGATCCTTCCCATCCTAGCTCGGCTGTAGCACATGCAGAGATTGAGGCAGAGGTTGAGGCTACTAAGAATCTTGTAGAGCCTAGTGCAACCACCACGCCCTTGCTAAAGACCAAGTCAGCTCAGATGAACTATCTTCTTCGAGCTACTCGGAGGATCGAGCAAATTCTGGCCAACCTCGTGAAGAACCAAGAGAGCTTCGAGAGGATCATAGAGACTAAGTTCCATGACCTAGATGTCAAGGTCACTGAGGTGCGGACCATAGTAGAGAGTCTAAAGAAGGAAGTGGATGAAGCAAAGTTTCATTCTAGCAGTGACCATGAGCACCAGGGCACATGTCTTCCCACTACCACTCAGTTTCAGAAGATGCCCAGGTCAACAGTTGTGCCAGTCACCGACTCCAGAGGCACAGTCTCAGCTCCAACTGCAACACCTGCAGTTGCTTCGTTAGTTCCTCCAGTGGTCTCTACACCACCAGCTCAGCAGACATCGGCCGAGATCTTTCCAGACACACTTCTCTCTACTCCGACCACATCTACGCACATCGGCGCTACAAGTCATAGGACTTCACCACTAGGAGCTGCTATAGATCGAGCCTAGAGCGACGATTAGCTCTTTACTTCATTGAACTTTTTGGTACTTGTTGCCAAAGGGGGAGAATTAGTATAGATCTCTAGGGCTTCAAGAGAGAGAGAGAGTGTGTGCTTTGCTTTTATTGTTTGATTTCTTTGAGTTTTATGCTACTTCGTGATACTTTTGGTTGATGCTTGTTTGAGATTATGTTACTTTTTGCTTGATCATACCGTACTTTGATGCTACGCATGCTTAAATATCTATCTATATGTTCTTTGTATGATCATTCACTTATGTGCTTGGTGATTGATACGTCTCCAACGTATCAATAATTTTTTATTATTCCATGCTATTATATTATCCATCTATGATGTTTTATATGCATCTATATGCTATTTTATATGATTTTTGGGACTAAACTATTAACCTAGAGCCTAGTGCCATTTTCTGTTTTTTCTTTGTTTTTGAGTTTTACAGAAAAGGAATACCAAATAGAGTCGAATTAATGTGCCAATTTTTGATTTTTTTATGGACCAAAAGAAGCCCCCGGAGAAAAAGAGTTGGGCCAGAAGAGTCCCGAGCCATCCACGAGGGTGGAGGGCGCGCCCTACCCCCTCGGCGCGCCTCTTGCCTCGTGGATGACACGAAGACCCCCCCTGACGTGAGACCAACGCCAAAAATTCCTATAAATACAAAAAACCTGGAAAAGAAACCTAGATCGGGAGTTCCGCCGCCGCAAGCCTCTATAGCCACCAAAAACCAATCGGGGCCCTGTTCCGGCACCCTGCCGAAGGGGGGAATCATCACCGGTGTCCATCTTCATCATCTCAGCGCTCTCCATGACAAGGAGGGAGTAGTTCACCCTCGGGGCTGAGGGTATGTACCAGTAGCTATGTGTTTGATCTCTTTCTCTCTCTCTCTCGTGCTCTTGATATGGCACGATCTTGATGTACTGCGAGCTTTTCTATTATAGTTGGATCTTATGATGTTTCTCCCCCTCTATCTCCTTGTGATGAATTGATTTTTCCCTTTGAAGTTATCTTATCGGATTGAGTATTTACGAATTTGAGAACACTTGATCTATGTCTTGCATGTGCTTATCTATGGTGACAATGGGATATTCACGTGATCTACTTGATGTATGTTTTGGTGATCAACTTGTGGGTTCAGTGACCTTGTGAACTTATGCATATGGGTTGGCACACGTTTTCGTCTTGACTCTCCGGTAGAAACTTTGGGGCACTCTTTGAAGTTCTTTGTGTTGGTTGAATAGATGAATCTAAGATTGTGTGATGCATATCGTATAATCATACCCACGGATACTTGAGGTGACATTGGAGTATCTAGGTGACATTAGGGTTTTGGTTGATTTGTGTCTTAAGGTGTATTTTACTACGAACTCTAGGGTTGTTTGTGACACTTATAGGAATAGCCCAACGGATTGATCGGAAAGAATAACTCTGAGGTGGTCTCGTACCCTACAATAATTTCTTCGTTTGTTCTCTGCTATTAGTGACTTTGGAGTGACTCTTTGTTGCACGTTGAGGGATTGTTATATGATCCAATTATGTTATTATTGTTGAGAGAACTTGCACTAGTGAAAGTATGAACCCTAGGCCTTGCTTCCCAGCATTGCAATACCATTTGTGCTCACTTCTATCATTAGTTACCTTGCTGTTTTTATATTTTCAGATTAAAAAAACCTATATCTACCATCCATATTGCACTTGTATCACCATCTCTTCACTGAACTAGTGCACCTATACAATTTACCATTGTATTGGGTGTGTTGAGGACACAAGAGACTCTTTGCTATTTGGTTGCAGGGTTGTTTGAGAGAGACCATCTTCATCCTATGCCTCCCACGGATTGATAAACCTTAGGTCATCCACTTGAGGGAAATTTGCTACTGTCCTACAAACCTCTGCACTTGGAGGCCCAACAACGTCTACAAGAAGAAGGTTGTGTAGTAGACATCAAGCTCTTTTCTGGCGCCGTTGCTGGGGAGGCTAGGTAAGCGGCACTAACACCCCATCAACTAAGCTCTTTTCTGGCGCCGTTGCCAGGGAGGTTAGTGCTTGAAGGTATATCTTTAGATCTTGCAATCGAATCTTTTTCTTTCTTGTTTTATCACTAGTTTAGTCTATAAAAGAAAACTACAAAAAATGGAATTGAGGTTGCCTCATCTGCTTCATCTTTTTAATATCTTTCATGAAAATAAGGATTTCGATAATTGTGCCAAAATGTTAGAAGAAGAATGCAATAAAATGTTTGGCATACAATCTTTGAATGGTGAGCATGATTGCAATGTTGTTAGTATGAACTCTTTGAATATCCGTAGTACTAATGATGATTGCACTAGTCATGATAAAAATATATCTTATGAGCATGTCAATTTTTGTGGAGTGCATAGAGCTTGCAAGCACACACCAAATAGGGAAGATAGATTTTGCAAGAGGCATAAGTATTTAGAAACTAAATGGTTGCAAGAGAGGCTAGATGCTTCTGCTGAAAATTTAAAATTTCTTTGCCATCCTTGTGAACTTTGCAATGAACGTGATCATTTAAATCTCCAATGCAAATTGTTTCATGATCGAATCGTGTCCAAAAATTGTGATGACTTGATTTCCCTTGCGCATCATAATGAACTTAGTTTGCTTGTTGGTTATGAACAAATGAAACATATAACTAATGATCTTCCAGAATTTGTTCTGGATAAAGTTCTTGATTTTGATCTAGAGGAAATTTATATGTATTGTGCAGTGAATTGCATTGAAAATACTTATATTGCCAATTACATAAAGATAAGAAAACAAATAGAAGATGAAGATAATACTAATGAAAGGGAAGAGATTTCCCAATATCCTCCTATTCTTTCTTATGATGAATCAGGTAACGAGGAGGAGCTTTCTATTCAACCAATCTCATTAATAAGGAGCTCCAAAAAGAGGATTAAACCCACACCTGATGCGAAGAAGAAAAAGAAAAGACGAAGAAGCAAAGGTAAAAAGGTATCCCTTCCAAATGATGTTGCTCCTATTACTCATTGTGATGATGGTAATTGCTATACTATTGGTGCTATCCATACTATTAATGATGAGACTGATTATGCTTATTATATGCAAAGGCCCAAGCTTGGGGATGCTATGTTTGATGAGAATGACATGTTTGAGAATTTATTTTCTGCAATTAATGTTTGTCCCAAGCTTGGGGATGCTATGTTTTATGAAGATGATATTTTTAACCTCCCAAGTTTTGATATGCAAATTTATTATGATGATAGCATGCCTCCTATTTATGATGATTATATTGATGAAAGTGGGTTTGGAAGAGTGTCAACTTTAGGAAGTAATGATCCCATTATTTTGGAGGGTGTCAAATCTTATTGTGACAATTATGAAAGTGGATTTGGAGAGGTCATGACTTTATTTAGTAATGATTCCACTAACTTGGAAGAGGTTTCAGTTGATTATGATGAGAACAAAGTTGCTACTTATGATGATTATTGTGATGACAATTATGCTATAAAAAGTAGTGATGACTATATTTATTAAACTTGTCATGATTATGATTACCCTTTTTCTGAACATTACTCTTTTAATGTGGAAACTTATAGTATTCAAGTTTCTTATGATACTCCCACTATTCCGAATGAGAAGAATTTTGCTTATGTGAGAGTAATAAAATTTATATGCTTGTGCATCATGAAAATAGTGTTTTATGTGATAGTTATTTTTTTGAATTCATTCATGATGCTACTGAAATTTATTATGAAGGAGGAACATATGCTTGTAGGAATTGCAATAATATCAAGTTTCCTCTCTATGTGTTGAAAATCTTGAAGCTATGCTTGTTTTGCTTTCCTATGCTAGTTGATTCTTGTTCGCATAAGTTGTTTGCTCACAAAATCCCTATGCATAGTAAGTGGGTTAGACTTAAATGTGTTAGTCATATGCTTCATGATGCTCTCTTTGTATTTCAAATCTTATCTTTTATGTGAGCATCATTGAAATCATCATGCATAGCTAGAAAGGCATTACAGAAAAGCGCTTGTTGGGAGACAACCCAATATTTATGCCTACTGTTTTTGTGTGTCCACATGATTAAGCTAATGTAGTAATCATGTTTTATAGCTTTTGTTTCAATAAAGTGCCAAGTAGAACCTTTGGGAAGACTTGGGTGAAAGTTAATGTGATCTTGCTGTAAAAAACACAAACTTTGCGCTCACGAGATTAGTTGTCATTTCTTACAGAAGAGTAATTTTAAGTTGATTATTTTTGAAGAAGATTAATAGACAAATTCCTCACGTCCACCAATTTATTACAGAATTTTTGGAGTTACATAAGTATTCAAGAGTTACAGATTACTACAGACTGTTCTGTTTTTGACAGATTCTGTTTTCTATGTGTTGTTTGCTTATTTTGATGAATCTATGAGTAGTATCGGAGGGTATGAACCATAGAGAAGTTGGAATACATTAGATATTACACCAATATAAATAAATAATTAGTTCACAACAGTACCAAAAGTGGTGATTTTATTTTCTTATACTAATGGAGCTTACGAGTTTTCTGTTGAGTTTTGTGTTGTGAAGTTTTCAAGTTTGGGGTAAAGATTCGATGGACTATGGAATAAGGTGTCGGGGGTGTCGTGCGACATATGCCAAAGGATGGCTTATCATGGAGGGGGCTAATAAGACATTGCCAGTGCCAGAAAATGGGATAAGGCGCAAGCATGCACGCCGGCGAATCTTACCCAGGTTCGCGGCTCTCCTAGGCTATAACACCCCTAATCCTGCTCTGCGGGGTCTCCGCATGATCACTCAAGCAAAAATGGTGGCTACAAGTGTGATCCTTGAGCTGTTTTCCTAGAGGGGGAAGAAGAACAAGACTAGCCCTGGCTTCCTCTCTCTATATGTGTGTGTCAATGAACTGAGGTCTAAACCCTTTGCATGGGTGCCCTCGGGGGTTTATATATGCCTACCCCCTAGGGGTACAATGGTAATCCGGCCGGGTGGTGGACCCAGCCATCAGTGTCTATGGTGGCCAGCTTATCCGCCGGCTGCTGGAGCCCACCTCCTGGTGGGGCCAACCGGCGGTCCTGTACTTGGCCGATAGGCCGCTTCCGCCGCTGGGGGGTCTTGCCGGCTACTTAGTATTGTGGCAATGCCACTAATGATCTATGCTTTGTCGGGGAAGCGTGGCTATAGTACCGCCGCCTGGCGGGCGATCACTATAGCCATTCCGCATCTCTTCTGATTAATGGCGCATTGACTTCGAGGGCGGGATGGGCCGCCTACTAGGGGTCGGCCTCCCCTCATGCCGACTGGTCCGAGCTTGCCTCCTTCTAGCTTCTCACTGACAGGTAAGGCACACCGCCTGTGGGCTGTACCGACAGTCCATAGTGGGAGTATGGCCTTCTCTGCCATGGGTGAAGTCATGGGCGGAGTGGCAACAGTGCCACGCCAGACGGGAGATCTTCGTCTGGTACGGTGCACTGTGGCCACGCTTGGCCCTAGATTTGGGGGGTGGCAGGTCGCGTTGTAGCCTCGCCCCATCCCATCCAATTTATATGGGGGCGGACTTTGAGGGCGCTTGGGCCGCCTGCTAGGAGCCGGCCTGTCTAGAGGTCGCATGTTAGGAGTCGGCCAAATCTGAGGCCGTCTTCTAGGCCTTGCCGTCCTCTGGCAGCCGGCCGCTTGGACCAGCCGGCTGCTAGAGGGCGGCGCTTTGGTCTTTGATTCTTGAGGGGCGCAGCCGGCCCCGATGTCTTGAAATGCCATGGGGAGCTGATGAGGCTACCCGTGGCTAATTACTCCGATAGTAGTCCCCGAAGCTGACGAGGCTCCGTGGCTGACTAAAAGAAAGGAGCCTCGACAGCTTCCTACTATGTGTGCTTCATTTGATCTTGCTCCGTCCGTCTTCCGGTGTACCGACTGCTAGGAGTCGGGTACGACCAGACAGGCCGTCTGGTGATTTTTGAAATGTCGTGGCAGGAGCTAGATGGCGCGCCAGCCAGGCGTCAGGCTCGTCGCCTGTTGTCCGTGCGCCATGTGGCACCAGCCGGCCAGGCCGCCTGCCAGCCCACGCGCGTGATTGGACATCACCGCAGGCCGGGGCCCACCAGTACCGGACCTTGGCACGCGTGCAGTTCTGCTGCGGCCAAGGCAAACGGTTGGGATTCCATGGCGTGATTACTCCGTGCCGTTACTGCATGGTTAATGCGGGGTAGTGGGTCGTGGGCACAGTTAATCCCACGATCCCCACGCCCCGTCCCCTGGGCTTTGCAGCCCAGGGCTATAAGTAAGGGTAGGAGGGGGCGGCACTAGCACGCGCGCCCTCCTCTCCCTTTGTCTTGCTCTTCCTCTTCTCTTTTCTGCCGCCGCCGCACTTCTGTGTCGAGCCGAAGCGTCGCCGCGGCCTGTTGTTGTCGATCTTTTCTCCCCCGCGGCACTGCTGCTCCACCGCGGGTTCGCTCCTTCTTCACCACGCCATGCCTCCATCGAGCACCAAGCACTCATGGTGCGCGACAAGGCAAACTCCAGCGCCTGGGAAGGGTCCAACGTCCACAAGGACCACCTGGACTTCCTGCACGACACGAGGCGGCTGCCTGGTGCAGGTTATGTCGAGACGCACGTCCCACCGGAGAAAGAGATCACGCCGGCGCCGAGGGACGGCGAGCGCGTCGTCTTTCGATCACACTTCCTCCGCGGCTTCGGCCTGCCGGTCAGCGGCTTTCTTCGCTCCTTCCTCCAATTCTATCACCTTCAGCCGCATCACCTCACACCGAACACAGTGGTGCTGCTATCGGCCTTCGTCACACATTGCGAGGGCTACCTCGGCATTCTCCCCACTCTCGAGCTATGGGGAGAGTTCTTCTACACCAAGCTCAGTGTTGCCGCCAAGGAGACACCGGCTCAATGCGATGCCTTTGTCGCGGTGCAGTGCCCAGGAGCCGGGAACTGCTTCTCGTCCATCAGCTTGACACAATCACTCAAGCTGTGGCAAAAATCATACTTCTACATCAAGAACGTCCATCTGTCGGCCGACTTTGTCAACTTGCCGGCTTACGCAGCCGGCCCGCCAGCCGAACCTCACACCAACTGGACTTACAAGCCAAAGCAGCTGTCGGCCGCCTCCACCGCCGCCATCGCTCGACTCAAGGTGATGACAGAGTCTGAGGGCCTCAAGGCGTCAGATCTTCTGACCGCCTTCGTGGAGCGCCGAGTGCTCCCTCTCCAAGGCCAGCCTCATCTGATCAGCCGGATGAGTGGGCGTCGAGACCCATGACGGCTAAGCACCAAGGAGATGCCGGCCTCTAAGGTGGCCCGCCTGGTGAACTATATTTCGAACTGCAAGCTCTCGGAAGGGGAGTGGCAGTTTGGCAAGCGGCTATACTCCCGTGCTGATCCGCCGCCCACGGCGAGTCTTTAATTTTCTTCTTCTTTATGCGTCGGGTTCTGCTTTTGCCACCTGATCAGTCGGCCACAACGCAGATCCTCACGCCCCATTCGGCTACCGACGCCTTGGAAGAAGGCCACGGGTACCTACCGGACCTGGCGGTGAGCGATGTGGATGACCCCGACTTGGGGGCGGCTGCAATGGAGGAGGGCGACGCCACGGGTGGCGGAGCTGGCAATTCCGGAGGAGGAGGCGGCCTTGATGAATGGCCAGACGATGATGATGAGGAGATCGAGCCGCACCGGCCGCCGGGCACCGACAAGGCGGGCGCGAGTTCCTCGGCCACGCAGGTCGCACTAGGTGGCGCGCGGAAGCGCCGAGCCGGCTCGCCGCAGTTCGGCTGCCGGCCGAAGAAGTCGAAGAGCACGGCTGTCGCGACCAGGCGGGAGGAGGCTGCCGCGAAGGCAGCCCGGTTCCACCGGGCCCCGAAGCAGCCGCCGACGGTGTCCGCATAAGAGCATGTCTTTTCTTGTATCTTCCTTTGTCCTTTCTATGTATTTTTCGCAACCTTCCTCTGAATTCTTCTTGTCTTGTGTGAACAGAGCCCCACTCTCTCTTGAGCGGTCGGCCTCCGCCTCCATCGGGGGGATGGAGGGCTCCACCGGCACCCGCCGCATAGACCCGCTCGCCAACCTCCGGTAGGCGACGGAGAAGAACGTGCGGGAGGCGCGCGAGGAGAAGGAGAGGGCGGAGTAGGCGAAGGCGGACGCGGCCAAGGCAGCACAGGAGGAGGCGGACGCGGCGGCCAAGGCCCAAGACGATGCCGCGGCCAAGGCCCAGGAGGAGGAGGCGATCAAGGCCCAGGCGGACGCGGCCGCCAAAGCACAAGCGGGAACAGCCGCGGGTGGCCAGGCTCCACAACTGGTCGTTCTGTTGCGCTTCGTGCCGCCGGCGACAGAGATCCCGGCGCCGACTGGAGGAGCCGGCAATGACCAGCCGGTCATGGAGAGGAAGAGAGGCGACGCCATCATCCCGAGGACGGAGGTGTCCCAGCAGACGCCGGCTACTGAGGCTGAGGGCAGTCGGCCTAACGTGTCGTCGGCGAGCTGGTAGTGGGAGCGACTCCTGTCGGCCGCACTCCAACGTGCCGGCGTGTGACGAAGGCGACTTTGGCGCCACGGCCTCCGGAAGTCGGAGCCTCGAGCTCGTCGGCCCCAGAAGCGAAGGCCACTAGTGCCATCCCGCAGGAGTGGATGTCTGGGGGCGGGACGGGCTTCCTAAACAAGGATGCACAGGAAGTCCACTCCCTGCTTTAGGCCCAAGAAGACGCCCTCCAAGACTACATGAAGAAGTTCTTGGCATCGCGAGCCATCGTCTGGGTATGCTCGTTGTGCCTTGCTTTCAATCTTTGCAATCTTTAGTGGGGGCGCGCCAGCGCACCCACTAGGTGTAGCCCCCGAGTTCCGGGCCAGCTGCTGAGCAGGCGGCTCAGAACTTACAGGCAAGTTCTGAGTGTAACCCTTCTTTTTTTCTATTGATTCTGTTGTAGGATTACCACAACATTCGTCCGGCCGCCTACAACTCCCAAGTCCAGGAGCTGGCCAAGCGGACCCGGAGTTGGCTGACAGCCGGAGTAAGCACTCCATTCTCCATTCTCGCGGGTGCGCGCCAGCGCACCCGCGGGGTGTAGCCCCCGTGATTCGGGTCAACTGCTGAGCAGTCGGGTCGGATCTTCCGGCAACTACTTCTTTCATTGTTGATTTGCTTACCTCTTCTCTCTCTTGTCTTCTGCAGGAGCCAATGCCACCTTGCGGCAACAAATGGGCGAAGCTCAAACAGTGCTGCACGCCAAGGAGGTGGAGCGTCTCAAGTTGGAGCATTAGCGAGACCGCCTGGCCAAGCGGCTTGCTGACCAGGCAAACAAGCATGAGGCGGAGTAGCAGAGGCTCAAGGAAGCGGAGGAGGCCCTTCAGGCCGAGTTCAAGACTCAACGCTCGAACTGGTTCGAGTAGGAGAAGGCCTTGTCGGACGGCTATGGCGAAATTGAGGACCTGCTCGGTGGTGAGTTGTCCTTATCTTCCTTCTGCTTGCCGTCTTGTCGTATGAGCCGACTTCTGGCTTCATACTTCTTTCTTCTTTTATGCAGAGTATTTCCCTGGTTACTCTGTCACCGCCAGCCAAGTCGTCGAGGCTCGCCGTGACAAGCGGAGGCTGGGTGGTGCAACAATCGCACCCAACGCCCCTCGGACTCTTGCCAAGCAGATGCTCTCCATCCAGGCTCGTCTCCAGCCGGCGCATCGGGCCCCCCGCTGTCTTCAGCACGCCAGAGCCCAGGTGGTTTCCGCCCTCTGGCCGGGTACTCCCGTTCTGCACACCGCCAGTCGGACCTCCGACTAGTTGGAGGTGGCCTTCGGTTGCATCGAGGCATGGAAGGGCTCCTCCGCCCGGGCGGGTGCACGCCGAGCCTTGGAATTCATCAAGGGGTGGTACCCTGGGCTAAACTTAGACCAATTGGCCATGCTTCGTGCTGAAGCCGGCGAGGAACTGGATGCGGTGGCGTCCGTGCTCTATCACCACACCACGGCGATCACCGAGTACACGGACACCAATGTCTTCCTCCCCGAGCTAGACAAAGCGGGCGCCGAGGCGCCGCCCAACTGGTTCAGGTTGAACCCAGAAGGCGGCGAGGACTCAGTGGAGGAGATCGCCTCCAGCGATGAAGGCGAGGAGGATGAAGATGAAGACGAGGACGGCAAAGACGATTCGCCGTATGGTGAAGACGACAGCTGGCCTCATCCTGACCAGGTTTCGACCAACGGACGGCATGCCGGCGAGCCGACTGCCGCTGATGCCGACCAAGATGAGACCAACCATACGGTCGTTCCACCACCCGGAGCCTCGACCTCCACTGACCCTTCTGATCCAGCTGCTGCTCCTCTGACCTAGGCAGTTGGTAGAGTGTAGCAAATGAAGTTAGAAACCGGCCAGTCGGCTGCTCAACAGTCGGCCGGCGAGGCGAGGAGCTGGCTCGGCCTATGAAAATGCGTTAGTCCTTAGCCATTTTTTGTGTGGGCACCGCTTCCTGCTGTTAACTCTTGCCAACCGGACAGTCGTTCTGCGAGCTGCGGCTTATGGCAAGATAGGTCTTAGGTGCCGGCACACTACTTGTCCGACTGCAGGTAGCATTCACATAGTACAAGGCGGCAAACCCCCGGGCCGACTGGTCGAGCCTGGTGCCAGGAAAAATGATGAAATAACATATTCATAGGCATAGAACTTATCATATAGATAAAGAGGGTAGCCCTCGAGTGCTCCTCAAGGGACCCGATGTCTTAGTGCTTAATACAAAAGGTAGCGTGGTACATACTGAATCAACTGTAAAATCTTCAGAGGAGATTTGCGTTCCATGGGCGCTCCGATTCCTTGCCTGAATCGTCTCTCTTGCATGCTCTGGGCTTCTGCGCGTTGAAGAGGTAGTAGGAGTCGTTCCCAATGCTTTGCTGATGATGAAGGGGCCTTCCCAGGGGACTGAGAGCTTGTGCTGGCCGGCTATTCGCTGGATCAGCCGGAGCACAAGGTCTCCCTCTTGGAAGGATCTTGTCTTGACCTTCCGATTGTGGTAGCGGCGCAGACTCTGCTCATAGATGGCGGACCGGCTGAGTGCCAACAGCCGGCCCTCCTCTGGCAGATCGACGCCGTCTTCTCGCACCTCTTTCGCCTCCGCCTCCGTGTACATGGTGATGCGAGGTGATTCAAACTCAATGTCAGTTGGGATGACGGCCTCGGCACCGTACAGGAGGAAGAATGGAGTGAAGCCAGTTGATTTTTTCAGAGTGGTGCGGAGGCTCCAAAGGACGGCCGATAGCTCGTCGATCCAGCAGCCGGCCGAGCATTCCAGGGGTTCGACCAGTCGGGGCTTGATGCCGGAGAGGATGAGGCCGTTAGCTCGCTCGACTTGGCCGTTTGACTGCGGGTGGGCAATGGACGCTCAATCCAGTCGAATGCCCTACGTCGCGCAGAAACGGGCCAAGGCTCCCTTGGCAAAGTTTGTGCCATTGTCGGTGATGATGCTGTGTGGTACTCCATACCGGGTGTTGATGTCTGCAATGAAGGTCACAGCAGTCGGACCATTCAACTTCTTGATTGGCTTTGCTTCAATCCATTTGGTGAACTTGTCCACAACGACGAGCAGATGGGTCATGCCGCCGCGTGCTGTCTTGAATGGTCCCACCATGTCCAGCCCCCAGAAGGCAAAAGTCCAAGCCAGGGGGATGGTCTTGTGTGCAGAGGCCGGTAGATGCTGCTGGGAGCTGCACTTTTGGCACCCTTTGCAATGTTTGACAAACTTCTTGGTGTCCTCCAAAGTAGTGGGCCAGAAGAAACCATGGCGGAAAGCTTGGTGACAAAAGATCTGGGAGCCGCGTGGTGGCCGCACTCGCCTTGATGGATATCTTTGAGGATTGTTTGGCCCTTCTCTGGTTCTACGCAGCGCTGGAAGACTCCAGTCACACTGCATCTGACAAGCTCTCGGTTTACTATCGTGTAGGCTCCTGCTCAGTGCTGCACTTGCCCTGCCGAGATCTCATCGGCCGTTAGCTCTCTGTTCACTAGAAACATGAGAATGGGATCTGCCCATGATGGTGCTTGAATTTCTTACTACCACTACGACCACCTGTACTAGGGCGGCTGGGCTGGGAGGTGGCGGGTCGGAGTTGGT
Source organism: Aegilops umbellulata (assembly GCA_032464435.1). Lineage (NCBI taxonomy): Eukaryota > Viridiplantae > Streptophyta > Magnoliopsida > Poales > Poaceae > Aegilops > Aegilops umbellulata. The sequence continues at coordinate 460,805,162 of CP136055.1, forward strand.
TGCCACCTGCTACGTCGTTGAAGTCTCTGGGACGACTGCTGCAGCCCCCGGGCCGGGTGCGACTGCTACAGTCCCTGAGCCGCTTGGTGAAGTCCCCGGGCCGACTGCTGCAGACCCGGGCCGGGTGCGATTGCTGCAGTCCCCGTGCCGCCTGCCGAAGCCCCCCTGCCGGCTACTACATCCCTCCAGTAGAATCCGACTACCTTAGGAGGAGCCGGCACGAAGATGGACTCAGACTCTGGAGAAGGCTTGATCGACGGCTTGCCGAGGCACTGAAGGGAGATGTTGGCTGGTATTGCTTCACGGGTGGAGCCGATCCATGTCAGGGATCAGCTGGCTTGTTTTCATTTCGTGGCATGTGAAGGAACTCACACCCTTCAAAATATCCACTGAGTTGCTGAACGAGGAAACGGTAGCTCGCCATGTTTGTATCCTTGGCGTCCCAGTCACCAGACGACTGCTGGACCACCAAGTCGAAGTCGCCGTAGCACAGGATCCGGCGGATGCCGATCTCTTTGGCCAACCGAAGGCCGTGTATCAATGCTTCATACTCGGCTACATTGTTGGAGGCGGCGAAGTGGATTTGCAATGCGTATCTGAGCTTGTCGCGTTTAGGAGAAGTGAGAACAACGCCGGCTCTCAAGCCGGTGCGCATCTTGAAACCATCAAAATGCATTCGCCAATGAGTGGAGTCCGGAGCTGGCGGTGGGTACTGGGTCTCGGCCCAGTCAACAAGGAAGTCGGCCAGTGCTTGGGACTTGATGGCGGTGCATGGTTGGTAGAAGATGGTGTAGGGGGCCAACTCGATGGCCCATTTGGCCACTCGGCCGGATGCATCTCTGCTGCCAATGATCTCAGCAAGTGGGGCGGTGCAGACAACCGTGATTGGGTGCTCTTGAAAGTATGGCTTCAGCTTCTTGGAGGCAAAGTGCATGCCATAGCACATCTTCTGGTAGTGAGGGTAGTTCTGCTTTGAGGCTGACAGCACCTCGCTGAAATAGTACACGGGCCTCTGGACCGGCTGTGCTCTGCCGTCTTCTGGGCGCTCTACCACCATGACAGTGTTAACCACCCGGCTGGTGGCGGCGATGTAAAGGTACATGGGCTCTTTAGCAGTCAGAGCCGCCAGGACAGGCGGCGTGGTCAACATCTTCTTCAATTGGAGAAAAGCTTCATCCCCTTGTCATTCCACTCGAAATGAGTGGTCTTCTTGATGAGCTTGTACAGGGGAAGAGCCTTCTCGCCCAGCCGACTTATGGAGCGGCTGATGGATGCCAAACACCCGGTGAACTTCTGGACGTCTCTCAGTTGGGTAGGCTTCTCCATCCTCTCGATGACCTTGATCTTCACAGAGTTGCACTCAATGCCGCGTTCTGAGACCAGGAAGCTAAGGAGCTGGTCGGCTGGTACTCCAAACACGCATTTCTCTGGGTTGAGATTGATCTGAAACCGGCGCAGGTTTTCAATAGTTTCCTTGAGATCTTCCAAGAGGGTACCGTGCTTCTCCGTCTTCACCATAGTATCGTCTACATAGACGTGGGCATTTCTGCCGAGTTGCTTGAGGAAACACTTCTACATGCAACGCTGGAACGTGGCACCAGCATTCCTCAAGCCGAATGTCATGGTCAGGTAGCAGAAGGCTCCAAATGGTGTGATGAAGGCGGTCTTCAGGCGGTCTGCCAGGTTCAACTTGATCTGGTGGTAACCTGAGTAGGCATCCAAAAAACTCAACAGCTCGCATCCGGCTATGGAGTCTATCACTTGGTCAATCCGTTGAAAAGCAAATGGATCCTTGGGGCAGGCTTTGTTGAGACTGGTGTAATCAATGCACATGCACCACTTTTTGTTCTTCTTCAGTACCAAGACTGGGTTGGCGAGCCATTCTGGAAAGAATACTTCCATAATAAAGCCGGCTGCCAGGAGCCGGGCTATCTCTTCACCAACAGTTCTTCTCTTCTCCTCCGATAGTCTGCGGAGGGGCTGTCTGACTGGTTTGGCGTCTGCTCTAACATGTAGCTTGTGCTCGGCGAAATCCGTCGGAACACCCGGCATGTCTTTGGGAGACCATGCGAGGATGTCCCGATTCTCATGGAGGAAATCGACGAGCTCGCTTTCCTATTTGCTGTTAAGGTTGGCACCTATGATAGCGTACCTCTCCGGGTGCTCAGGGTCCAGGGGGTCTTCTTTGTTTCTTTGCCCGGCTTGAAGGAGCCCTCAGTCTCTGACTCTTTGGGCTCTGGGGACATGTCCGGCTGCTTGCTGGCCATGGCCACCACCCGGTCTAGGAGCTTCTTCTCGGCAGCAATCACAAGGGACTCAGCCAGCCGGCTGCTAGCTGCAGCACAGGTGGACGACTTCTCATAGTCTCCACTGATCGTGATAATGCCCTTGGTTCCTGGCATCTTCATCTTGAGGTAGGCATAATGAGGCACTGCCATGAACTTAGCTAAAGCAGGCTGGCCTAGGAGCACATGGTAAGGACTCTCTAGGTCAACCACCTCAAACTAAATCACTTCTCGACGGAAATGATCCTTGTCTCCGAAGAGGACATCTATCTTGACCTTTACCTATTGGTGAGCAGGACAAGCCGGGCACAATGCCATGAAAGACAGTCCGACTGGGCAGCAGTTGCTTCTCTTTGATCTTTAACTTCTCGATGGTGTCACAGTAAAGGATGTTGATGCTTCTACCACCATCTATCAGGATTCGGGAGAAACGAGCGGCTCGCCTCTCCGTCACAACGGTGGCATCCAACACCAAGGCATAGGAACCCGGAGAAGGCATCACTTCTGGGTGGTCATCACGGCTCTAGCTGATAGGCCTCTCGGACCAGTGCATGAACTCTGGGGCAGCCGTAGCAACGACGTTCACTTCACGGTGCTGCTGACGCCGACCGCGCCTATCGCTGGTCACGCTGGTGAAGACGACATAAGCACCATGCTCTTCGGGGTAATCATCTTGTACTTGGCCGCCTGTTGGATGAGCGGCCGGCTGCTGAGGAGGCGGAGCCGGCGGGCCAGCAGGTGGAGGAGGCAGTCCTTCTCCCTTGGCGATACGGACAAGCCAGTGACACTTCCGGGTTGTGTGGTTGGATGGCTTCACGCTGCTGTGGAACTTGCAGGGGGCATCGAGGGTCTGCTCAAAGGAGAAAGCGGGCAACCAAGCCAGCTTGCCTCCTTTCTGGCGCTTGGGTAGTGGCTGCCCTTCAGGTTGTTGATCCTCAACTGTCGCCACATGTCGGCTGGTGGAGGCCGGCTATGGGGCTTTGCGCTTGTTGTCGTTCGGCTGCTAGCGCCGACTGTTGTCTCCAGCCGGCGTTCAAGGAGCCGGAGGGAGCACCTTCCCAGAAGCGTCCACTCGGAGCTCCGACTTCATGGAGGAGTGGGCAGTGGCGTACTTGTCTGCTATGATCAGCAGTTCATCGAGTGTGGCCGGCTCATCACAGAGGAGTCGGTGCTTGAGCAAGGTGACCTCTTGGCACCCGGCAGTGAAGTACTCGGTAGCTTGGACCTCATGCACCCCTTCGCAGGAGTTGTGCAGTTCAGCCCACCGCGTCAGGTAATTGCGGGTGGACTCATTGAGGGAGTCCTGGATTAGGGGGTCCTCGGACAGTCGGAATTATACTTTAGCCGGACTTTTGGACTATGAAGATACAATATTGAAGACTTTGTCCCGTGTCCGGATGGGACTCTCCTTGGCGTGGAAGGCAAGCTTGGCAATACGGATATGTAGATCTCCTCCCTTGTAACCGACTGTGTAACCCTAGCCCTCTCCGGTGTCTATATAAACCGGAGGGTTTAGTGCGTAGGACACAACATCAATAGCAATCATACCATAGGCTAGTTTCTAGGGTTTAGCCTCTACGATCTTGGTAGATCAACTCTTGTAATACTCATATCATCAAGATCGATCAAGCAGGAAGTAGGGTATTACCTCCATCGAGAGGGCCCGAACCTGGGTAAACATCGTGTCCCCCGCCTCATGTTACCATCCGCCTTAGACGCACAGTTCGGGACCTCCTACCCGAGATCCGACGGTTTTGACAACGACATTGGTGCTTTCATTGAGAACTTCACTGTGCCGTCACCATTAGGCTTGATGGCTCCTTCGATCATCAGTAACGATGCGATCCGGGGTGAGGTTTTCCTCCCCAGACAGATCTTCATATTTGGCGGCTTCGTACTGCGGGCCAACTCACTTGGCCATCTAGAGCAGATCGAGAGCTACGCCCTTGGCCATCAGGTCAGGTTTAGAAACTTGAACTATACTCCTGACATCCGCGGAGACTTGATCTTCGACGGATTCGAGCCCATGTCAGGTGCGCCGCACAATCACGACGAGCATGATTTAGCTCTCACGTCGGACAGTGTTCGGGAGATCACACCAACAACTACTCCGGCACTCAAACAGGAGCAGATGGCGTCATCCGAGGATGGGTGGATGGACCCCTCCTCGGAGGCCGCGCACTCAGCGGCGATAGAGCCGATTGCTGACGTCACTTCCTATGAGACCCATGTTGCCGGACACTTGGATTCGTCCCCGACCACGGGCTCCGAGCCGCCTGCGTCCGTGCCTATCGAATCCGATTGGGCACTGACCATGGAGTTTACCTCCGTGGATATCCTTCAGCACTCGCCCTTTGGCGACATGCTAAACTCGTTAAGGTCTCTCTCCCTGTCAGGAGACCCTTGGCCGAACTATGTCCAGCTAGAATGGGATGCGGACGACGAAGAAATTCGCTCCCCACCCACCACCCACTTAGTAGCCACTATCGATGATTTAACCGACATGCTCGACTTCGGCTCCGAAGACATCGACGGTACGGACGATGATGCAGGAGACGAACAAGAACCACCGCCCACAGGGCGCTGGACTGCCACCTCATCATATGACATAGTACATGGTGGACACCCCCAAATAAGGTGATGGCGATAAGACAACGGAGGATAATCCCTCCAAAAAGCAATCCAAGCACCGACGTCAGTGGCGCCGCTCTAAGTCCCGCCATAGCAAAAGCAGCGATACCGGCACAAGAGACAATAACGCTCCGGATAGTGTCGAAGACGACGACAATCCCCTCCAGCCAGATCTCGAGCGGGAGGATGAACAAGCTAGCCCTCTGGAACAAGCAGCAGACGGAGAATCAGAGGATGACAATTACATGCATCTCTCCGAAGACGAGGTGAGCCTCAGCGACGAAGAATTATCGTGCCTGAGGATCCCGTCGAACAGGAGCGCTTCAAGCACCGGCTTATAGCCACAGCAAATGGCCTGAAGAAAAAGCAACAACAGCTTGAAGCTGATCAGGATCTGCTAGCGGATAGATGGACTGAAGTCCTTGCGGTCGAGGAATACGAACTCGAACGCCCAACCAAGAGTTACCCAAAACACAGGTTGCTACCCCAACTCGAGGAGGAAGCATTACAACCTACATTACCAGTGTATGATGCGGCTGATCGGCCACCTCGTGGCCGAGACAGAGGGGCATATCAGCCCAAAGTCCAGCCCGTACCCCGTCACCAGACAAACAAAAACACCAAGGCCCGGGGCAACACGCGGGACCTGCGAGACATATTGGAAGACAAAGCAGGACATACAAGATCGATCTACGGATTGCGGAGTCGCGCCCCAACGCGTGACGATGATCGTCACGCCGGATACGCTTAAAGCAAATCCCGCCGGGCCGAATACAACACACAAGACTCGTATGAACGGCGTCATGACATAGCCCGGCATAGAGGCGCCGCACACCCCCTATGCTTCACTGATGAAGTAATGGATCATGAATTCCCAGAAGGATTCAAACCCGTGAACATTGAGTCATACGATGGCACAACAGACCCCGCGGTATGGATCATGGATTTCCTCCTCCACATCCACATGGCCCGCGGTGACGATCTACATGCCATCAAGTACCTCCCACTAAAACTCGAAGGACTAGCTCGGCATCGGCTGAATAGCCTGCCAGCAAACTCCATTTGCAGCTGGGAGAATTTGGAAGATGCATTCCTTGACAACTTCCAGGGAACTTATGTGCAACCACCAGATGCTGACGACTTGAGCCACATAACCCAACAGCCAGGGGAATCGGCCAGGAAATTCTGGACTCGGTTCCTAACTAAAAAGAACCAAATTGTCGACTGCCCGGATGCCAAGGCCTTAGCGGCATTTAAAGATAACATCCGGGACGAGTGGCTCGCCCGAAGTCCATGTCAGCCCTCACGACACTCATGACCTGCTTTTGCGCGGGCGAGGACAGCTGGCTGGCTCACAGCAACAACACATCAAGGAATATCGGCACTTCATATGCCAAAGATACTGACGGCAGACCATGTCACAACAGATACAAGTGCCGCAACAACGGCGATAACGCCGAAGACACGGCAGTCAATGCCGGATTCAGTGGATCTAAATCTGGTCAGTGGAAAAAGCCGTTCAAAAGAAGCAATCCGAGCCTGTCCAGTTTGGACCGCATACTCGATCGCTCGTGTCAAATCCATGGCACCCCCGATAAGCCAGCCAATCACACCAACAGAGAATGCTGGGTGTTTAAGCAGACTAGCAAGTTGATTGCCGAAAACAAGGACAAGGGGCTGCATAGCGACGACAAGGAGGATCCCGGGCCGCCGAACACAGGAGGACAGAAGAGGTTCCCTCCACAAGTTAAAACGGTGAACATGATATATGCAACCCATATTCCCAAGAGGGAACGGAAGCGGGCACTAAGGTACGTCTATGCGATGGAGCGAGTCTCCCCAAAATTCAACCCATGGTCCTCTTGCCGATCACCTTTGATCGCAGGGAGCACCCCACTAGTATCCGTCATGGCGGATCTGCCGCATTGGTCCTTGACCCCATCATTGACGGATTTCACCTCACTCGAGTCCTTATGGACGGTGGCAGCAGCCTTAACCTGCTCTATTAGGATATAGTGCGCAAAATGGGCATAGACCCCTCAAACCCACAAAAACCACCTTTAAAGGGGTAATCCCAGGTGTAGAGGCATGTTGCATGGGCTCAATCACACTGGAAGTGGTCTTCGGATCTCCGGACAACTTCCGAAGCGAGGAGTTAACCTTCGATATCGTCCCCTTTCGCAGCGGCTATCACGCACTGCTTGGACGAACCGCATTTGCCAGATTCAATGCGGTACCACATTATGCATATCTCAAACTCAAAATGCTAGGACCACGCGGGGTTATAACAGTTAATGGAAACATAGAGCGCTCACTCCGCACGGAGGAGCACACTGCGGCTCTCGCAGCAGAAGCGCAAAGCAGCCTTATTAGGCAAGCCGACAATTCGGCGAAAAAGACCCCAGACACCTTCAAGCAAGTCCGGAGTACCCCGCAGGCGGATCGGCATGCACGTTTTGAGCTCAACTAGCAATTCGGCCTCTGTCGTAGTCCCAGTCAAGCAGCAAAATATGTGCCGCGCGTACATAACTACGCACTCAACATACCATGGGCATAGGCGGAGGCACCACTACGGCATGTCCCACAATGCGGCTCAACCGCCCCAGGGGCTGTATACCTTTATCATTTTTCTCTCTTTCAGGAGCTTACTCTCTGGAAGCTCTTTCCGGCAGTCTAGTTGCTGGTCTCATCGCGGTAAGGAAATACCAAGGAAGCAAGATGGTATGACGTACAAGGGAATCCTCAGGTGGTGTCTAATAACGATCGATATACCTATTTTACATACCCATACGCAGCTTGCCCTTGGATAGGACACGTAAAATAGTCCTATTTTTTCCTTATTGCACTACTTGTATCTATACGCTTCGGCGTACTATTTAATAACAATGCACAACGTCAGCCTATTATTGCATTACCCTTTCCTTTTTTCTTGTCTGCTTATTTACGACAGATTGCACCCGTACATTCTGGTACGACTAGTACGCCAGGGGCTTAAGTATACCCCATAATACAGCGTGGGAAGTCCGAACACTTTCGACAGTGCGGCACCCCGAACTTATAGCATTATATGCATCAGCTCTGAATCATGTCTTGGGTCAATATTTGGGTTTGCCTGGCTCCCATGTTTTGGTACCTTACGTTCCCCAAATCGGCTAAGGTAGCACTGGGAGAACTACTGCGATTGTGTCCCGGTTCTTTCGGACGAGCACCTCAGTAGAGAAAGCCGAAAACTGACTGTCATGATGCGGCGAGAGTTGGTCGCTGTTCGAGAGGTCTAAAGTCCTTAAAGACTTTTTCCGCTTTGGGCGAGGAGTCGGCCTTGCCCAACTTAGGCGTATATAGCGCCCCAAATTCGGCCTTCCGAATACTAGGCTCTTCGCCAAATTTTAAAATTTTAGACTTCTATGGCTAAGTGAGAGTGAAAAGGCTGTATAGTCCGATTGCCTGGTTCGTTGTGCTGAACACCTCCCTCGAAGGACCCAAAATTGGGATAAAGAGTGCTCAGGTTATCCCAAACACCTTAGTACTAGTTACATGGGGGCAGAAGCCGACGACTGGCCAACTCTCAGATTTTATAAACGGCCGCAAAGAAGGTAATATTTTAAATTAACAAGCGTTGCATAGAGCAAATGAACTCATTTCATATTACAGGTTCACATGAGTACATTCATTCGAATATTACATCCTTAGCACATTCCTCTGCCACAAGGCGGGCACCCTTCAGGACACTGTCATAATATTTTTCGGGGTGGCGATGTTCCTTGCCTTCCGGCGGCCCCTCCTTCGCCAGCTTCTCGGCGTCCAGCTTCGCCCAGTGCACCTTCGCCCGGGAAAAAGCCCTATGCGCACCCTCGATGCAGACGGACCGCTTTATAACTTCAAGCCGTGGGCAGGCATTCACAAGCCGCCTCACCAGACCGAAGTAGCTACCAGGCAGGGGCTCGCCAGGCCACAGCTGGGCAATAAGACCCTTCATGCCCTATTCGGCCACCTTGTGGAGATCGACCAGTTGCTTCAGCTGGCCGCTCAAGGGCATTGGGTGTTCGATCCGAGTATACTGAGACCAGAACAACTTCTCCATCGAGCTCCCCTCCTCAGCCCGGTAGAACTCCTCGGCATCCGACACACTGCGGGGAAGATCTGTGAACGCTCCTGGAGAGCTCCGAACTCGGGTAAGTAAAAAGAAAGTTTCCTTCACATTCTTGCTTTGCATAAAGAATGCCTTACCCGCCGCTATCTTCTTAACCGCCTCAATTTCCTGGAGGGCCTTTTGGGCTTCGGCCTTGGCATGTTGCGCGTTTTCAAGGGCCTTCGCAAGCTCGGACCCTTGCATCTTCGTGTCACGCTCCAAGGACTCGTGTTTCTTGACGAGAGCCTGGAGCTCTTGCTGCACCTCGCCCACTTGGGCCTCTTGTTTTTCTCGCTCAAGGCGCTCCTTGGCCACTTTGTCTTCGGCCTCGGATAGCGCCTTCTTGAGGGCCGCCACTTTGGTCGTGGCCCCTAGCAAAATTCATGACGATCCTATCATTCCAAAACCATATTTCTCTTTATCAATATACAGACGGGGTATTACTTAACTTTGTTCTCTTCGAGCTGCCTCTTGGTAAGTCCGAGCTCTTCCTTGGACCGCTCAAGGTCCTGCTTTAGTGCGGCGACCTCCGCAATACGTGCGGCAGCAGCCAGCAGTGAAGCCTGCATATGCACATAGGCATATTCTGATTAGACTCATGCGGTTATTATTTGATCCGCTATTCGGCCTTTCTTCGCGAACGCCAAACAGAGTATCAGGGGCTACTGTCTATGCGGTAACATTCTCTTATAATTTAGTTACTCACCTCAAAGCATGTTAGGAGGCTGACACAGGCTTCAGTCGGTCCGCTCTTGGCGGACTGAACCTTTTTGACCACCTCACTCATAATAGTGTGGTGCTCTTCGTCAATGGAAGCGCCGCCAAGCACTTCTAGCAAGTTGTCCGATGCCTCTGGACAGACAGAGGCCATCGGCACAGACGGCTTGCCCCTCTTAGCGAGGGGCTGCCTGACAGAATCCGGAACCACTGGAGGTTCCGGCGCCGTATTCGGCTTGGGGCTATACTTGCTGCCCCCGGCGCCAGGGCCCATGGGAGTCTTGCCTCTCAGGCGCCCAGCGCCTGGAATGTCTCCTTGGGGCACCTCCGGAACTGCCGCCCCTTGGTTTAGTCCCCTTTGAGACAACACCTCGGCGTCGTCTGTAGGGCGGGGGGAGGAGGCGGTCGGAAGTGAATCGCTATTCATATCCGACGAGTCCAAAGAACCATCCGACGAATATACGTTGATGTGGGCTCGGGACGGACTGCATAATCATGTTTGGCGTGATGAGAAGCAGTGCAATAAAACATATCCAGATACTCACGACTTGGACAGGGGCTTGTCCCTGGGTAACCACTCCTCGTCGCTGAAAGCGGCCGTCGTAGAGCAGTCGGGGAGGAGGGTCCTCCCCTTCTTGGACCCTTCGGCCTCCCCAGATGGGGCGGCCTTCCTTTTCTTGTCCCCCCCCCCTATCGTGGTTTTGTCACGGCAGATGTCCTCGTGAAAGGACTTAGTCGTGGAGCCATCGCTACGGGTTAGCTTAAAGGGGTTAAACCGGACACGGGACACGAGAGTTTTATACTAGTTCGGCCCCTTACGATGAAGGTAAAAGCCTACGTCCAGTTGTGATGGAATTGCTGGGGTTTCGATCACGAGGGAGGAATCTCGAGTTGTTTTCTGTTGTCCTTGAACCGCCGCCGGGTCGTCCCCTTATATACATGGGTTGACGCCCGTCGTTTTACATAATCCCGAGGCCGGCTCATAAACGTGTCCGGCTCGGTCTCTGCTTTTTCTACCTTACAACACAAGTTTACATATTTAATGTCGGTTTATGCCTACAGGCCTTAAACCGGCTTTGGGCCCTGGGCCTTCATAAAGCGTCACCATCTGTCTTCATGGGCTTCAGATATAATGAACTACTTATGGGGTTAACCCGGCCTCTCCTGGCCGGTTTACACCTAGTGGTAATATCCCCAACATTAGGCCCCAGACTGATTTGAACTGGTTCATGTCAGTCCTGAATACTTAAGACAATTTCTTCTTCAACATCTTCACATAATCTGCAAACCGCCGTGACGTCACCTTCTAGGACCATGGTAAACCGCCATGACATCATCTGTTATTTAAAATTGTATATAACCCATCCTCATTAATGAGCCTCCGACAATCGAGGCGACAGCTCCGCCTCGTATCCAAATTTTGGGCTCCTCAATTTTCGCGCCTGACGCTTATCTTTTTGCCTTTATAAATAGGGCCAGGGGGTCTTTCCATTTCCCCCCTCCCCCGTATCTCTTTACCTCATCCTCTTCCTTGTGCTGCCCAACCTTTGGAGCTCCGCCGCCACCATCGACCTTCGCTTCTGCATCAACTCTGGCTGCTGCATCACCCTGAACGCACCAGAGAATTGCGGCGCCTCTCCGCTCTTCCATCTGCATCGGTAAGCCTTCTTTCCTTCCGCCATAGATCTGTCATTAGGGTTTTAGTGTTCATCGGTGTTCATCGGTGTTCGTCGTTGTGCAATAGCTCTTTGACTAAAACCTTGATATTTATCATGTACAGCGATAGCCATAGCCCTTCTTTTCCATCCATGCATCTCGTTTAAGTAGAAAATCCCATCTGAAATTTCATCAACTGCTTCGGTACCAATATTTAGGTCTGAATATATTTTCATTTTCTGACATGCGGTAGATCCAAAATTATAATGCCAACTTGTGAAACCTGTTTTTCCTTCACTTACCATCTTTGGACTTGTATCTTCAATACCAGATTAGGCGGTTTAACTCCCTAGAAAAATGACGATCCAATAGATACCGTTAGTCCCCTGTTGAACCGCCAATGCACTCATCATTATACTGTCTCCATCATCAGACTCGGATTTACGAATAACCAACTCCGGTTTAATAATATGCTTGCATCCTTATACCGTTGTATAGTTGTCCATTGTAATCTTAAACCGGCAACAATCATGTTTCAGATTTTCATTGCCATGGCCAAGCAAGTCTATGAATGCAATTGGGCTCCTTCTCGAGTCACCGAAGAGCAGTTAATCAACTGTGTTAAAACGGGCGTTTTAGCCAAGAAGGATGTCATCCACTGGAGGGTCCCTGGCCCGGAAAATCCTCCTACACCCAAGGATGGATAGGTAGTCGTGTTTACTGATCACCTGGGCCGGGGTTTCAGCCCTCCCGGTTCAAAAAAATTCTGGGATGTACTGGCCAGTTTTCAACTGTGCCCTCAAGACACCGGTCCAAATTCTGTGACCAACATCTGCCACTTCCAAGTCTTTTGTGAGGCTTGCCTACAAGAGGAACCTACAGTCGAACTATTTAGGGATTTCTTTCACTTAAACCGTCGCACAGAATTCACGGATGGCCCAATACTGAATTGGGCGGAATGGCGGTTCAGAAAAGGAAGGAAGTCACTTTCCCTCATCCCAATCTCCACAGCCACCCCAAAGAGTGGAACTAGACCTGGTTTTATTGCAAGGATACATCTCCAACTGATGAAAACCCCCTGCCGGGTTACCGTCCTGAACGCCTTAGCAACACACATCCTTTTCCTCCGAGGTTGACTGCAAAAGAAAGGGCCAAGTTGTTGGGGAACGTAGCAGAAATTTAAAATTTTCCTACGTGTCACCAAGATCTATCTATGGAGAAACCAGCAACGAGGAGAAAGAGAGTGCATCTACATACCCTTGTAGATCGCTAAGTGGAAGCGTTCAAGTGAACGGGGTTGATGGAGTCGTACTCGCCGTGATCCAAATCACCGATGACCAAGTGCCGAACGGACGGCACCTCCGCGTTCAACACACGTACAGCCCGGTGACGTCTCCCATGCCTTGATCCAGCAAGGAGAGAGGGAGAGGTTGAGGAAGACTCCATCCAGTAGTAGCACAACGGCGTGGTGGTGGTGGAGGAGCGTGGCGATCCTGCAGGGCTTCGCCAAGCATCGCAAGAGAGGAGGAGGGAGAGAGGTAGGGCTGCACCAACAGGGAGATCAAATCGTGTGTTTTGGGGCAGCCCCTAGGCCTCATATATATAGGGGAAGGGGAGGAGGGTGCGCCCCCTCTAGGGTTCCCACCCCTAGAGGGGCGGCAGCCCTAGATGGGTTTGAGGGGGGCGGCCAAGAGGGGGAGGGGAGAGGGAGGCGCACCAGTATGGGCCTTAGGGCCCATCTGCCCTAGGGTTTGCCCCCTTCTCCTCTCCCTTGCGCCTTGGGCCCTTGTGGGGGGGCGCACCAGCCCACTTGGGGCTGGTCCCCTCCCACACTTGGCCCATGCAGCCCTCCGGGGCTTGTGGCCCCACTTGGTGGACCCCCGGACACCTCCGGTGGTCCCGGTACACTACCGGTGACGCCCAGAACACTTCCGGTGGCCAAAACCATACTTCCTATATATAAATCTTTACCTCCGGACCATTCCGGAACTCCTCGTGACGTCCGGGGTCTCATCCGGGACTCCAAACAACATTCGATAACCACATACAAACTTCCTTTATAACCCTAGCGTCATCGAACCTTAAGTGTGTAGACCCTACGGGTTCGGGAACCATGCAGACATGACCGAGATGTTCTCCGGTCAATAACCAACAGCGGGATCTGGATACCCATGTTGGTTCCCACATGTTCCACGATGATCTCATCGGATGAACCACGATGTCGAGGATTCGATCAATCCCGTATACAATTCCCTTTGTCTAGCGGTACGATACTTGCCCGAGATTCGATCATCGGTATCCCGATACCTTGTTCAATCTCGTTACCGGCAAGTCTCTTTTACTCGTTCCGTAGTACATCATCCTGTGATCAACTCCTTGATCACAGTGTGCACATTATGATGATGTCCTACCGAGTGGGCCCAGAGATACCTCTCCGTCACACGGAGTGACAAATCCCAGTCTCGATTCGCGCCAACCCAACAGACACTTTCGGAGATACCTGTAGTGTACCTTTATAGCCACCCAGTTACGTTGTGACGTTTGGCACACCCAAAGCACTCCTACGGTATCCGGGAGTTGCACAATCTCATGGTCTAAGGAAATGATACTTGACATTAGAAAAGCTTTAGCATACGAACTACATGATCTTGTGCTAGGCTTAGGATTGGGTCTTGTCCATCACATCATTCTTCTAATGATGTGATCCCGTTATCAATGACATCCAATGTCCATGGTCAGGAAACCGTAACCATCTATTGATCAACGAGCTAGTCAACTAGAGGCTTACTAGGGACATGGTGTTGTCTATGTATCCACACATGTATCTGAATTTCCTATCAATACAATTCTAGCATGGATAATAAATGATTATCATGAACAAGTAAATATAATAATAATCAATTTATTATTGCCTCTAGGGCATATTTCCAACACAAGTATGCCCCTCAACTGTCAAAGCTTAGATCCTTCATGGCAGATGGTTTGACAGGAATTGACTTTGCTCATTGTTGGATAAGCTGGAGTATTCTGCCCTTAAGACGGCGCTCCGGTTTGATGTGTGAGTACACGGGGAGTCTGAAGGATGCTCAACGACACATTGATATTCAGCTTACAGATGCGGAAGTTACTGAGGTTGTAAAGAAGATGCTGAACGAACCGAAGGCTGTCTGTGCCCAAACCGGACTACTCCCTTTCTGCACTTTCACAAACCGCCCGCTGTAAGAATCATATGATCTTTTGATCTTAATTTGCTTTTATCCAAGTATTCTCTGAAAGTTTGATTATTTTCTTGACAGGGTGACGATCCGTTTTGGAATAAGAAACCTCAAGAAAAACCGGCCAAGCCGCAAGACAAAACGGCCAAGCCAAAACGCCCAAAGACCAAGGTTGTTAAGAAACCTGCCAAGAAAAGGACCACTACATCCTCCGGGCTACCAGCTGATGACGATGTGGGTAACCCGGAATTAGAGGTAGAACTTGACTATCTTGGTTCATTTTTCGTACACCTCATTGATAATGGTTATTGTCAGGACGACGCTGAAGGCAGCCAAGCCGATGCCGTAGAGGTTATCGTTCTTTCCTCCAATTCAGATCCTTTGCCAACACTAAAAATCCGTCGAGCAAACCGGAAAGTAAAATTTTCTCATCCTCTTGCTTACTTGGATCCGAACTTTCTTGTGAAGACGCAGCAGCACGAAGCTCGCCGCACAACCCGGCATAGCGGCCAGGTAGTTACCTCCGCCAGTTTACCGAACACTCCGGTTCGGAAACGCCGATCAGAGGTCTCTTATCACCTTGACAATTTACGCCCCAAAGCGGGTTGTTTTCATCAACCTCTTAACCCGTCTGATTCAAATTATCAGGGTACTTCTCACTCATCTTCTGGCGAGTCATCGGCCACCAAACTTCCACCCCTCAAAACGGTTCTTGGGTGAGCTATACACTTGTTTTATCCTTGACGTGTTTTTTATACGCTGTACTGATCCTCATGTTGTATTTTTCTCAGCGCTAAGGAAAGACCAGGCAAGAAGGCTTGGTTGAATAAACCGGCTGATGATAACGTGGCTGAACTGAAAAAAACTCCTGGCCCTGAGGAGACTGATGCTGACGTCATGCTCAATGACCCACCACCTCAAGACCATGATTTTGTTGCTGAACAGGTGGAAATTGACACCACCAGTCGTGCTAATGACCCCACCAGCCCTATCCAAGCTGATGATAAACCGGTCAGTCCAGTTAAAAATACTGACAAACCGCCAACTCCAGTAAAGGCTGCTGAGGAAAAAGATGATGAAATTATGATTACTGGCACTGGCCACACCACTCCTGGTAATTCTGTCGCTTTGTCAAAGCATACTGCCAAGGAGGAGCTCTCTGTTATCGGCAAAGGCAAATGGAATGCCGATTTATCAAGCTATGCCCATCTCAATGCTCAAGACATTCATTCTGGCTTCTTGAACCGTCTGTATACCAGCCGTGATTATGAAGCTAGCTTGGTAAACTTGATGAAGGAGCGATATGAGGTAACTAACATACCTATTTATCTTTTACATTCAATTGCAGCTTATCAATTCCAGTAGCCCTCAAGTGATGGCTTAAGATACCAATCTAAACTGGGACTTTAGTAACAATTTCATGTTCGCAACAATGCCTCTTAACTTCACTGATGTAGCCCCCGAGGGCCGGTTTAACTTTATAAAGATGAACCGGGACTTTGTAGAAGATTTCCCATATCAGCAATTATGAGCAAACACACATTAGCCCCCAAGTGCCAAGTTTAATACTTGTATTGTGCTTGGGACTTGTAGAAATTTCTGATAAAAAGCAAATATGCATTAGCCCCCAAGTACCAAGGGCATAACTTGTTATGAGTTTGGTACTTCAAATATGTACTGGCAACTCATTATATATTTGTCTCTTTATAGGCTGAACTGAGCAAGAAAGAAAGCCAAACCGCTGATCTGTAGGAGAACCTTAAATCCCAGCAAGCCAAAACCTCCAAAGCCAAGGAAGAGTTAACCAGCGCTCTAGGAGCTATGGAGAAACTTAAAGAGGGCTTAAACAAGGAGCGGTCTGATTGGGAGACAGAGAAAACCGCTTTGCGAAAAAGGGCCGAAGATGCGGAAGCAGCTCTTAAACCGGTGGTTGATGAGCTGACTGGTGTAAAGCGGCAGATTCATGCCATGATTGTTGCTATGCTCGATAAACATCCTTGACTCGTGTTTTCAACATATCCTTCCATGCATTGCCGGTTTACTAATGCTTGTAATGATGCAGGAACTCGCATTAGCCATCTGGGCTCTGACGTACAGAAGAAATTGAAAGCGGCCTATACTCTGATAGAGCAGCTGTATACCGGTGCGCAACGGATCATCTATACTGCTTCACACAATAATCCTCCTCCCACTTTGATCAAAGATACCTTAGAAAGGTTATCTATGCTTCCTGCCCGGGTAGACGAGCTAAACAAGTCTGCCGCTAGAACGGGCGCTTTGGCCGCACTAACCCGGGCAAAAGCGTGGGTACCTGACTTTGATCCGGTGGAAGAGGCCCAAGGCTATCCCAGTTTGAAGGAAGACGGAGCAGAATTTGGCAATGATGATCTCCGAATCATAAACCGGGAAGTACGCCCATTGGCTTGTCAACTGGTTGAAGAGGCGGATCTCTCGTACTATCAGGCGAGTTATGATGATAAGAACAGACGGGTTGCTACACCAATTCCAGAAGCGCAAAATCTTATCCCACCCATCTGTAAGCACACTTATGCCCCTGACATTGAACCGTCCATGCTTATAAGCGATGAAGTTGTATTCCAAGCCCTAACTGGGATCGACTGGGCAACGGTTGACTTCCAGCCACTTGGTAGAGATGAGGGAGTTGAACCGGCGCGAGATGATCCGCAACCGTCAGGCCAAGCTGGTGACCAATCATGAACCGGAGGCCGGTTAGTCTTCTACATGCTGCAACATATCTTTGAGAAAACAATTATCCTTTTGGGCACTGAAATGCCTTGTAATAGGCTAGTAAAAATACTTGGTCTGGTATGCCTTCGTGCATTTTTATCTGCGACTGATGCTTGCTTAATCCGACATGCTTAAGATATGATATTCATAATCCATAGCCATTTATTCAAGTTGTTCCTGCAGATAAGAAGCTTAAAGCGCCCTGGCGGTTTACCCCTGGGCGGGTCATGATACCCAAATACACACACACACACACACCTACACACACACACATATATATACGACCAAGGTTTATAACCAAGGTTGTAAAAGATAACCAAATATGGAAATATATGATACCTGTGACCTTTTGGCATAACGTTGGCTGACCAACTTCGTAGTGAGGGGCATAACCCTAATATGGAGTATAAGTAACTCCTGTTATATGATGTTGGTTTACAATAAAACCATTCCGGGTTATGATAAACACCGGTTTATTCTATACTGGTGACTTTGAGTCAAAACCAGACCGGGCTGATACTCTCCGGATTATAACTTAATCATGCACTGACAACTTGTAGTTGACAGTCTAACCGGGTTGATAAACACCGGTTTGAAAACATCACAAATATTATCAAAAGAAAGAAAAACTTAACAAAAGGCAAATAAAACCATTGTAGTTGAGGATTTTCACGGGCTGCCAGGCCCCAAATTCGAGGCTTTTCATGGGCTGCCAGGCCACTGAGTTAAACCATTTTTGCAAAGCCTTTTAAGATGGTCCTCAATCCTTAACCAATTATCGTTTTAACTTGACAATTTTAGGGTCTTTATGTTCGAGTAACTTGTCAAAGTTCGAAGGGTCATACCAGGTTTACCTCGGCGGAGTGACTTACTTAAATAGGCAGGTTAACCCGGGGTTTTAGGTGTATACACCAGGCTTCCAAGCCATGGCTCGATAGCCTGTTACAAGTGTAGATTCTAAGTTCATTTCGATAGCAAAGAATCCCCAAGTAACATTTTGAGTTGTGCTCAGTGGGTGCCTATGTTTGAGTTGTTGTTTTACAACACTCTCTTTGGCCCCAGATTGATTTGGCTTTGAGCCGATCAAGAGGTGTGACTATGGTTCTAATACGACCAAGCCCCCAAGTGATGTTGTGGCATTGCGCCGATCAAGTGGTGTAGCTATGGTTCGGATACGACCAAGCCCCCAAGTGATGTAACATAAAGCTTTGAATAGCTGAATCAAGGGGTAAACCGGACGCCGCTTTATAAACAGAAGCTCCATGTAACCACACATGGTGTAGGAAAAACAACAGATACCCCGCTGTAGGTGAGGCTCCGGTTTATTATATTGATCGTAATATATACACTGTCATAATATGTACATAAGCAGAGCCTATGGATCAAGTATAGTAAGGCCGAAGATGAGTGATATTCCACGGCCGGTTGGTCTCCTCCTCCGATTTACGTGAGTCTTTGCACTCTCGAACATCGATTAGGTAGTATGACCCGTTGTGTAGATTCTTGCTGACCACAAAGGGTCATTCCCAAGGGGGGGGATAGCTTGTGCATATCCATCTGATCCTGGATGAGTCGAAGCACCAAATCGCCTTCTTGAAAGGTTCTGGTTCTAACCCGGCGGCTATGATAATGACGCAGATCTTGCTGATAAATCGCCGAATGGGCTGCCGCCATGTCACGCTCCTCATCTAACAGGTCAAGAGCTTCCTGCCATGCCTTCTCGTTGTCAGCTTCAACATATGCCGCTACACGAGGTGAGTCATGATGGATGTCACTAGAAAGAACCGCTTCCGCTCCATAAACCATGAAGAACGGTGTGTGTCCGGTCGACCTATTAGGTGTGGTATTGATGCTCCATAACACAGAAGGTAACTCCTCAACCCAACAACCCGGCGTCCGTTGCAAAAGAACCATAAGTCGGGGTTTGATGCCTCTCAAGATCTATCGATTGGCCCTCTCCGCTTGACCATTGGACTAGGGGTGAGCCACTGATGACACGTCAAGCCGGATGTGCTCACGTTGACAGAACTCCTTCATGGCACCCTTTGACAGATTGGTATTGTCGGTGTCAAAACCGACGGATCTCGGGTAGGGGTCCCGAACTGTGCGTCTAGGCGGATGGTAACAGGAGACAGGGGACACAATGTTTTTATCCAGGTTCGGGCCCTCTCGATGCAGGTAAAACCCTACTCCTGCTTGATTGATATTGATGATAGGGTTATTACAGGAGTTGATCTACCACGAGATCAAAGAGGCTAAACCCTAGAAGCTAGCCTATGGTATGATTGTTGTATCTTGTTCCCTACGGACTAAACCCTCCGGTTTATATAGACACCGGAGGGGGCTAGGGTTACACAGAGTCGGTTACAAGGAAGGAGATCCACATATCTGTAGTGCCAAGCTTGCCTTCCACGCCAAGGAGAGTCCCATCCGGACACGGGACGAAGTCTTCAATCTGGTATCTTCATAGTATGTTGGCGTTCTGGGAACGGGGGTCCCCAAACTTGCCTGCCTGCGGCCTGCGGCGTGGCTCAAAAGGGGGCCCAGCACGACCCATCTTCATCAACACAGACCCAAGACCCTCGTGATGGGCCGAGCCTCGCGGGGCGAATGACACGGAGCTTCCTCAGGCACGACCTCATCAGGTTGGCTCACGAGGAGGCGGAGAGATCAAGGCGGGGTACATCACGAGGTGCCCACGACGCAAGCCACGACGATCAAGGGCGTCAGGCGGGCGCAAGCCACGCAGTGTCCTCCCTTTCCTCTTTGGTGCAAAGGGAGCAAGCGTAGGCAGGAGTATCAAGCAAAGGCACCCATTTCGGTGCAATGAGACCAAGACCAGCCCCGCGACAAGGACGGAGTCATTGTGGAGCCCAAGCCAGCGTCACCACCAGAGCCTTTGGCAGGCGAGGACCAACTTTAGTCAGGATAAGTGTACCATATGTTCCCCTTCAAAATGGACAATTGTTGGCGCCCTTCCCGCTCAATATTTGGGAAGAGGCCCAGGGCCTTTGCCTATAAATAGGACTAGCCACCCCCAGGGTAGGGGGGGTCGATCGGCAATCAGATCAGAGAGAGAAAGAGAGAGAAGGGCGACTGAACTCCTCCTAGCAGTTCATCGCCCCGGCCAAGAACAGACCCTTGCGAGGCTGTTCTTCCTTGTATTGTTCATCATTGTCAGCCCAAGAGGCAATCCACCACACCACACTGGAGTAGGGTATTACACCACAACGGTGGCCCGAACCAGTATAAACCCTGTGTCTCTTGTGCTGTGTTTTCCATAGCTTAGATCTTTGCTAGGCGGAGGGGTGCAGGTAGGTAGAAGGCATAATCTCCGCGCGCACCCCAGTGTTCGAACCTCAAGGGTCTGCCGGAACCCAAAATCCGACATTTGGCGCACCAGGTAGGGGTGCGCCGGAGTTTTCCCTTCCGCCACCGCCACGACCTGGCTCGCGATGACTAGCGCATCGCTCGCTCCGGCCGCCGGCGCCAGCGCGGGAGCCAGGGGGCTCCGAGCCCAGGCCCCAACCCTGCAACGGGCACGGTGGCCGGACAAATTCAAGCCAACGACGCCGCCGCGCTACAACGGCGCGGCTGATCCACTGGCCTTCTTGCTGGCGTACGAGGAGGCCATCCTCAAAGCTGTAGGCAATGATAGGGTCGTGGCCAACTGGCTCCCCATGGCCCTCACCGGCGCTCCGCGCGCGTGGCTGCTCCACCTGCCGGCAGCCTCCGTGGCCTCTTGGGAAGAGCTCTGCGGCCTCTTCCTCGCCCACCACGCTGCACCAACACCTCCGGTCATCGCGGCCCTCCTGGGCGGCTCGCAGGCGCCGCCTACAAGTCACCACATCAAGCCGTTCATCTGCCGGGCCAACGCCACCTCCACGCGCCATGGGGCTCTCCCGGACCGGGTGGCGCCCAAGGCCGGCCTGACCTTCAGCTCGGAGGACCACCCCTCCAACTCGGCCTGCTCGGGCGCGCTCCCCATGCTGTGCACCCCCAACATCTGCCAGGTGGCCGTCACCAGAACCCTCATCGATGGCAGCGTGGGCCTCAGCGTGCTCTCGGTTGAGGCCTTCAACCTCCTCTGCATACCCCTGGAACGGCTGCAACCCAGCCGGCCCTTCTCAGGCATTGGGGGCAGGTCATCCAGCTCCTTGGGACAGATCCGACTCCCAGTGACTTTCGGCACCTACGACAACTTCCGTACGGAGCTGGTCAACTTCGACATCGCCCCCATCGGCCTCCCCTACAATGCCATCCTCAGCTATCCAGCACTGGCCCAGTTCATGGCCGCGACGCACCCGGCGTACAACCTCATGAAGATGCTTGGGAGCGTTGGTGTCCTCACCGTGCACGGGGACACCGGGGACGCGCTGCGAGTGCTCAAGCTCGCCTTCAAGATGGCGGCGGCGGCACAGCCCGCCGACTCGGAGACCCCCGAGCCCAAGGGGGCTGCACCTGCCAAGAAGAAACAATTGTTCACCCAAGACAAGGCAGAAACCAAGCAGATACCCGTCGATGAGGACGGGTCCACCAACGCCACTTTTACCATAGGCACCAACCTCGAGCCCGAGCAGGAGGAGGCCCTGGTCAAGTTCCTGCATGCGAACAAGAAGGTGTTCGCTTGGGAGCCCGACGAGTTGGCGGGGATCCCTAGGAGCGTAATCGAGCATCACCTCAACGTGTGCCCCAACGTGCGCCCTGTGAAGCAGAAGGCAAGGCGGCAGTCCACAGAAAAGCAGGCCTTCATCGTCCAAGAGACCCACAAACTAGAGGCCGCTGGGGTCATTCGCGAGGTCTGATACCCAGATTGGCTGGCCAACCCTGTCGTTGTGCCAAAGAAAGGGGGAGGAGCGTATGTGCGTCGACTTCACCAACCTCAACAAGGCATGTCCGCAGGATCCGTTCCCGCTCCCCCGCATCGACCAGATCGTTGATTCCACCGCAGAATGCGACCTGCTGTGCTTCTTGGATGCCTTCTCTGGGTATCACCAGATCAAGATGGCGGTAGAAGACGTCGAGAAGACAGCCTTCCTAACCCCATGTGGGGTGTACTGCTACACATGCATGCCGTTCGGGCTGCGCAACGCAGGGGCGACCTTTCAGTGGCTGATGCACATTACCTTGGGCCCACAGCTTGGGAAGAACGTTGAAGCTTACGTCGATGACATTGTGGTGAAGTCTCGGGAGGCCAAGACCCTGATACAAGACCTGGAGGAAACCTTCGCGAGCCTCGACGCAGTGAGCCTCCGGCTCAACCCAGAGAAGTGTGTGTTCGGAGTCCCCTCAGGCAAGCTCTTCGGTTTCCTCGTGTCCCACCGAGGCATCGAGGCTAACCCGGAAAAGTTCAAGGCGGTCGAGGACATGAGCCCGCCGAAGACCCTCAGAGAAATGCAGAAGCTCACTGGGCGCGTGACCGCGCTAGGGCGTTTCATATCCAAGCTGGGTGAGCGAGCGATGCCTTTCTTCCAGCTAATGAAGAAGAAGGGGCCCTTTGAATGGACTGAAGAGGCCGACAAGGCGTTCCAAGATCTCAAGAGATACCTGACCAGCCCTCCAGTCATGGTGGCTCCGCGCCCTCAAGAACCCCTGGTGCTTTACCTCGCCGCCACTCCCTACTCCGCCAGCGCCGCCCTGGTGACGATTAGGGAGGAGCGTCGAGTTAAAACCACGGCAGCAACCCGGGACAAGGCAAAGCAGGAACAAGGAAGGCCCGCAGAAACGCTGGGGAGGGTCAGCCGCCGCAGGGGAGTGCACCGAAGCCGGAAGGGGCCCCTCACCCAGATGGCCAGCCTCGGGAGGCCTCATCGCCTCAGGAGGCGCCGTGGTCTTCGGAGGGCATCACCAGCGCTGACGCACCCAACCTCGTTGAGCACCCGGTATACTTCATCAGCATGGTGTTGCGGGACGTGAAGGCACGGTACCCCATGCCTCATAAGCTCCTCCTCGCGCTGCTGGTGGCCTCGCGTAAGCTGCGGCACTACTTTCAGGGTCACCCCATCAAGGTCGTCTCATCATACCCCCTGGAGAGAGTGCTCAGGAGCCCTAACTCAGCTGGGAGGGTCGCTGAGTGGAACATAGAACTGCAAGCGTTTCAGCTCGAATTCAGCACAACCAGAGTCATCAAGGGAGCAGCCTTAGCAGATTTTGTGGCAGAATGGACGGAGGCACCAGGCCTCAAGGCCGACGAGGATCGATCCCTCTCCCCGGGAAACGAAGCGCCGGAAGGCTAGGTCATGTACTTCGATGGGGCGTTCACCAGGCATGGCGCTGGGGCTAGGGCGGTGCTTATATCGCCCACTCAAGACAAGCTCTACTACGTTGTACAGCTCTGTTTCCAGCAAGGTGAGAAGGTATCCAACAACATAGCGAAGTATGAAGGTCTATAGCGGGCTTGAAGGCCGCGGCTGCCCTGGGGGTGAAGTGCCTCACCATCAAGGGCAACTCGCAGCTCCTTGTCAATTTCTCCAACAAGGTGTATGAGCCGAAGGACGAGCACATGGAAGCCTACCTTGCAGAGGTCCGCAAGATGGAGAAGCAGTTTTGGGGGTTGGAGTTGCAGCATGTGCCCCGTGGCACCAATCAGGAGGCCGACAACATCGCCAGGCGAGCTTCCAGACGGTTACCTCAGGAGCCTGGCGTCTTCGAGGAACGGCTCTTCAAGCCCTCAGCCCTGCCGTCATTGTCAAACACGGCTCAGCCTCGGGAGGAGCTCCCCCAGCCGCCAGCCTCGGGAGCCCCGGTCTGTGGCCCGGCCTCAGGAGCACGCCTGCTCCTGACGATGGAGCCTCAGGAGGGGTGCTGGATAACGGAGCTCCGGAGTTACTTAACACAAGGGACCCTGCCAGAGAAGGAGGAGGAAGCGGAGCGCGTGGTATGGCAGGCCACGGCATACTGCATCAAGGATGGAGAGCTCTATCGGAAGCGACCAAACGATGTATCCCTGCGCTGCATCTCCAAGGAGCAAGGAAGGGAACTGCTGGAAGATATACATGGTGGGGACTGCGGGCATCATTCATCATCACGGACCCTCATCGGCAAGGCATTCCACAGCGGGTTTTATTGGCCCACCGCACTCAACGACGCCGTTGAACTGGTGAAGGCTTGCAAGGCCTGCCAGTTCCACGCCAAGCAAATCCATCAGCCGGTAGGAGGCCTGCAGACTATACCCCTCTCGTGGTCGTTCGCAGTCTGGGGGCTGGACATCCTGGGCCCGTTTCCTCGGGCGCCAGGGGGCTACCGCTACCTCTCCGTCGTCGTGGACAAGTTCACCAAGTGGGCTGAAGTGGAGGCTGTCCGCACCATCCCCGCGGGTTCCGCGGTCAAGTTCATCAGGGGCATCGTGAGCCAGTTCGGGATGCCGAACCACATCATCATAGACAACGGTTCACAGTTCACCAGTAACCTCTTCAAACATATTGTGCTAACCTTGGAACGCAGATATGCTACGCTTCGGTGGCGCACCCCCGAAGCAACGGCCAGGCCGAGTGGGCCAACACAGAGGTCCTGAGGGGCCTCAATTCCAGGACGTTCAAGAAGAAGCTGGAGGCCTGCGGCATAGGTTGGTACGATGAGCTTCAGTCCGTGTTGTGGTCCATCCGCACCACCGCGACCAAGCCGACAGGAGAGACCCCCTTCTTCCTGGTCTACGGAGCTGAAGCGGTCCTCCCTCACGAGGTCAGACGTCGCTCCACACGGGTCCTGGCGTTCGACGAGGCGCAGCAGGACGCCATGCGGGGGATAGACCTCGTGTTGGGGGAGGAACGCCGCCGAGAAGCCGCGCTGCGAGCAGCGAGGTACCAACAAGCACTGCGGCGATACCACTGCCGCAACATCCGCCCCAGAACCCTCGAGGTAGGGGACCTCGTGCTCAGGCGGGTTCTCTCCAGGGAGGGACTGCACAAGCTCTCTCCCATGTGGGAGGGCCCGTTCAAGGTTGTTCATGTTTCCAGGCCTGGCTCCGCGCGCTTGGAGACTCAGGAGGGAGTGCCGATCCAAAACGCATGGAACATCCAGCACCTCCGGAGGTTCTACCCCTAAAAAGGCCCAGAGCCTGCGAAGAAGGCGACTGCCTGTGAAGATTATCCTTTTTTGGAAAAGGCCCAGAGCCTGTGAAGAAGGCGACTGCCTGTGAAGATTATCCTTTTTTGGAAAAGGCCCAGAGCCTGTGAAGAAGGCGATTGCCTGTGAAGATTATCCTTTTTTGGAAAAGGCCCAGAGCCTGTGAAGAAGGCGACTGCCTGAGAAGATTATCCTTTTTTGTAAAAGGCCCAGAGCCTGTGAAGAAGGCGACTGCCTGTGAAGCCGTCGCATTTTGGAAAAGGCCCAGAGCCTGTGAAGAGGGTAAATGCCCGTGAAGCTCGCTTCTCCTGAGAAAGGCCCGGAGCCTGTGAAGCAGGCCAACGCCTGTGAAGCTCGCCGCCCGTGACACTATCACGTAATAATGAGTTGGGGTTGTACACACCCCGGAGTCTCAGGAGTGCCGGCCTCAGGCCCTGGGGCTCCCTCCCACGCCTAGTGGCAGCACTTAGCCCCGCGCTGGTGAGAAGACGTCGAAGACTAGATTAGGTGCCGGATGCGGCTTTTTCATTTGCTTTCTGCAGTTGGGTTGTTCATTTGCTTTTCGTGGTTGGTTTGTTCATTTTGCTTTCCAAAGTTTTATTGAAGCTGTTACCGACCCTGACTTATGGTTCTTCGCCTTTTTCACTCTCCTAACTCGATTTCTCTTGTGCAAAGCCTCGCGAGGGGGGCAGCCGAGCGCCCTCGCGAGTGTTTCTGTCCTAGTCGCTCAAAGGTTGCGCGACCTAGGCCCATTACAGGAGCACCCCTCCGGTCCGTGCCCCACGGGCACCGCGACACGAACACAGGGCCTGGGTCGGTCGCCCCCCCCCCCCCCCACACACACACACACAAACACACTATAGTGGGAGCCAGGAACTATCCACTCGCGGGCACGTAGCCAGAAAGCACGATAACGAAAGCAAAGCGATGACTAACAGCAATAACCCAAAACACGCCCCGCGGGGCTCCACGCTACTGTCTTTTTTACGCAGGAAAAAGGAAAAGGAAGAGCAAATCGGGCGCAGCTCGCCCCACACCGGCTTGCAGAGAAGACTCGAGCCGCCTCTAGGGCTCAAGCAGACACCCTCTCGCGCTTCACCGAGGCGCGACGGCGGGCAGACGCGCCACCATCTTCCAAGTAGGCGCGGCGGCGTGGGTGCTGGCCGCGGCCACCGATAGAAGAGTCGCTGCCTAAAGAAGAATGGGAGAAGCTTGGGGAACCCTGCGCACCGCCGACCACGCGAGCGTTGTCCTCTCCGTCGTCGCCGGGGTTGGGTCCCCGGCCACGGTCGTCGTCCTCAGGGAAGCACCCTGTGCGGCGACCATCTTCCCCAAATACCCTCACGTAGAGGGTAGCATCACCGTCAAACTTGAAGTGCAGGGTGCACCGACGGCTCAGGCCATGCGCGCGGGCAAACGTCTGCCAACCACAGGTCAAGGCCAGGCTCCTGGATGAGGAGACCTCCAATGAAGCCCACGAGGCCCGGCTGCAGCAGTCGTCTGCCTGAAGCCAGAGGCTGCCCGGGGCGCCAGCCGGGAGTTCGCCGAGGAGGAAGCGAGGGAGTTGAAGCCGGGCGCTGGTCGGCTCCGCCGACCACACGACGAACTCCGGCAGCACCTCCGCAGCGTGGAAGCGCGGCCTAGGGGGACGCGCGACCAAAGCGCGCCCCCCGACCGCGACTGTCCGCCCGACGCCGTGCTGGAAACCATCTCCATGGCCGCGGGGAGCTGCCGTGGTGGCCACAGGATGTTTGCGGGGGCGCCCATGTCCACGCTTGGGCAGGGGAGAGGCGGGCTCAACCTGGTGAGCCTTCCCCTTCTCTGCGGCCGAGAACCTCCTCGACGAAGCCATTGCAGCAAGACGGAGTAAGGACCGGGAAGAAGGAGAAGCAAGAAGAGATGGATTGGAAGGGCGCGTGCCGTTCCGTATTTATGGTCGGCGAAGGCCAACCGCCGACCCCCACGATCGCAGGTAATCATGACCCGCTTTGCATGCAGGGACTTGTCCAATCCGCGCAGTTGCCGAGGCGTCATGGGGAAGTGGAGATGCCCACACCCAATCAACCGCCACGCGGTGCCCAAGGCCACAGGCTGTTAGGGCCCGCGGCGCTTCGCCCTTGCCCTTTCGCCTTGCTGCACGGCCAAGTCCGGGCGCACCTTGGGCCCGGGGGCTACTGTCGGCGTTCTGGGAACGGGGGTCCCCAGACTTGCCTGCCTGCGGCGTGGCTCAAAAGGGGGCCCAGCACGGCCCATCTTCATCAACATAGACCCAAGACCCTCGTGAGGGGCCGAGCCTCGCAGGGCGGACGACACGAAGCTTCCTCAGGCACGGCCTCATCAGGCTGGCTCACGAGGAGGCGGAGAGATCAAGGCGGGGTACCTCACGAGGTGCCCGTGACGCAAGCCATGACGATCAAGGGCGCCAGGCGGGCGCCAGCCGCGCAGTGTCCTCCTTTTCCTCTTTGGTGGAAAGGGAGCAAGCGCAGGCGGGAGTATCAAGCAAAGGCACCCATTTCGGTGCAACGAGACCAAGACCAGCCCCGCGACAAGGAAGGAGTCATTGTGGAGCCCAAGCTAGCGTCACCACCAGAGCCTTTGGCAGGCGAGGACCAACTTTAGTCAGGATAAGTGTACCATATGTTCCCCTTCAAAATGGCCAACTATTGGCGCCCTTCCCGCTCAATATTTGGGAAGAGGCCCAGGGCCTTTGCCTATAAATAGGACTAGCCACCCCCAGGGTAGGGGGGTCGATCGGCAATCAGACCAGAGAGAGAAAGAGAGAGAAGGGCGACTGAACTCCTCCTAGCAGTTCATCGTCCCGGCCAAGAACAGACCCTCACGAGGCTGTTCTTCTTTGTATTGTTCATCATCGTCAGCCCAAGAGGCAATCCACCACACCACACTAGAGTAGGGTATTACACCACAACGGTGGCCCGAACCAGTATAAACCCTGTGTCTCTTGTGCTGTGTTTTCCATAGCTTAGATCTTTGCGAGGCGGAGGGGTGCAGGTAGGTAGAAGGCGTAATCTCCGCGCGCACCCCAGTGTTCGAACCTCAAGGGTCTGCCGGAACCTGAAATCCGACATAGTCTAATAGTCTAGCCAAAGGATATAGTACGGTTGTCCAGATACCCCCTAATCCAGGACTCCCTCAGTAGCCCCTGAACCAGGCTTCAATGACGATGAGTCCGGCGCGCAGATTTGTCTTCGGCATTGCAAGGCGGGTTCCTCCTCCGAATACTTCATAAAAGATTTTGAACACGAGGAACTTGTCCCGCTCTGCAAAACAAGTTCCACATACAACCGTAGAGAGAATAATATTTCCACAAATCTAATCTGCTGACATATTTCACAGTGCGTCATCACACCACAGCCAGGTCACCATTCGAATCGTTTTTTACAACCAACCTCAGCGTGTTTCGCGAAGCGGTTTCCTTGGCACGTCTTGTCGAAGCAGAGATCGCGTTCCCTTTATTATGGGATTCTCATCAATACGGACGTGGGTAACCCAACCGCGCCATCAATTATGGCGCTTGGGGGATAAGCGAGTTTTACCAGGTTGGTGGGGGCGCATAGTTTCGTCCGCCCTTATAAAGGGATAAGGGTTCACCTTTTTCTACCCACGCCTTCTTCCTCATTGCTCATCCATTCCTGCGCACTCAAGCTCCAGTGCCCCAGTCCGCATTCTTCTCCTCAACCTCCTCCAAAAATGTTAGGAGCAGGACGCAAGTGGATGGTCTCCTCCGTCACGGAGGGAGACGTCCAGAAGCTGAGGGGAGCCGGATACCTATCCGAGGATATCGCACACCGGCTTCCAGATGAGGGACAGCTCATCCCTACCCCCAGGCCCCATGAGAGGGTAGTATTCCTTACCCACTTCCTCCATGGACTGGGATTTCCCCTCCAGCCATTCGTCCGAGGGCTCATGTTCTACTATGGCCTGGATTTTCACGATCTGGCCCCGGACTTCATCCTCAACATCTCGGCGTTTATCGTCGTGTGTGAGGCCTTCCTCCGCATCAAGCCCCACTTCGGCTTATGGCTGAAGACCTTCAATGTCAAACCGAAGGTGGTGGGCAGCCAGCAGGCGGAGTGCGGAGGTGCCATGGTGGGCAAAATGCCCAACGCCAAATGGCTCCAGGGCTCCCATATGGAGACCATAAAGGGGTGGCAATCGGGGTGGTTCTACATCACCGAGCCGCGCGACACCAAATGGGCGGCGGTCCCTGAATTCCGATCCGGAATCCCCACGCGGCTCACCTCCAGGAAAGAGAAGGGCCTGCCCTGGGGTAATCCGGTAGAGCTGACCAGACTCCAGACCTGCGTCCAAAATATGATAAACAGGAAGCTCAAGCTTGTCAACATAGTCCAGGTCATGCTCATCCGCCGGATCCTCCCGTGTCAACAATGGGCGTTCAATTCGTGGGAGTTCGACCCGACCCAGCACCAAACTCTGAACGACCTCTTCGACACGACGCACAACGGTGCCTGGAAGGTGCTGTTTAAGAGTGCCGAGGTTCCCCCTCCCCTCACCGAGGATCGCGGACTTAGCGCGAAGCGCCAAGCCGGCGCGGTAAGCTCTTTTATTTCTTATAGGGTATTCAGTTTCCATAGTTTAACTATGTGCGGGATCTGAGCTCCCATGCCTTTGACAGGACTGGATGGAGACATCGGGGCAGATTGACTGCCCGGCCCCTTTGCCCGAAGACCCTGCAAACGCTCTCCTGACGGAGATGCTGACTCCGGCCCCTTACGAGGTGTCGGAGAAGAAGATCAAGAAGAAAGCCACGGGAACCCGAGAGAGTTCCTGGCGCCAGGTGGTATCGGACTCATCGTCCGATAACTCCGAGACGCACTCCTCCCGTGAAAATGAGGAGGAGGCAGATAAAGGTTCTTCCCCTCCAGCCGGGGAAGACAAGAAAAGGAAGGTCGTCCCAACCGGGGAGGCCGGAGGGTCCAAGAAGGGAAGGACTCTCCCTCCGGACTGATCCACCTCCGCCGCCGACAGTGAAGACGAGTGGCCACCCAGGGCCAAGCCCCTTGCAAAATTGTGAGTATTCGGATACCAGAGTAACTCGTGGCACAGTTTAATCGCAGCTTCTCCTAACGCCGGACATGGCTATGCGGTCCATCCCAGGCCCGTATCAATGTATCCTCGTCAAGCGGTTCCTTGGATTCGTCGGATGTGAATAGCTATTCACTTCCGACCGCCTCCTCTCCTCGCCCTACGGAAAACGCCGAGGTGTTGTCTCAAAGGGCACCAAGCCGAGGGGAGGTGGTCCTGGAGGCGCCTCCAAGCGACCTTCCGGTCTCCAGGCGCAAAGGGAGCAAGGCTCCCAAGGGCTCCAAGTTCGGCCCCCAGCCGAACACCGCACCGGAACCTCCAGTGGTTCCGGACTCCGGCAGGCGACCACCTTCCAAGAGGGGCAAGCCGCCCGTGCCAGTGACCTCTGCCCATCCAGAGGCACTGGACAACCTGCTGGGAGTGCTTAGCGGCGCTTCCATCGACGAGGAGCACCGCACTATTATGAGTGCGGTGATCAAGAAGGTTCAGTCCGCCAAGAGCAAACTCCTGAAGCTTGTGCCAACCTTCTAACAGGCTTGGAGGTAAGTGTTTAAAATATAGGGAAATATTACCGCATAGACAGTAGCCCCTGATGCACTGTTTGGTGTTCACAAAGAAAATCCGAATAGAGGATCGAATTATATCTGCAGGAGTCTGATACAAGTATGTCTATATGCATATGCAGGCTTCGCTCCTGACCTCTGCCGCACTGACTGTGGAGGTCGCTGCACTGAAGCAGAACCTTGAGAGGTCCGAGAAAGAGCTCGGCCTTGCCAAGAAGCAGCTCGAGGAGAACAAAGGTAAGTAATACCTTGTCTATATATAAAAAAAGATGTGGTTGCAAAATGATAGGATCATCATGAATGTGCCAGGGGCCACGACCGAAGTGGCGGCCCTGAAGCAAGCGTTGTCCAAGGCCGAAAACAAAGCGGCCACGGAGCGCACCGAGCGGGAGAAACATGAGGCACAGGTGGGCGAGGTGCAGCAAGAGCTCCAGGCTCTCGTGAAGAAGCACGAGACTTTGGAGCTTGACTCGAAGACGCGGGAGTCCGAGCTTGCCACGGCCCTCGAGAGCACAAAGCATGCCAAGACTAAAGCCCAAAAAGCCCTCCAGGAAATTGAGGCGATGAAGAAGATAGCAGCGGGTAAGGCATTCATTATGCAAAGCAAGCATGTGAAAGTAAGTTACTTGTTACTTACCCGAGTTCGGAGCTCACCAGGAGCATTCGCAGATTTGCCCCACAGCGTGTCGGATGCCACAAAGTACTACCGAGCCGAGGAGGGGAGCTCGACGGAGAAGGTGTTCTAGTCTCAGTATACTAAGGCCAAACACCCTGTGCCTTTAAGCGACCAGCTGAAGCAATTGGTCGAGCTCCATAAGGCGGCCGAATAGGCCATGAAGGGTCTTATAGTCCGGCTGTGTCCTGGCGACGCCCTTCCAAACAGCTACTTCGGCCTGGTGAGGTGGCTTGTGGATGCCTGCCCCTGGCTTGAAGTCGTCAAGCGGTCCGTCGGCATTGAGGGCGCCCGCAGGGCACTTGCCCGTGTTAAAGTACACTGGGGCAAGATGGATGCTGAGAAACTGGTGAAGGAGGGACCGCCGCAGGGCAAGGAGCATCACCACCCCGAAATGTATTATGAGGGCGTCCTGAAGGGTGCCCGCCTTATGGCGGATGAGTGTTCCAAAGATGTAATTTTTGAGTGAACTTGCTCGTGTGATCCTGTGTTATGAAAACTTGTTCATATGCGCTATGCAACGCTTATTTGAATTTAAAATATTACCTTCTGTGCGGCTGTTTATGAAATCTGAAAGATGGCCAGTCGTCGGCTTCTGCCCCCATGCCACGAATGCTGGGGTGTTCGGGATAAATCTGAGCACTCTTTTTCCCATTGTTGGGTCCTTCGAGGGAGGTGCTTAGCGCAACGAACAAGGCAATTGGACTATAATGCTTTATCACTTTCACTTAGCCATAGAAGTCTACAATTTTATATTTTGGCGAAGCCCCTAGTGTTCGGAAGGCCGAATTCGGGGCGCTATACACGCCTTAAGCCGGACAAAGCCGACTCCTCGCTCGAAGCGGCATAAGTCTTTAGGGACTCGAGACCTCTCGAACAGTGACCAGCTCTCGCCTTATCATGACAGTCAGTTTTAGCTTTCTCTACTGAGGTGCTTGCCCAGATGAACCGGGGCACAATCGCAGTAGTTCTCCCAGTGCTACCTGAGCCGATATAGCGGAACGTAAGGCACCAAAACATGGGAGCCGGGAAAACCCAACTATTGACCCAAGACATGATTCAGAGCTGATGCATATAATGCTATAAGTTCGGGGTGCCGCACTGTCGAAAGTGTTCGGACTTCTCACGCCGTATTATGGGGTACGCTTAAGCCCCTGGCGTATTGGCCGTACCAGAGTGTACGGGTGCTGAATGTCATGAATGAACATAAAGGAATAATAGAGAATGCAGTAATAGAATAGTGCTATGCATTGTTTATTCAAAAAGGTGCGTCGAAGCAGAATGGTACAAGTAGTGCGATAAGCAAAAAGTAGGACTATTTGACATGTCCCCTCCAAGGGCAAGCTGAGGAATGGTACTTAAAGCAGGTATTTCACTCCTTATCAGAGACCACCTGGGAGTTCCATGGTGCGACATAGATTTCTGCCTCCTTGGTTGTTGTACCGTGTGTCCGGTAATCGTACTGCCGGACTGGGCTTCGAGAGAGTAAAATCCTGAAAGAGAAAAAGAATATCAAAGCGGGAATCCCGTAGTGCGGTTGAGCCGCGTTTTGGGGCGTGCCGTAGTCGTGCCCCCCCCCCCCCCCCCGCCGCCTATGTCCATGGTATTTTCAATGTGTAATTATGTACGCGTGGCATGGATTTTGCCGTTTGGCTAGGACTGGGGTGGGGGCTGCATTGCTATGCGAGCTCGGAACGTGCCAGGCGGTCTTGTTGCAGATTACTCCGGGCGCGCTTGACGGTGTCCGGGTGTTTAATCGCCGTGAATTGCCTTGAGAGGTTGCTTTGTGCTTCTATTGCGAGGGCCGCAGTGTGCTCCTCTGTTCGGAGAGAGCGCTCTGTGTTTCCATTGACTGTGATGACCCCCCGAGGTCCTGTCATCTTGAGCTTGAGGTATGCATAATGCGGTACCGCATTGAATCTCACAAATGCGGTTCGCCCGAGCAGTGCATGATAGCTACTGCGGAACGGGACTATATCGAAGATTAACTCCTCGCTTCGGAAGTTATCCGGGGATCCGAAGACCACTTCCAGTGTGACTAAGCCTGTACAATGGGCCTCTATATCTGGTATGACGGCTTTGAAGGTTGTTTTGTGGGTTTGATCCTTGAGGGGTCTATACCCATTTTGCGCACTGTGTCTTGATAAAGCAGGTTCAGGCTGCTGCCACCGTCCATAAGGACCCGAGTGAGGTGAAATCCGTCGATGATTGGGTCTAGGACCAGTGCGACAAATCCGCCATGACGGATACTAGTGGGGTGGTCCCTGCGATCGAAGGTGATCGGATAGGAGGACCATGGGTTGAACTTTGGGGCGACTGGCTCCAACGCATATATGTCCCTTAGCGCACGCTTCCGCTCCCTCTTGGGGATGTGGGTTGCGTATATCATGTTCACCGTCCGCACTTGTGGGGGGAACCTCTTCTGTCCTCTGGTGTTCGACGGCCGGGGCTCCTCCTCGTCATCTCTATGTAGCCCCTTGTCCATGTTTTCGGCATTTAACTTGTCGGCCTGCTTAAACACCCAACATTCTCTGTTGGTGTGATTGGCTGGCTTGTCGGGGGTGCCATGTATTTGACACGAGCGATCGAGTATTCGGTCCAAACTGGACAGGCCCAGAGTGCTTATTTTGAATGGCTTTTTCCGCTGACCAGGTTTAGAGCCTTTGAATCCGGCATTGACTGTCGTATCCTCGGTATTGTCGCTGTTGATACGGTGCTTGTGTTTGTTGCGACGTGACCTGCCATTGCTATCCTTGGTATCCGAAGTACCAGGGTTCTTTGATATGTTATTGCTGCGAGCCAGCCAGTTGTCACCTCCCGCGCAAAAGCGGGTCATGAGTGTCGTGAGTGCTGCCATAGATTTTGGATTTTCTTGGCCAAGGTGCCGGGCGAGCCACTCGTCACGGATGTTGTGCTAAAAAGCTGCTAGGACCTCTGCATCCGGACAGTCGACGATTTGATTTTTCTTGGTTAGGAACTGTGTCCAGAATTTCCTGGCCAATTTCTCTGGCTGCTGAATTATGTGGCTCAAGTCATCGGCATCTGGTGGTCGCACATAAGTGCCCTGGAAGTTGTCGAGGAATGCGGCTTCCAGATCTTCCCAACAGCCAATGGATTCTGCTGGCAAGTTGTTCAGCCAATGTCGAGCTGGTCCTTTGAGTTTGAGTGGAAGGTATTTGATGGCGTGTAGATCGTCACCGCGGGCCATGTGGATGTGCAGGAGGTAGTCCTCGATCCATACCGCAGGATCCGTTGTACCATCGTATGATTTGATATTTACGGGTTTGAAAGCCAAACCGGAAGCCAAACCGGAAGATCACCTTTTTGATGAATTGAACTGCAGTAGCTGCATCACACTTACTAACTGGCTCTGCCTCCACCCACTTCGTGAATTTATCAAGCGCCACCAAGAGGTGGGTCTTCTTGTCCTTGGATCTCTTGAAAGGCCCAACCATATACAACCCCCAGGTTGCAAATGTCCAGGTGATTGGAATCATTCTCAACTCTTGAGCCGGTACATGAGCACGCTTTGAGAATTTCTGGCAGCCATCACATCTTTTGACCAAGTGCTCAGCATCAGCATGAGCTGTCAACCAATAGAAACCGTGACGAAACGCCTTGGCCACCAAAGACTTTGAACCGGCGTGTTGACCACAATCTCCTTCGTGGATATCACGCAAAATTTCACGGCCTTCCTCAGGAGACACACAGTGTTGAAACGCCCGTGTCACACTGCAATGATGTAACTCTCCATTGATAATAGTCATGGACTTGGACCGCTGGATTATCTGCCTGGCCAAAGTTTCATCCTCTGGTAACTCGCCCCGGTTCATATACGTCATATATGGAACCGTCCAATCCGAGATAACATGAAGAGCCGCCACCAACTGAGCTTCCGGATCAGGAATAGCCAAATCCTCTTCACTTGGGAGCTTAACGGATGGATTATGCAACACATCCAGGAAGACATTAGGTGGAACCGGTTTATGTTGGGAACCTAGACGGCTTAAAGCGTCCGCCGCTTCGTTCTTCCGCCGGTCCACATGATCCACCTGATAGCCTTTGAAGTGACCTGCAACAATATCCACCTCTCGACGATATGCTGCCATGAGTGGGTCCTTGGAATCCCAAGTGTCGGACACTTGTTGAGCCACCAGGTCCGAGTCACCGAAGCACTTAACGCGTCTTAGGTTCATCTCCTTAGCCATCCGAAGATCATGGAGTAAGGCCTCGTATTCAACTGCATTATTAGTGCAAGGGGACATTAAACGAAGGACATAACAAAACTTATCACCTCGTGGGGAAGTTAATATGACTCCAGCCCCCGAGCCCTCCAATTGCCTGGACCCATCAAAATGAATAGTCCAATAAGTATGATCCGGCTTCTCTTCTGGCGCTTGTAGTTCCGTCCAATCATTGATGAAATGCACAAGTGCCTGAGATTTGATCGCCGTCCGGGGTATGTATTTCAATCCGTGAGGACCGAGCTTGATAGCCCACTTAACAATCCGGCCAGTTGCTTCCCTGTTCTGGATTATATCCCCCAAAGGAGCAGAGCTGACCACTGTAATGGAATGACCTTGGAAATATTGTTTAAGCTTCCGGCTTGCCATAAAAACTCCATATACCAACTTTTACCAATGTGGGTACCTCTTCTTGGACTCGATAAGTACCTCACTAATATAGTAAACCGGCCGCTGAACCGGATATTCCTTTCCGGCCTCTTTACGCTCTACCACAATAGCCACACTAACAGCCTGGGCGTTAGCTACCACATATAGCAACGATAGCTCCTTGTCAACCGGAGCAGCGAGAACCAGCGGATTGGCCAACTGTCGCTTTAAATCCTCAAATGCTTCCTTAGCGGCGTCACTCCAAACGAAGTTATCTGTTTTCTTCAGCATCTGATATAAAGGTATGGCCTTCTCACCAAGGCGACTGATAAACCGGCTCAACGCGGCAATCCGGCCAGCCAGATGTTGGACATCATTTATACACTTCGGTTTGGCCAAGGAGGTGATGGCTTTGATATTTTCCGGATTAGCTTCAATGCCCCTGTTAGACACCAGAAAACCCAAGAGCTTGCCTGCCGGTACACCAAAGACGCACTTGGCCGGATTAAGCATCATTTTATAAACCCGCAGGTTATCAAAGGTTTCCTTCAAGTCATCAATCAATGTCTCCTTCTTCCTGGATTTTACCACAATATCATCCACATAGGCGTGAACAATACGGCCGATCTGTTTATGAAGACAATTCTGCACACACCGTTGATAAGTCACCCGGGCACTCTTGAGCCCAAAGGGCATGGACACATAGCAGAAGGCTCCAAAGGGAGTTATGAAGGTCGTCTTCTCCTGTTCCTTAACTACCATTTTGGTCTGATGATAACTGGAATATGCATCCAAAAAGCTTAAACGCTCGCAACCCGCTGTAGCATCAATAATTTGATCAATACGGGGGAGGGAAAAAGGATCCGCTGAACAAGCCTTGTTGAGATCTGTGTAGTCCACACACATACGCCAAGTGTTGTTCTTCTTAAGGACCAGCACCGGATTAGCCAGCCACTCAGGATGAAATACTTCAACGATGAATCCAGCCGCCAAGAGCCTAGCAACTTCTTCTCCAATAGCTTTGTGTCGTTCTTCATTGAGCCGACGAAGAAACTGCTTGACCGGTTTATACTTGGGATCAACATTGAGAGTGTGCTCAGCGAGTTCTCTCGGTACACCTGGCATGTCAGAAGGCTTCCACGCAAAGATGTCCCGATTCTCACGGATGAACTCGATGAGCGCGCTTTCCTATTTTGGATACAAGTTAGCGCTTATGCTAAACTGCTTGGACGAATCGCCAGGCACGAAGTCAACAAGCTTAGTCTCATCAGCCAATTTGAACTTTAGGGCCAGATCATGCTCTGTAGTTGGTTTCTCCAATGAAGTCATATCTGCCGGATCAACATTGTCTTTGTAAAACTTCAACTCCTCTATTGCACAAACCGACTCAGCATAAGCCGCATCACCTTATTCACACACTAGAGCGATCTTGCGGCTCCATGCACTGTTATAGTTCCCTTGTGACCCGGCATCTTGAGCTGCAGATAGACATAACAAGGTTGTGCCATAAACTTAGCATAAGCTGGCCGTCCAAACAAGGCATGATACGGGCTTTTGATTTTCACTACTTCAAAAGTCAAGGTTTCTGATCTCGAGTCATGCTTGTCTCCAAAAGCCACCTCCAGAGCTATTTTACCAACAAGATACGCCGACTTACCAGGCACCACACCATGGAACACCGTATTGGACGGTTTAAGATTTTTATCTATTAACCCCATGCGACGGAAAGTTTCATAATAAAGGACATTGATACTACTACCTCCATCCATGAGTACCTTAGTGAACTTATAACCTCCCACCTAAGGTGCCACCACTAGTGCCAGATGACCCGGATTGTCAATCCGGGGTGGATGTTCTTCTCTACTCCACACAATCGGCTGCTCGGACCAGCGCAAATAACGGGGCACCGTCGGTTCAACGGGATTCACTGCCCTTTTATGAAGCTTCTGATCGCGCTTGTCCAGGCTAGTGGTGAAGACATGATACTGTACGCTATTCAACTGCTTCGGGTTGCTCTGGTAACCCGACTGCTGCTGCTGTTGTTGCTGACTCCCCTGATTGCTATAACCACTTTGGTTGCCCTGATTGCCTTGATTGCCATGCCCGCTCTGATTACCGTGAAAACCTGAACCGGAACTACCTCCACCGTAACCCGGCCCATGAGACCCGGGGCCCGAACCGCCACCCGGTCCATGATCATACCGAAAAGAATTAGAATTTTTGAACTCTTGCATGATGTAGCAATCCTTCTAGAGGTGCGTGGACGGATTCTCCTTCGTCCCATGTTTTGAGCAAGGTTGGTTCAACAGATAAGACAGGCGGTCCGGGTTAGGACTTGGTCCTCCACCGCGCTGGGGCGGTTTACCCTTACGCCGTTGGCCCTTGTCCTGCGTGCTGGTATTAGCCACAAAGTCTAAGCCATGGTCCGCTTTATGCTTGCCGCCGTTTCCATGACCCGCCGGGTTGTGGTGCTGCCCCTTGGCGTTGCCACTCCTTTTTCCCTTCCCTGTCTTATCATCGTCGGACTTGGGATCCTTGGTACTATCAGAGTCGGCATACTTCACCAGAGCAGCCATGAGGGTTCCCATGTCATTACAATGACGTTTGAGCCGTCCCAACTTCAACTTCAGTGGTTCAAACCAGCAATTGCCTTCTAATATTAAAACTGTGGTATCAGCGTTGATGCGATCCGACGAATGCAAAATTTCCAAAACCTGGGGCACCCAACGGGTTGTTGACTCTCCTTCCTCCTGGACACAGGCAGCTAAGTCCACAATTGACATGCGCTGCTTGCATGTATCCTTGAAATTCTGTATAAACCAGGCTCTCAACTCGGCCCATGACCTGATAGAATTAGCCGGTAAGCTCTTTAGCCAAGTGCGGGTCGTCCCTTCTAACATCATGGTGAAGTATTTCGCACACGCCGCACCATCCACATCCAGCATCTCCATGGCCATCTCATAGCTTTCGACCCATGTCTCAGGGGATAAATCGGCAGTGTAATTCGGCACCTTGCGCGGGCCTTTGAAATCCTTGGGCAGGTGCACATTGCGCAACGCTGGGACGAGACACGGCACTCCCAAAGAACTAGAAGTAACTCCTGGTTCCACCGACGTGGTTGGACGAACCGGAGTAAGCTGACGGGCTTCATGCTGCGTCGCTAACTCGGCCTCTCTGCGTGCCCGAGCCTGGTCCACCACCTCTTGAGCATCACCAGCACCACCCGCCGGGTTATTGCCACGCGGCGGATCACGATTCCACTCGTTGCTTGACACTGTCGGTTCATCCATGCACCTGCTGTATCTCCGGCTTGGACGGGGAGTGGAATGAATCCGATTGCGACTATATGAATAAGCCTCCTATTGAACCAAGGCTGTCTAAAGAAGCTCCTTAACCCGACGCGTCTCGACCGCCGCCGGAGAATCGCCTTTGATCGGGATGGCCGCCAGCCATGAAGCGGCGGTGACAATGTTGTCCATCGGGTTAGAGTAATGACCCGGTGGCGTTGGGACATGCGGTGTTACAATGTTGTCCTGACGAGGCGGATCCACCAAGTGTGGCTGAACCGACGCCCCTGCACCAGGTGCCTCCGCCCGGTTTACCACCGGCGGATTACTGGTCCCTGCTCCCGGGGTGTTAAAGAGGTTTCTAGCGTCATAAACCAGCGGCAGGGGAGATAGTTACCTCCTCTTCAGGACTACGTTCGACGCACTCTGATCCAGCATAATCCGGTAAGCATGTGCATCCAAAGCGGCCCGCTCTGCGGCCATCCTGGTATCCTCAGCTGCCAAATCAGCTTTGGCCTGGGTGATCTCATCTTTCACCTTCGTGATTTCCACATTGTGTGCATCCTGATCCGCCGGGTTAACCTCCGCCATCAGCGTTGCCAACGCGTCAAACAAATCAGATAGAACCTGAGCCGGCGGTCGCACAGGGCCTCCTGCCCCGGCCGCTGTTGCCGCTGCCGATCCGGAAATCATCGCCGCTGCGGTCGAAGAGTGGAGCGTTGGTTGCGTACCAGCCATGAAGATCGCAACCCGGTTTGGCAGATCGAAGGGGTCCGGAATACTGTCGACATCGGAACAGCCCCCAATCCGGCCATCTTGTAACTGATATAACGACTCGGTCTCTCTGGTCGATGACTCGTCGCCGGAATAAACGACGGTTTCACCACCAGATTCCGATCTATCCTCAGATTCCCCTCCATGGATGACTCCCACGAAGGCACGTTTCATGGCAGTCTTGACCCGGCAGATCTCGCACGCTGAGCCATTTCGACGAGGTCGGTGCAGATGTCCGGCTCAGGGCCCAGTTCATCGATCTTGCCAATGAAAACGTGTATGCCACCAAAGGGGACCCGGTACCCGTACTCAATCGAGCCGGCCTCGGGGCCCCAGCCCGCATCGTCGATGTAGAGATTGCCGCAGCGACTCTTGGTCATCCGGCCCACAGTGTAGCCCTTGAGTCCTTCGAAGCTTCCCTTTAAGAAATCGAAACCATCGTGCGATAGCCCCATGGTGGGCGCCAACTGTCGTGGTTTTGTCACGGCAGATGTCCTCGTAAAAGGACTTAGTCGTGGAGCCATCGCTACGGGTTAGCTTAAAGGGGTTAAACCAGACACGGTACATGAGAGTTTTATACTAGTTCGGCCCCTTACGATGAAGGTAAAAGCCTGCATCTAGTTGTGATGGAATTGCTGGGGTTTTGATGACCAGGGAGAGAATACGCTTTGCCTGAGTCTCGAGTTGTTGTCTGTAGTCCTTGAACCGCCGCCGGATCGTCCCCTTATATACATGGGTTGACGCCCGTCAGTTTACAGAATCCCGAGGCCGGCTCATAAACGTGTCCGGCTCGGTCTCTGCTTTTTCTACCTTACAACACAAGTTTACATATTTAATGCTGGTTTATGTCTACAGGCCTTAAACCGGCTTTGGGCCCTGGGCCTTCATAAAGTGTCACCATCTGTCTTCATGGGCTTCAGATATAATGAACAACTTATGGGGTTAACCCGACCTCTCCTGGCCGGTTTACACCTAGTGGTAATATCCCCAACACCCCCGGCTGGGGGGAGAACTTTCCTCTTCTTCCTCCTCGTTTTCGGGGGAGGAGTGCAGGTGTTTACGGACGATGAGTCCGATATAACCTTGCGCCGGAGACCCTTCCGGGTCCCCGTGGCCTTCTTCTTGGCCTTCTTCGCCGGCACCTCGTAAGGCGCCGGAGCCAGCATCCTCGTTAGGAGGGCATCTGCTAGATCTTCGGGCAGGGGGGCTGGATAATCGATCTGCTCCGCTGTCGCTACCCAGTCCTGTTAAATGGCGAGGAGTCTTAGGTCCCACACGTGGTTATACTGGGAAAAAGAACATCTTATGAGATGTAAAAGACTTACCGGATTGGCAGGGTGCTTTGTGCAGAGTCCGCAATCCTTGGTAAGGGAGGAGGTACCTCGACGCCCTTGAACAACACCTTCTAGACGTCCTTGTGCATCGTGTCGAAGATCTCTCGCAGCGTCTGGTGCTCGGCCGGGTCGAACTCCCACAAATTGAATGCTCGTCTTTGACACGGGAGGATCTGGCGGAAGAGAATGACTTGGACCACATTGACGAGCTTGATTTTCTTGCACATCATGTTCTTGACGCAGGTCTAGAGTCCGGTCAGCTCTACCGAGGAACCCCAGGATAGGCCCTTCTCTTTCCAGGAGGTGAGCCGCATGGGATTCTGGATCGAAATTCGGGTGCCGCCGCCCAGTTGGTGTTGCGCGGCTCGGTGATGTAGAACCACCCCGATTGCCACCCCTTTATGGTCTCCACATAGGAGCCTTCGAGCCAGGTGACGTTGGGCATTTTTCCCACCATGGCGCCTCCGCACTCCGCTTGCTGGCCAACCACCACCTTCGGCATAACGTTGAAGGTCTTCAGCCACAGGCCGAAGTGGGGCCTAATGCAGAGGAAGGCCTCGCACACGACGATGAACACCGAGATGTTGAGGATGAAATTGGGGGCCAGATCATGAAAGTCCAGCCCGTAGTAGAACATGAGCCCGCGGACAAACGGGTGGAGAGGAAATCCCAATCCGCGGACAAAGTGGGTAAGAAATACTACCCTCGGGGCTCTAGAATAGGGATGATCTGCCCCGCATCTGGCAGCCGGTGTGCGATATCCGCGGCCAGATATCCGGCTCCTCGTAGCTTTGTGATGTCCTCCTCCGTAACGGAGGAGACCATCCACTTTCCTCCCTCTCTGGACATGCTCGGAGTGGTTTGAGGAGAAAACGCGAACTTGGGTGTTGGAGCTTGAGTGCGCAAGAATGGATGAGCAAGGAGGAAGAGGGCGTGAGTGAAAAAGATGAATCCTTGTCCATTCATAAGGGCGGAAGAAACTATGCACCTCTCCACCTGCCTGGTAAACTCGCTTGTTCCCCAAGCGCCGTAATTGATAGTGCGGTTGGGTTACCCACACCCGTATTGATGAGAATCCCGTGATAAGGGGACACGATCTCTACTTCAACAAGACGTGCCAAGGAAACCGCCTCGCAATATGTGCAGTAGCTGGTTGAGAAAAACGGTTCGAATGGGCCATGGTGTGATGTCATGCTACAGAAATTGTCAGCAGATT
Source organism: Aegilops umbellulata (assembly GCA_032464435.1). Classification (NCBI taxonomy): domain Eukaryota; kingdom Viridiplantae; phylum Streptophyta; class Magnoliopsida; order Poales; family Poaceae; genus Aegilops; species Aegilops umbellulata. Next base: position 460,848,131 of record CP136055.1, read on the forward strand.
AGATTTGTGGAAGTATTATTCTCTCTACGGTGGTATGTGGAATTTGTTTTACAGAGCCGGACACTATCCTTGTGTTCAGAATCTTCTATGGAGTATTCGGAGGAGGAACCCGCCTTGCAATGTCGAAGACAATCTGCGCGCCGGACTTATCATCATTGAAGCCTGGTTCAGGAGCAACTGAGGGAGTCCTGGATTAGGGGGTCCTCGGATGGCCGGACTATATACTTTAGCCGGACTGTTGGACTATGAAGATACAAGATTGAAGACTTCGTCCCGTGTCCGGATGGGACTCTCCTTGGCGTGGAAGGCAAGCTTGGCAATACGGATATGTAGATCTCCTCCCTTGTAACCGACTCTGTGTAACCCTAGGCCCCTCCGGTGTCTATATAAACCGGAGGGTTTTGTCCGTAGGACAACAACAAACATACCGCAGGCTAGCTTCTAGGGTTTAGCCTCTACGATCTCGTGGTAGATCAACTCTCGTAATACTCATATCATCAAGATCAATCAAGCAGGAAGTAGGGTATTACCTCCATCGAGAGGGCCCGAACCTGGGTAAACATCGTGTCCCCCACCTCCTGTTACCATCCGCCTTAGACGCACAGTTCGGGACCCCCTACCCGAGATCCGCATAGTTCGGGGCCTTGGACGCACAGCGAGAGCTGGCGAGGCTTGGGAGGCCGCTTGTAGGTGCTGGTGAAGTTGCGGATGAAGACCTCGGTGAAATCTACCCAGCTATTGATGCTGTGGGGCTTCTGGTTGTTCATCCATGTCCGGGACGTGCCCTGGAGCATGAGCGGAACGTACTTTATGGCAACACGCTTCTTGCCGTTTGCTATGCTGACGGTCGTGGAATAATCGACCAGCCAGTCTTCCGGCTTCACAGAGCCCTTGTACTTGGGCGTATCTCGCGGAAGCATGAACCCTTTGGGAAAGGGCTCGTCGCGGATGCGGGGACCGAAGTAAGGTGGGCCCAACGCGTCTTCTTCTTCTAGCACCAGGGATCGAGCGAGGCGGTCGATCCGCTGGCATGCGTCATTCTCTCCAACTCCTTCTCGGCGGCCCAAACGATCTCCGAGTGTCGGGTGCTCAATAGGCGGCGGGGAGGAGTGCCTCTCCCTGCGGGGAGGAGGCGGCAGGTAGTCGTCCCGTCGTTCCACTGCTCGTGAGCGACTATCTTGGTCGCGCTCGATGGTGAGGCGTGTGCGGCTGCAGCTAGCAGTTGGCTCTTTGTCTCATCTGTCGCGGACGCCACCAGTCGGCGTCCAGGAGTTCGTGCCTCGCTCTCATGAGGGGGCGGGTTCTCAACCCACTGGCCGGGATCTTCTGTGCCGCAGCCGACCTCATGTTGTGCGGCAGCCGCGTCAAGGAGCTGCTGGACGCGCTCTGTCATGCAGCAACACTCGTCTCCCTCGAGGCGATCCAGCTCGTCTGCTGCCGCTTGGGCGGCTCGTATGTTCTCCATGGGCATGGCATAGACAGGGCGATCTGCCCTGAACATGCTGGCGACAGCTGCGCCATGTTGCCGGACCGTGCCAATGTGGCTGGGCCCGCCATCTGCCGGCGTGCTGCCAACAGCACAGTCGATCTCGCGCTGGTAGGCCTCTGAGTGGCATCTCATGGTGGCTAACTTCTTGGCGCTCTCGATGAGCGAGACGCGGCGGGCTTCCAGCGTATTCTGCGATGGGCGTAGATAGATCCCGCAGCACCGCCTGCAGCGGGCCTTGGTCAGCCCCACGAGAGGCTCCGTCGTGGCTGATGCCGAGCACCTCCATGACGGTGCTTCCGACGCCATCGGCGCGAGGGAGGGGGTCGTCAATGACCACCATGTTGGTGGCGAAAGCGTCGAGGGATGTGGTGTCAGAGTTGACAAGCATTGGGTCGGTGGAGCCGATGGACTCCAGGTCGGAGGCCAGCTCGTTGGCGACATTGTTGGTGATGTCGAGCTTGCCAAGGAGGTCGAGGAGGCAGCTCTCAGAGCTGGCCGCTCCCGCGCCTAGCGCGGGATTGTCGGTGAGGCGGATCTCGCCAACAAGGTCGGCGGGGACAGCCAGTGCACAAGCAAGCTCTATGCTACGCAGCGCGTCGGCGCTAACGCCATTAGGCATACCGGGCTAGTTGCGCTCGCTGGGGAGGAAGAGGGTTCCTGTCCAGAACAGATCTCCAGACGACGGTGCACCTAGCCCCACGGTGGGCGCCAAATGTCGGGGGTGTCGTGCGACATATGCCAAAGGATGGCTTATCATGGATGGGGCTAATAAGACGTCGCCGGTGCCAGGAAACGGGATAAGGCGCAAGCATGCACGCCGGCAAATCTTACCCAGGTTCGAGGCTCTCCTAGGAGATAACACCCCTAATCCTGATCTACGGGGTCTCCGCATGATCACTCAAGCAACAACGGTGGCTACAAGCATGCTCCTTGAGCTGTTTTCCTAGAGGGGGAAGAAGAACAAGACTAGCCCTAGCTTCCTCTCTCTATATGTGTGTGTGAATGAACTAAGGTCTGAACCCTTTGCATGGGTGCCCTGGGGGGTTTATATAGGCCTACCCCCCAGGGGTACAATGGTAATCCGGCCGGGTGGTGGACCCGGCAGTCAGTGTATATGGTGGCCGGCTTCTCCGCCGGCCGCTGGGGCCCGCCGCCTGGTGAGGCCCACCGGCGGTCCTGTACTTGGCCGACAGGTTGCGTCCACCGCTGGCGGGTCTTGCCGGCTGCTTAGTACTATGGCAATGCCATTGATGATATGTGCTTTGTCGGGGAAGCGTGGGTACAGTACCGCCGCCTGGCGGACGATCACTATAGCCATTCCCCATCTCTTCTGATTAATGACGCACGGACTTCGAGGGCGGGGTGGGCTGCCTGCTAGGGGTCGGCCTCCCGTCATGCCGACTGGTCCGAGCTTGTCGCCTTCTGGCTTCTCACTGAAAGGTAAGGCCCACCGCCTATGGGCCTTACCGACAGTCCGTAGTGGGAGTATGGCCTTCTCTGCCATGGTGACGTCATGGGCGGAGTGGTAACAGTGCCACGCCGGACGGGAGATCTTCGTCTGGTATGGTGCACTGTGGCCACGCTTGGCCCTGGATTTGGGGGGTGGCAGGTCACGTTGTAGCCACGCCCCATCCCATCGTATTTATATGGGTGCGGACTTTGAGGGTGCTTGGGGCCACCTGCTAGGAGTCGGCCTCTCTAGAGGCCGCCTGTTAGGAGTTGGCCCAATCTGAGGCCGTCTTCTGGGCCTTGCCGTCCTCTGGCAGCCGGCCGCTTGGACCAGCCGGCTGCGAGAGGGCGGCGCTTTGGTCTTTGATTCTTGAGGGGTGCAACCGACCCCGATGTCTGGAAATGCCATGGGGAGCTGATGAGGCTACCCGTGGCCAATTACTCCGACATAAGGAGTGGCAAGATCCTAAGCTTGGGGATGCCCAAGGCACCCCAAGAATATATTCAAGGACAACCAAGAGCCTAAGCTTGGGGATGCCCTGGATGGCATCCCCTCTTTCGTTTTCGTTCATCGGTAACTTTTCTTGGAGCTATATTTTTTTTCACCACATGATATGTGTTTTTTTGGAGCGTCATTTTTTTTATTTTGTTCTGCTTCCTGTTTGAATAATATCCCAAGATCTGAAATTCTTAAATGTTAGAGAGTCTTCACATAGTTACATAATTATTCGACTACTCATTGATCTTCACTTATATCTTTTGGAGTAGTTTGTCATTTGCTCTAGTGCTTCACTTATATCTTTTTAGAGCACGGTGGTGGTTTTGAAAAAATTGATGAACTCTCATGCTTTACTTATATTATTTTCACAGTCTTAAACAGCATGGTAAATTGCTCAGGTTATGAATTTAGTCCTAATATGATAGGGATCCAAGAGGGATATAATAGAAACTTTCATATAAAGTGCGTTGAATACTATGAGAAGTTTGATTCTTTATGATTGTTTTGAGATATGAGGATGGTAATATTAGAGTCATGCTAGTGATTAGTTGTGAATTTGAGAAATACTTGTGTTAAGGTTTGTGAGTCCCATAGCATGCACGTATGGTGAAACATGATGTAACGAAGTTGGAGCATGAGATATTTTTTGATTGTCTTCTGTTAGACTTTGTAACGTAGCCCAACTGTGTACATCTGTATATTGTGTAACCTTATAAATATATGTGATAGGCCACCCCTAGAGGGTTGAGCCAGTTCCCACAAATCCTACGTTTAACATGGTATCAGCCTAAACCTAGGACCTACGACAACTCCACCTCAGCCGCCGCCGCCGTCGTGCCCCAAACCCTAGGGCCGCCGCAGCTACCATGACCACTTCCGCCTCCGGTTCCGCCAGCTCCGGGGCCATCCCCGCGATGCTGGCTGCCCTTCTCAACCTTCCCACCCACGCTGGTGCGACGCCGCGGCCCCAAGTCTTCGGCACCACCGCCGTTGGTTCGTTGTTCTCGGCTCCAATCCCGCCGTCTCCCGTGTCGTCGACGATGGCGTTCTCCACCGCCGCGATGTTGGCGCCACCTGCGGCCACTGCTGGCTCGTCCCCGACACTCCCCATCATGCCGGCGGCCTCGGGGGCCTCCCATGATCAGCCCGCAGGTGTGGCACCGGAAGCCCCTGCGGTTCTCGTTGTTGCTACCACCGACACCGCCATGATCTCCGGCCCGTTCCACTTCGACAACCTCATCACGACTCGCCTCATGCCAGACAACTACTTATTTTGGCGCGCCAAGGTTCTACCGCTGCTCTGCAGCCGCTCCCTCCTTGGCTACGTTGATGGCTCCCTGCCATGTCCGCCGCAGGTTATTCCCACCGTCCATGGCCCGTCCATCAACCTGGCGCACCATGTGTGGGTGCAGCAAGACCAAGCGATCCTCTCCGCCATCCAGGGTTCCCTCGAAGACGGGGTTGCTGGTCTTTGCCTCTTTGCTGCCTCCTCCTTGGATGCGTGGACGACTTTGGAGCATGCCTTTGCACAAACCTCCACCGCCCACTCAATGGCCCTTTGCAGCAAGCTTGATGATATCAAGAAACTGGACTCATCTGCCACAATGTACTTCAACAAAATCAAGGTCTTGGCGGATACATTGACCTCTATCGGTCGACCGCTGAGTGATGAGGAGTTCGCCGGCTACGTTATTAAGGGTCTCGATGCCGACTACGACAACCTTTCCGAGGCCGTCCACAACGCCAAGCCGCCGCTTCCTCCGCACGAGCTCTTCTCTTGTTTGCTCTTCACCGAGCAACGCATCAAAGCTCACCGCTCCGTCACCACCATCGCCGACTAGCCCGCGGCCTTTTGGTTGTCGCGCGGCCAGCGTCCCCCTGCGCCTTCGTCACCTGCCCGGGTCGCCAACCCCCCTGCGCCATCCTCGGGTGGCGGCCCCGTGCGGTGCCAGCTTTGCGGGCGTGAAAGGCATCTCGCCTCCAGGTGCCACAAGCGATTTCAGCGGAGCTTCCTGGGTATCGGCAACGATGGAAAAGGTAATGAGCGTCAATTTGCTATGGCAGATTTTGGCCCTCCTGCTGCTCATGTTGCCGCCAAGGGCAAGGATGCACGCGCTGAACACGGCTTTACACCATCATACCCAATTGATCCTGCGTGGTATATGGACACTGGTGCCACGAATCATATGACGAACGAGCTCGCCAAGTTGTCCACCCACCAGCCATACTACGGTCACGACAAGGTTCACACCGCCAATGGTGTAGGTATGCCCATCTCTCACGTTGGTCAAGCATCTCTCTTAACTAGCCATCCATGTAGGCAGTTTCATCTTCGTAATATTTTACGGGTCCCCTCGGTGACTCTTAATCTGTTATCTGTTCCCAAGCTCACTCTTGATAACAATGTCTTATGTGAATTTCATCCATTTGATCTTTTTGTTAAGGACCGAGCCACTCGGGAAATTCTGCTTAGTGGTCGCCTCAGCCATGGCCTATACCGCTTGGAGGATCTATCCGCCCTGCGCGTCTTCAGTGGTGTTCGTGCGTCGCCGTCCCAGTGGCACTCTCGCCTTGGTCACCCTACCACTCCCATAGTTCGCCATATACTTCACCGCCATGAGATGCCTATCGAGTCTAGCAATAAGGAGATGTCCGTGTGTGATGCCTATCAACAAGGCAAGAGTCGTCAGTTACCATTTGTTTCTTCTACTCGTCAAGTAACGAGTCCTCTTGAACTTGTGTTTTCTGATGTATGGGGTCCTGCCCAAACGTCTGTTAGTGGTCACAACTATTATGTTAGCTTTATTGATGCCTATAGTCGCTTTACCTGGCTTTATCTTCTTAAGCGCAAAGCTGATGTGTTTGATGTCTTCCTTTAGTTTCAAGTGCATGTAGAACGTCTTCTCAAGCATAAAATTATCCATGTTTAGTCCGATTGGGGGGGCGAATATCGCAACCTCAACACTTTCTTTAATAAGCTTGGGATCTCTCATCGTTTATCTTGTCCTCATACACATCAGCAGAACGACGCTGTTGAGCGCAAGCATCGACATGTAGTTGAGACCGGACTCACACTCCTGGCTCACGCTTCTGTACCTTCTCGCTTTTGGAGCGACGCTTTTGCTATGGCATGTTTTCTTATTAACCGACTACCTACGCGTGTCCTTAATATGAAAACTCCTATTGAGCTCCTTCTCCATGAAACTCCTGACTATACCTTCTTTAAGGTGTTCGGGTGTGCCTGCTGGCCCCATCTTCGTCCATATAATCATAGAAAGCTTGAATTGCGGTCTAAGAAATGTGTGTTTCTGGGTTATAGTTCTCTTCACAAAGGCTACAAGTGCCTTCATGTGCCAACAAATCGTGTCTACATCTCCCGTGTTGTTGTCTTTGATGAGAATGTTTTTCCTTTTCCGCCATGCCGCAGCAACCCGCCACACCTCCATCTATGCATTCATCTCCTATTATGCTTGGCCAATTTGAAGATGTTGCATATTCGCCTGTGTTGTTACCTAACCATGGTGCAGGTATTGGACGTGGTGCTCGCCTGGAACTACTTCCAGATGCAACTCCTGTGACGCATGTTGATCGGTCGGTGCACGTGCCTGCACCAACTCCCGTCGTCGACCCCGTCTCTGGCGCCACGCCCGCCCATGCCACTGGACCAGCGCTGGCCTCTGTACCTGGGCCGGTGTTGACCGAGGTGACGCCCACATCAGCCGAGGCGCGGCCCACCACACCAGCCGAGGCGCGGCCCCCGTCTCCGACGGTCTTACCTGGGCGGCTCGAGCGGTCCTTGCCACCGTCTCCACGCCCGGCCTCGCCTCCGTCATCGCCGCCGTCACCCGGTCGTATGTCCCTGCCGCCCCTCTCACCTGGGTCGGCTGGGCCTACCGTCGCCTCGCCTGGGTCTTTGTTTGGGCCCCCGTCGCCTGACCCGCCGTCATCATCTCCAGTATTGGCACCGCTGGCTCCTGTTCTCGTTGCCCCGCAGCATCTGCACACTCGCAGCCGCAACGGTATTGTTCAACCCAAGCAGCGTCATGATGGTACTGTCACATATTTGGCTGCCTGTCTTGCTCATTCTGTTGCAGATCCCAATGATGAACCACACAACAATGAGGCCGCTATGAGTATTCCTCACTGGCGGGCCGCTATGGAGCAAGAGTACCACACTCTTATGCATAATGAGACATGGACACTGGTTCCTCCTCCGCCTCGTGTCAACATCATTGATTCGAAGTGGGTTTTTAAAGTCAAGAGACATGCAGACGGATCTATTGAGCGCTACAAGGCACGTCTCGTGGCTAGAGGGTTTAAACAGCGTTAGGGTCTGGACTACGAGGATACATTCAGCCCGGTTGTTAAGCCTACTACTATTCGGCTTCTCCTGTCTCTTGCAGTATCTCGTGGTTGGTCTCTTCGACAACTTGATGTGCAGAATGCTTTTCTCCATGGACTGCTTGAAGAGGAGGTTTACATGCGGCAGCCACCAGGGTTTGTTGATCACGCTCAGCCTCATCATCTCTGTCGTCTGACGAAGGCTCTATATGGACTAAAACGGGCGCCACGTGCCTGGCATGCTCGCCTTGCTTCGGCTCTTCGTACTCATGGCTTCGTTCCGTCGACAGCTGACAGCTCGTTGTTCTTATTTCAGTGCCCCAGTGTGACTGTGTATTTGCCTGTATACGTGGATGACATTATTCTGGTCAGCTCCTCTGCAACGGCTGCTGATGCTCTTGTGACTGCACTTGGCAGAGATTTTGCGGTAAAAGATTTGGGACAGCTACACTTCTTCCTGGGCATTGAAGTTGCACATCAGTCTCGTGGCAGCTTAGCTCTCACCCAGAAGAAGTACTCCCTTGACCTCTTACGCCGTGCTGGTATGCTCAAGTGTAAGCCATCTCCTACGCCCATGTCCTCTACTGATAAGCTCTCGACTACTGCTGGTACTATTTTGTCTCCTACGGATGCTACGGAGTATCGGAGTATTGTTGGTGGCTTGCAGTATCTGACTATCACACGCCCTGATCTTTCCTTTGCGGTTAACAGGGTGTGTCAGTATCTTCATGCCCCTACTGATGTGCACTGGTCTACTGTGAAGCGCATCCTTCGTTATGTGCGTCTCACTGTCTCCTATGGTCTTCATCTGCGACCCAGTTCCTTTGCTGTTCTATCTGCTTTCTCAGATGCTGATTGGGCTAGGTGTCCGGATGACAGGCGATCCATGGGGGGATATGCTGTATTTTTGGTTCCTAATTTGATCGCCTGGAGTGCACGCAAGCAAGCCACTGTTTCTCGTAGCAGCACGGAAGCCGAGTACAAAGTTGTTGCCAATGCGACTGCTGAGCTTATCTGGATCAAGTCTTTGCTTCGAGAGCTGGGAATCTCCCAGTCACATCCTCCGGTTCTTTGGTGTGACAACATCGGTGCTACATTCCTTTCGACAAACCCGGTGTTCCATGCATGAACCAAACATATTGAGATTGACTATCATTTTGTGAGGGAACGTGTCGCACAGAAGCTACTACAAATCAAGTTTATCTCCTCAAAGGATCAACTTGCCGACATCTTCACCAAGCCTCTACCTTCTCCCATGTTCGAGGTCTGTAGGCGCAATCTCAACCTTCTAGATGCATCAGGAGTGAGTTGAGATTGCGGGAGGGTGTTAGACTTTGTAACGTAGCCCAACTGTGTACATCTGTATATTGTGTAACCTTATAAATATATGTGATAGGCCACCCCTAGAGGGTTGAGCCAGTTCCCACAAATCCTACGTTTAACATCTTCCTTATGAGTGGCGGTCGGGGACGAGCGATGGTCTTTTCCTACCAATCTATCCCCCTAGGAGCATGCACGTAGTACTTTGTTTCGATGACTAATAGATTTTTGCAATAAGTATGTGAGTTCTTTATGACTAATTTGAGTCCATGGATTATACGCACTCTCACCTTTCCGATATTGCTAGCCTCTCTAGTACCGTGCAACTTTTGCCGGTACCATAAACCCACCACATATCCTTCCTCAAAACAGCCACCATACCTACCTATCATGGCATTTCCATAGCCATTCCGAGATATATTGCCATGCAACTTTCCACCGTTCCATTTATTATGACACGTTCCATCATTGTCATATTGCTTTGCACGATCATGTAGTTGACATCGTATTTGTGGCAAAGCCACCATTCATAATTCTTTCATACATGTCACTCATGAGTCATTGCACATCCCGGTACACCGCCAGAGGCATTCATATAGAGTCATATTTTTGTTCTAGTATCGAGTTGTAATTTTTTGAGTTGTAAGTAAATAGAAGTGTGACGATCTTCATTATCAGAGCATTGTCCCATGTGAGGAAATAAAAAAAGGGGAAGAAAGGCCAAATAAAAAAGTCCCAAAAAATAAAAAAATGAGAGAAAAAAAGAGAGAAGGGGCAATGCTACTATCCTTTTACCACACTTGTGCTTCAAAGTAGCACCATGATCTTCATGATAGAGAGTCTCCTATGTTGTCACTTTCATATACTAGTGGGAATTTTTAATTATAGAACTTGGCTTGTATATTCCAACGATGGGCTTCCTCAAATGCCCTAGGTCTTCATGAGCAAGCAAGTTGGATGCACACCCACTTAGTTTCTTTTTGAGCTTGCATACACGTATAGCTCTAGTGCATCCGTTGCATGGCAATCCCTACTCACTCACATTGATATCTATTGAAGGGCATCTCCATAGGCTGTTGATACGCCTAGTTGATGTGAGACTATCTCCTCTTTTTGTCTTCTCCACAACCACCTTCTACTCCACCTATAGTGCTATGTCCATGGCTCACGCTCATGTATTGCGTGAAAGTTGAAAAGGTTTGAGAATTTCAAAAGTATGAAACAATTGCTTGGCTTGTCATCGGGGTTGTGCATGATTTGAGTATTTTGTGTGATGAAGATGGAGCATAGCCAGACTATATGATTTTTTAGGGATAAGCTTTCTTTGGCCATGTTCTTTTGAGAAAACATGATTGCTTTGTTAGTATGCTTGAAGTATTATTGTTTTATGTCAATATTAAAATTTTGTTTTGAATCTTATGGATCTGAATATTCTTGCCACAATAGATAAGATTACATTGATAAATATGTTAGGTAGCATTCCACATCAAAAATTCTGCTTTTATCATTTACCTACTCGAGGACGAGCAGGAATTAAGCTTGGGGATGCTTGATACGTCTCCAACGTATCTATAATTTTTGTTTGTTCCATGCTATTATATTATCCATCTAGTATGTTTTATATGCATTTATATGCTATTTTATATGATTTTTGGGACTAACCTATTAACCTAGAGCCCAGTGCCAGTTTTGTTTTTTCCTTGTTTTTGAGTTTTAAAGAAAAGGAATACCAAACGGAGTCCAATTGACGTGCCAATTTTTGATGATTTTTTATGGACCAAAAGAAGCCCCTGGAGTAAAAGAGTTGGGCCAGAAGAGTCCCGAGCCATCCACGAGGGTGGAGGACGCGCCCTACCCCCTGGGCGTGCCCCCCTGCCTCATGGATGACTCAAAGACCCCCCTGATGTGGACCGACGCCAAAAATTCCTATAAATACATAAACCCCCGAAAAGAAACCTAGATCGGGAGTTCCGCCGCCGCAAGCCTTTGTAGCCACCAAAAACCAATCGGAGAGGAGCTAGCCAAGCTATTGGAGACCGGGTTCATTAGAGACATAAAACATCCGGACTGGCTAGCAAACCTGGTGATGGTACCAAAGAAGGACAAATCCTGGCGCCTGTGTGTCGATTTTAAAGACCTTAACAAGGCCTGCTCAAAGGATCCCTTCCCCCTCCCCCGTATCGATCAAATTATCGATGCCACCGCAGGACACGATTCGTTGTGTTTCCTCGACGCATACTCCGGTTACCATCAAATCAAGATGGCAGAATCAGACCAAGCCGCAACAGCATTCATCACACCATACGGCCCATTCTGCTTCAACACAATGCCCTTCGGGCTGAAAAACGCCGGCGCAACATATTAGCGCATGATTCAGACATGTCTGGCAAACCAGATCAGCAAGACGGTGGAGGCGTACGTGGATGATGTGGTCATTAAAACAAGACATGTCGAATCTCTAGTAGACGACTTGAGGCTAACATTCGACAACCTCCGAAAATACGACATCAAGCTCAACCCGGAAAAATGCGTTTTCGGCGTTCCAGTCGGAAAGCTTTTGGGCTTCATTGTATCTGGTAGAGGAATTGAAGCAAATCCGGCCAAGATCCGAGCTTTGTCGCAACTGGATATCCCAAAGGACCTCAAACAAATACAAAAATTAACCGAATGCGTGGCGGCTCTAAGCCGCTTTATCTCTCGCTTGGGAGAAAAGGCACTGCCCCTTTATCGCCTCCTTCGGCGCACCGAACACTTCGAGTGGACGGATGCTGCCAGGGCCAGACTCGATGAAATAAAAGCCATATTGGCAACAAACCCAGTCCTGGCCGCGCCAAACACCGGCGAACCAATGCTATTGTGCATTGCAGCAACTCATCAAGTTGTCAGCGCAGTGCTCGTCGTTGAGCGGGAAACAGACGGACACAAACTCCCCCTTCAAAGGTCGGTTTACTATGTGTCCACCATCCTCACTCCATGCCAATCACGGTACCCGCATTATCAAAAGATTGCATACGCGGTATTCATGGCATCCCGGAAGCTACGACACTACTTTCAAGAGTGTTCCATAACAGTAGCCTCAGAAGTACCACTCAACGATATTATCAACAACCGCGATGCAACGGGCCGGATCGCAAAATGGGCCATCGAGCTCCTCCCGTTCGATATAACCTATAAGCCACGGCGAGCTATTAAATCGCAAGTTTTGGCTGACTTCATCGCAGAATGGACGGAGGCCGAGCTCCCTAAAGAGTACGGCACATATTCAAACTGGATCATGCATTTCGATGGCTCCAAAATGTTGGCCGGACTAGGGGCTGGCGTCGTCTTGACGTCGCCCATAGGAGACACAGTTCAATATGTGCTCCAGATCATGTACACGGACTCCAACAATGCAGCCGAATATGAGGCCCTCCTACATGGTCTCCGGATGGCAGTATCCATGGGCATTCAACGCCTAGAGGTATGCGGGGACTCGAACCTCGCGATATCCCAAATAAACGGAGACTTCGACGCCAAGGATCCAAAAATGGCAGCTTACCGCAACACCGTCCTAAAAATGTCAGCTCGGTTCGAAGGGTTGGAGTTTCATCATATAGCCCGAGAAAACAATCAGGCAGCGGATGTCCTGGCACGCATTGGAGAAAAATGCGATGCAGTCCCCCCCCCCAACATCTTTTTAGAAAGACTGTTCAAGCCATCCATAGCATGGGAGGGGGAACCCGCAGATAACAGCCCGGACCTAACCGCACCACTCGACACCGAACAATCTGACATAATTGGAGGCTCTGCCACCAAAATTACACCTTCAGCCCACATAATAATGGCAGTCATCGCCCCGTGGACAGAGCCATTCCTACCCTCCCTTACTAGGCAGGAACTCCCAGAGGACCAAAACGAGGCACGCTGCATAGTACGGTGATCTAAAGCCTATAAAGTCCACGAGGGAGAGCTTTATAAGAAAAGCACTACCGGAGTCCTTCAAAGGTGTATCTCCGAAGAGGATGGACGGAACCTACTGGCTGAAATTCATGCCGGACTCAGTGGCCACCACGCTGCAGCTCGGTCCCTTGTAAGCAAGGCTTTCCGTACGGGCTTTTACTGGCCGACGGCCCGAGCAGACGCTCAGGACTTGGTCCAACGATGCGTCGGTTGCCAGCTTTTTGCAAACAAAAGCCATATGCCACCCACCGCCCTCCGAACTATCCCCATCACTTGGCCTTTCGCGATCTGGGGGCTTGACATGGTTGGACCCCTTAAAGGCGGAACCCACAAGCAAAAATACTTACTGGTCATGGTGGATAAGTTCACCAAATGGATAGAAGCCAAGCCTGTTAAGACGGCCGAATCCGGACCTGTGATAGACTTCATATCCGGGGTTGTACACCGTTACGGCGTCCCCCACAGCATCATCACCGATAACGGCACAAACTTCACCGCCGATGAGGTAAAACTCTGGTGCAAAAACATGGGCATCAAGCTCGACTATGCTTCCGTCTATCACCCACAAACCAACGGCCAGGTCGAACGTGCAAATGGTCTTATCATGAGCGGCATTAAACCCAGACTAGTGCGGTCCCTCAAGGAATCTAACACACACTGGGTAGAGGAGCTCGACTCCGTACTCTGGGGGCTGCGGACCACGCCGAATCGCACCACCGGATACACACCATTCTTTATGGTGTATGGCGTAGAGGCAGTTCTGCCCTGCGACATAATTCATGACTCACCTCGAGTGCGCATGTACGAAGAAAGAGAATCCGAGCTCGATCGGCAGGTATCGGTGTCAAAACCAGTGGATCTCGGGTAGGGGGTCCCGAACTGTGCGTCAAGGTCGGATGGTAACAGGAGACAAGGGACACTTTATTTTACCCAGGTTCGGGCCCTCTCGGTGGAGGTAAAACCCTACTCCTGCTAGATTAATATTTATGATATGGGTAGTACAAGAGTGGATCTACCACGAGATCAAGGAGGCTAAACCCTAGAAGCTAGCCTATGGTATGATTGTGTATGATGATGGTTGTCCTACGGACTACAACCCTCCGGTTTATATAGACACCGGATAGGGTTAGGGTTACACAGAGTCGGTTACAATGGTAGGAGATCTCGAATATCCGCACACCTAGCTTGCCTTCCACGCCAAGAAAAGATCCTTCCGGACACGGGACGAAGTCATCAACTTTGTATCTTCATAGTCCTGGAGTCCGGCTGAAGGTATAGTTCGGCTATCCGAACACCCCCTAATCCAGGACTCCCTCAGTAGCCCCCGAACCAGGCTTCAATGACGACAAGTCCGGCGTGCAAATCGTCTTCGGCATTGCAAGGCGGGTTCCTCCTCCGAATCCTGTGTACCTGTATGAATAATGTCCTTTTTTTGTAATGTAGCACTCCTCGGCCTCAGTGCCCAATCATGGCCGTCTTCCACGTGCTGAACGAATGCGAAGAGCTTGGGGTGTTTTTTACATCCACACCCTTAGTCACATAAACGAGCCGCCTATTTAATGGGATGGGGATCTAGATCCAAACCACATCTTCTCCTCTCTGCGAGTTATCATCAGAGCGTCTCCAGCGAAGGTCCATTCCGACATGGCCAGCCGCCGCAGCTCCTCCCCCGCCCCTCCAGTCCTAAACCCGGAGACTGGGAGAGATGTACTATCCCACACAGCGAGTTAGGGTCGCTCCAAGCCAAGGGATTCCTCCCTCAAGCCTACATGGTCTCGGTCCGAGCCGGACTCGCCACTTATCAAGGCGGAAAACAAGCGGAGAACTCACCCAGTCCCTCTAAAGGGGAGCGGGTGTGTCTGGTCCCTTATCTAGTAAGGGGACTGGGATTTCCAATTCATCCCTTCCTCCGCGGGCTTTTGGAGTTCTATGGCCTCTAGCTGCACCACCTTACGTCCGGTTCCGTGTCACACATTGCAGGCTTCGTAGCTCTTTGCGAGCTATTTTTAGGCGTCGAGGCTCATTTTGCGCTATGGAAGAAGATATTCTGCCTGGTGCCCCGTTCCCAAAAGGGGTCTATATATCAAGTGGGAGGAGCCGAAGTATGGCGTATCGCCGAGACCGGATACCCGTCCGGAGCCCCGAAGAAGGCGTTTGAGGACTGGCCTTCAGAATGGTTCTACATAGACGATGTCCCCCTGCTGGACCCTGTCCGGGCCGGTCTCCCTGAGTTCGACAACGCTCCCCTGAAGAAACGCCTGAGCTGGCGCCCTCGGAGCCCTCAGAGAGAGAATGACAGAGACGTCCTTTACTTAATGGGCCGGATTAAGCTACTGGCTCATTCCGAACTAACCATGATTAAAGTCATGGCCATATGCATTATGCGAGGGGTGCAGCCGCTCCAATACAGAAGCCACCCCATGTGGAATTTTAACGGGGAGGATGACGCCACCCGTTACGGCCGTAAGGGGCCGGACTCGCCTGCCGCTCTAATGAAGATCTTATCCTCTTTGTACAAGGGAGAAGAAGAGGAATTCCTCCGCGTCGATCCGCAGGGCAGATTTTCCATGTACAGTCCTCTGAATTGGATAAGCGGACAGTCGTACTTCTCTGTTCATTTTATATTCCCATGATTAAATAGGCAGTCTAACGACTTTAATGCAGGACCTGCGTCAGGAGGTAAAAAACATAAACAGTCGTCCTCCACAGCCAGAGGACCCAGACCGGCCCCTCGATCCGGACTCCGAAGAGGATCCGGACTTAGCGGTGGACTTCATTGACGGAGTGTTTAATCAGCTAAGCAAGGATGATATCTTGGTAGCTATTATAGCTGATTACCCAGGGTTAATCCCGGCTTCCCAGGTGACAAATACCGAAGCTTTTACCCCCTTAAGAGGGGTTCCGTTTTCATGGGCTTGGTTGTTCTGACAACAACCGTGCTTTGTAGGGGAGATTCCTGAGGGGGGAATCCGACCCCGCTGCAGCTAGCCAGCGGGGGGCGCAGGTCCCCGTGGGGCAAAAAGGAACGTAGTCCGGTCTGAGGTGCCAGAACAAAGGTATGGTGTACCCTCTCTTTTTCCCTGGTGTTTTACTCCTCCAGGGTATATTAACATTCGTGCTATCTTCAGGACGAAGAGACCTCGCCGGACTATACCCGGAGAGGTTGCCAATCGGGCCTCCACCAGCCAGACTCCAACGCCCGGCCCGGAGGCGGAGGTCAACACAAGGCACGCACCGGACGCTCCTCCATCAGAGGATGCGGATAGGCTGTCTGCCACCAATTCCGAGGTGGAGAGTGCCATGAACCACAGGCGTCGCCGGACAGTTCTTCGCGACGCTTGTTTCTCCCAGTAGGCTTTAAATGCCTTTAATTCAGGAGACGTGTACCTCCGTGCCGCTGAAAACGGTTTAGCCAGAGTCACGGAGCAGTATGTAAAAGACATACGGGTAAGAATTTTTTTGGTAAATATAGATATGCCAGTAGCCCCCGAGACTTGAAGCAGTGGAAATAACTGATTGGAGAATCATATAACATGCAGTTTCTTACCGAGAAGAATACCGCGCTGTCCCAGGAGCTGGAAAGGTGCAGGGCCCAACTAGCGGCCGCACGATCGGCAGCAGAGGGTCTAAAGAGACCCCGCAGGTAAACAATACTCTAGAATAATTAGTATTGTACGGATTTAAGTGCCAATCAGACAAATTGTATTGTAGATGGCGCCGGACTCGATCCGGACAGGCAACAGCTTCCACACCGGTTAGAGTCTGGTGAAAGCGTGCTAACAAAGGTGAGGCGGGAGAAGGATGATCTCCAGGATGCCAACACCAAGCTGGATGTTGAACTAAAAGATGTTCGTGGCCAGCTGTCGGACTCCACTAAGGAGAATCAGCGACTTCGACGCGGCATTTTTAGTAAGTGCTTAAGCGAACTCTTGAAAAAGGAGTTCGGCGAGGAAGACGACTAACAGAGTTATGTCTGTAGGTATGCTTACAGGTCGTCCTGCAGAGGAGATGCCCAGTTCAACGGGCGATCTTCTTCCCGAACTCTTGCAACTGCACGAACTAGTTCGGCAGGCGATGCGAGGTATTGCCCAAGCCTTGTGGCCTGCCCACTCCATACCCGAGGGCCTTGGAGAACTTGCGGAGAAGTTGAAGGGAGCTCGGCGGCGCTTCCGGTTGTGGAAGATATCGGCCTGCCGGCAGGGCGCTAGGGAGGCTTGGGCCATGGTGAAGACCCGCTTTACGAAGTCTGACCCCAATCATATGGCCGAGGTTGGTCTGGTGGGGCCTGACGAGAAGGAGATCCCTGTGAGCTTAGTGTATGGCCAGGTAGAATTGGCCACAAAGTATTCCCAGCAGGACTGTAAATTAGACAGCCTGTTAGATGGTATAGAAGAGGAATACAATCAGTCTTGATGACTATGTAATTTATAATTGACATGTGTAATGCCTTCTAGCCGGATTGTAGATCGTTTGTCGTTGTCGACCTTTTCGCTTCGACCTCGGGACCTGACGGTCCGGAGTGTGTACGAATACCATAACGGTTATATAAGAACCGAGGTATGCGTGGAGACCAGGCGTAGGGGTCATTAGTGCTTTATCAGACAAGTGCCCAACTAGTTATGTTATATTACATGGTTAGTAAGAAACATCTTCCAGAGAGAATAGTTCCGTTAAGGGTTCCTTTCGCTGGGGTGGCGTGCCCTGAAGTGCACGTCCGGACTGCAAGTGTAGGAAAACATCTAGGGGCATGTATAGGTAAAAAAGGTTCATCTTTAGTTCACCGACCGAATATTCCCTTAAGAACGCTAGCTTTCGGCTTCACCCAGTCTGAGGTACACATCCGTCTTATCCGGCAGTAACAATCGCAGAGGTGCTCCCTTTACCTCCTAGCCGAACAATCGGGAACGTAGGGGTAAGCACAGGAGCCAGGCAACCCATCTTGGCAAAAACTTAAGTCATATCGATGCATATAATGGTGAAGAAAAGGTGCATGCGGAAGTCTGACTCATGCATTGGGCGTGAAACCCATATAAACAAGCTTCTGTTAGAGAAGCCCCCAGGTTTAAGGAGCATGAGTGGCACGTCACATGATGAGCCTTTAAGGGCTATAAAAGGAAAGAGTGGAGGGAGACAAAGACAAAAAAAATATAAAAGTGGACAGAGGAAGGAGACAAACCCCGAGTCCGGCGCTAGGCATAGAATCTTCGGAGACGTGCGGCGTTCCATGGGTTCGGCTCGAGTCGGTTATCTGACGCATCTCGTAGGCGGTACGCTCCACCAGTAAGGACTTGGTCAATTATGAAGGGACCTTCCCATTTGGGCTTGAGTTTGTCCTTTTTCTTATCCGGCAGGCGTAGGACTAATTCGCCAACGTTGTAATTTTTGGCTCGTACTTCTCTGCTTTGATATCTTCGAGCCTGCTGTTGATAAAATGCGGAACGGGCTTTAGCCACGTCGCGCTCCTCCTCTAAGGCGTCCAGGTTGTCCTGCCGATCGAGCTCGGCTTCTCTTTCTTCATACATGCGCACTCGAGGTGAGTCATTAATTATATCGCAGGGCAGAACTGCCTCTGCCCCGTATACCATAAAGAATGGTGTGAATCCGTGGTACGATTCGGCGTGGTTCGCAGTCCCCAGAGTACGGAGTCGAGCTCCTCTACCCAGTGCGTATTGGATTCCTTTAGGGACCGTGCTAGTCTGGGTTTGATACCGCTCATGATGAGACCATTTGCACGTTTGACCTGACCGTTAGTTTGTGGGTGATAGACAGAAGCAAAATCGAGCTTAATGCCCATGTTTTTGCACCACAGCTTTACTTCGTCAGAGGTGAAGTTTGTGCCGTTATCGGTGATAATGCTGTGGGGGACACCGTAACGGTGTACGACCCCGGATATGAAGTCTATCACGGGTCCGGATTCGACCGTCTTAACAGGCTTGGCTTCTATCCATTTGGTGAATTTATCCACCATGACCAATAGGTATTTTTTCTTGTGGGTTCCACCCTTAAGGGGTCCCACCATATCAAGCCCCCAGACCGCAAAAGGCCAAGTGATGGGGATGGTTCGGAGGGCGTTCAGCGGCATATGGCTTTGATTTGCAAAGAGCTGGCAACCGACTCATCGTTTGACTAAGTCGTGAGCGTCTGCTCGGGCCGTCGGCCAATAAAAGCCCGTACGGAAAGCCTTGCTTACAAGGGACCGAGCTGCAGCGTGGTGGCCGCCGAGTCCGGCATGAATTTCAGCCAACAGACTTCGCCCTTCCTCCTCAGAGATACATCTTTGAAGGACTCCTGTAGTGCTTTTCTTATATAGCTCTCCCTCATGGATTTTATAGGATTTAGATCGCCGCACTATGCAGCGTGCCTTGTTTTGGTCCTCTGGGAGTTCCTGCCTAGTAAGGTAGGCTAGGAATGGTTCTGTCCACGGGGCGATGACCGCCATTATTACGTGGGATGAGGGTGTGGTTTCGGTGGCAGGGCCTCCGATTATGTCGGATTGTTCGGCGTCGGGTTGTGCGGTTATGTCCGGACTGTTGTCCAAGGGCTCCCCCTCCCATGCTATAGATGGCTTGAATAATCTTTCCAAGAATATGTTGGGGGGGGGGACCGCATCTCGTTTTGCTCCGATGCGTGCCAGGACGTCTGCCGCCTGATTGTTTTCTCGGGCTATATGGTGAAACTCCAGTCCCTCGAACCGAACTGACATTTTTAGAACAGCATTGCGATAGGCTGCCATTTTTGGGTCTTTGGCGTCGAAGTCGCCATTTATTTGGGATATCGCGAGGTTTGAATCCCCGCGTACTTCCAGGCGTTGAATGCCCATGGATACTGCCATCCGGAGACCATGTAGAAGGGCCTCGTATTCGGCTGCATTGTTGGAGTCCGTGTACATAATTTGGAGTACATATTGGACTGTGTCCCCTGTAGGGGACGTCAAAACAACGCCAGCCCCTAGTCCGGCCAACATTTTCGAGCCGTCGAAATGCATGATCCAGTTTGAATATGTACCGTACTCTTTAGGGAGTTCGGCCTCTGTCCATTCGGCGACGAAGTCGGCTAGGACTTGCGATTTAATGGCTCGCCGTGGTTTGTAGGTTATGTCGAACAGGAGGAGCTCTATGGCCCATTTTGCTATCCGGCCCGTTGCACCGCGGATGTTGATAATATCATTGAGTGGTACTTCCGAGGCTACTGTTATAGAACACTCTTGAAAGTAGTGTCGTAGCTTCCGGGATGCCATAAACACCGCGTACGCGATCTTTTGGTAATGCGGGTACCGTGATTTGCATGGTGTGAGGACAGTGGACACGTAGTAAACCGGCCTTTGAAGGGGGAGTTTTTGCCCGTCTGTTTCCCGCTCGACGACGAGCACTGCGCTAACAACTTGATGGGTTGCGGCAATGTACAATAGCATGGGTTCGCCAGTGTTCGGTGCGGCCAGGACTGGGTTTGTTGCCAAGATGGCCTTTATTTCCTCGAGTCTGGCTGTGGCAGCGTCTGTCCACTCGAAGTGTTCGGTGCGCCTGAGGAGGCGGTAAAGGGGCAATGCCTTTTCTCCCAGGCGGAAGATAAAGCGGCTTAAAGCCGCCACGCATCCGGTGAGTTTCTGTATTTGTTTGAGGTCTTTTGGGACATCCAATTGTGAAAGAGCTCGGATTTTAGCTGGATTTGCTTCAATTCCTCTTCCGGATACAATGAAGCCCAGGAGCTTTCCGGCTGGAACGCCGAAAACGCATTTTTCCGGATTGAGCTTAATGTCGTATTTTCGGAGGTTGTCGAATGTAAGCCTCAAGTCATCTACTAGAGAATCGACATGTCTTGATTTAACGACCACATCGTCTACATACGCCTCCACTGTTTTGCCGATCTGGTTTGCCACACATGTTTGAATCATGCGCTGATATGTTGCGCCGGCGTTTTTTAGCCCAAAGGGCATTGTGTTGAAGCAGAATGGGCCGTATGGTGTGATGAATGCTGTTGCGGCTTGGTCTAATTTTGCCATCTTGATTTGATAGTAACCGGAGTATGCGTCGAGGAAGCACAACGAATCGTGTCCTGTAGTGGCATCGATGATTTGATCTATTCGAGGGAGGGGGAAGGGATCCTTTGGGCAAGCCTTATTAAGGTCTTTGAAATCGACACACAGGCGCCAGGATTTGTCTTTCTTTGGTACCATCACCAGGTTTGCTAGCCAGTCCGAGTGTTTTATGTCTCTGATGAATCTGGCTTCCAATAACTTGGCTAGCTCCTCTCCCATAGCCTGTCTCTTTGGTTCGGAGAAACGCCGAAGAGCCTGTTTGACAGGTTTGAATCCTTTCTGGATGTTTAGGCTGTGTTCGGCCAAACTGCGTGGGATTCCTGGCATGTCTGAGGGATGCCAAGCAAAAATGTCCCAGTTCTCTCGTAGGAACTCTCGCAGTGCGGCGTCCACATCAGGGTTCAGTCGTGCCCCGATGGAGGCTGTTTTATTGGGGTCTGTTGGGTGGACCTGGAATTTGACTATTTCGTCCGCTGGTTTGAAGGACGTGGATTTGGATCTCTTATCGAGTATCACGTCATCCCTGTTTACCGTGGACTGCAGCGCAGTCAGTTCTTCGGCCGCTAAGGTTTCGGATAGTGCCTCGAGGGCCAGTGCGGCTGTCTTATTCTTGGCGCGGAGTGCTATGTCCGGATCACTAGTGAGGGAGATAATTCCGTTTGGCCCAGGCATTTTAAGCTTTATGTACCCGTAATGGGGTATGGCTTGAAAAATTGTGAAGGTCTCCCGTCCTAGTATAGCGTGATATCCGCTTTTGAATGGGGCCACCTGGAACGTGATCTGTTCGGACCTGTAATTATCCTGCGTGCCGAATACCACATCTAGTGTGATCTTTCCGGTGCAGCGCGCTTCCTGACTGGGGATTATTCCTCTAAAGGTTGTGATGCTTCGCTCAATGCGGTTCCAGTCTATTTCCATCTTTTGGAGGGTTTCCTCGTAAATGAGGTTCAATCCACTGCCTCCGTCCATGAGTACCTTTGTGAGGCGACAGCCGTCCACTATGGGACTGAGGACCAGTGCGGCTGGTGCCCTGGCTGCTCGAATTTTAGGCTCATCACTCGCGTTGAAGGTGATAGCAGTATTACTCCATGGGTTTATTGTCGCTACTTGATAGACTTCAGTGAGGCTGCGGAGTGTTCTTTTTCGCATGTTGTTTGATGCGAAAGTCTCAAAGACTGTGAGAACTGAACTGAAATTCTCGGGCTGGTTTCCTTCGACCTCTGGAATTAGGAGGTCTTCACCAATTTTGGCCACCTGCCGGAGTATCTAACATGCCCTGAGGCTGTGAGTTGGGGTGGCGTCCTCTGCACTGTGAATCTTGCAGGGTCCATCTAGCCACTTCTCCAGTACGGTTCCATGCCCCCTAGAGGGTTTTGATTTTTTATCGTTTAATCCGTGCGCCTTACTGCAGTGCGCCCTTTTGATTCGGGCGGGATTGCTATTCATGGCCGGATTATCCCAAAATTCAATTTCGGTTTTCCGAGCACTTTCCATGGCACAGTATTTTTGTACTATGGACGCCAGGTCAGCAAAGCATGTAATGTTACGACGACTTATGGCGTTGAGTATTCCCTTGTCCATGCAGTTACTGCAAAAGATTGAAATTGCGTCTCCCTCGCGGCAGTCCTTTATCCTGTTCATAACCAGGAGGAATCTGGCCCAGTAATGATGTACTGATTCTTCGGGCATTTGCCTGATTTGGGAAAGATCGCTTAATATTGGGTGGGCGGGTGTCGTTGAACCTGAGACCCCGCCCAGTTTGTTGCTCGGAGGCCGAAGAGCTTCCGGATTCTGAGATCCGAAGTCTTGGATGTTAACCGATTTGCCTGATTTTAAGCTCGGGTCTTGGATTGATTCCTCCCCTCCGCGGATGTCCGGCATGGAGGGTTCGGGAATTCGGACGTAACTAGTCCTTAAGATAGACGACGGTTCGCCGCATTGTGTCTCCACCACAGCAACGTGGTGGGTGACCTGGGGAGAGTTAATTTCTCTCGGATCGGGTTTAAGCCCAACCTGGTCGTAATTTGTGGCGACGCCCAGTGCGGCGATACGATCCAGGAGCTCGTTTACAGAGGAGAGCTCCATCGGATCCAACTGCTCGGCGAGTTCTGAGCCGACGTGGAGGTTGCTATCGATGACCCGGGAGGTCACCGTCGGCGCAACAGCCGAACAGGCGGTTGCGAGAAAACCACCTAGCCGGAGAGTTTGGCCGACAGCCAAGGCTCCTTTCTTAATGGCGCCGTCTTTAAAGACGGGAAGGGGCATCCTTCCTGATCGCGACGGCACAGAGGAACTCTCAATGAAAGCACCAATGTCGGTGCCAAAACCGGCGGATCTCGGGTAGGGGGTCCCGAACTGTGCGTCAAGGTCGGATGGTAACAGGAGACAAGGGACACTTTATTTTACCCAGGTTCGGGCCCTCTCGGTGGAGGTAAAACCCTACTCCTGCTAGATTAATATTGATGATATGGGTAGTACAAGAGTGGATCTTGTTGGGGAACGTTGCAGAAAATTAAAAATTTTCCTACGGTTTCACCAAGATCCATCTAGGAGTTCATCAAGCAACGAGTATTCAGATTAGATAGCATCTACATACCACTTTGTAGATCGCAACGGAAGCGTTCGAGTGAACGTGGATGAGGTAGTCGTACTTGCCGAGATCCAATTCACCGATGACCTAGTGCCGAACGGACGGCACCTCCGCGTTCAACACACGTACGGGACGGGAGACGTCTCCTCCTTCTTGATCCAGCAAGGCAAAGGAGAGGTTAGGGATGAAGGCTCCAGCAACAGCACGACGGCGTGGTGATGGTGGAACCGCAGCACTCCGGCAGGGCTTCGTCGTGCTCAATGGAGGAGGAGGAGGTGTTGGAGAGGGAGAGGGAGGCGCCAGGGCAATGGGGTTATCAGCCCCCCCCCTTTATATAACCCCCTAGGGGGGGCGCCTGCCCTAGGAGATGAGATCTCCTAGGGGGGGCGGCGGCCAGGGCAAGGGGGCTTGCCCCCCAAGCAAGGGGGGCGTCCCCTTTAGGGTTTCCCTCCCCCCAAACCCTAGGCGCATGGGGCCCATGGGGGGGAGGCGCACCAGCCCACTATGGGCTGGTTCCCTCCCTCATACAGCCCATGGGGCCCTCCGGGATAGGTGGCCCCACCCGGTGGACCCCCCGGGACCTTCCGGTGGTCCCGGTACAATACCGATAACCCCGAAACTTGTCCCGATGTCCGTATGATGACTTTCCATATATAAATCTTTACCTCCGGACCATTCCGAAACTCCTCGTGACGTCCGGGATCTCATCCGGGACTCCGAACAACATTCGGGTTACTGCACATATATATCCCTACAACCCTAGCGTCACCGAACCTTAAGTGTGTAGACCCTACGGGTTCGGGAGACATGCAGACATGACCGAGACGGCTCTCGGGCAATAACCAACAGCGGGATCTGGATACCCATGTTGGCTCCCACATGCTCCACGATGATCTCATCGGATGAACCACGATGTCAAGGATTCAATTAATCCCGTATACGATTCCCTTTGTCAATCGGTATTTTACTTGCCCGAGATTCGATCGTCGGTATCCCAATACCTCGTTCAATCTCGTCATCGGCAAGTCACTTTTCTCGTACCGTAATGCATGATCCCGTGATCAAACACTTTGATCACACTGAGCTCATTATGATGATGCATTACCGAGAGGGCCCGGTGATACCTCTCCGTCAAGCGGAGTGACAAATCCCAGTCTCGATCCATGTCAACCCAACAGACACTTTCAGAGATACCCGTAGTATACCTTTATAGTCACCCAGTTACGTTGTGACGTTTGGCACACCCAAAGCACTCCTACGGTATCCGGGAGTTACACGATCTCATGGTCTAAGGAAAGGATACTTGACATTGGATAACTCTAGCAAACGAACTAAGCGATCTTATGCTATGTTTAGGATTGGGTCTTGTCCATCACATCATTCTCCTAATGATGTGATCCCGTTATCGATGACATCCAATGTCCATAGTCAGGAAACCATGACTATCTGTCGATCAACGAGCTAGTCAACTAGAGGCTCACTAGGGACATGTTTGTTGTCTGTTATTCACACATGTATTACGATTTCCGGTTAACACAATTATAGCACGAATAAAGACAATTATCATGAATAAGGAAATATAATAATAATGCTTTTATTATTGCCTCTAGGGCATATTTCCAACAGTCTCCCACTTGCACTAGAGTCAATAATCTAGTTACATTGTGATGAATCGAACACCCATAGAGTTCTGGTGCTGATCATGTTTTGCCTTAGGGAGAGGTTTAGTCAACGGATCTGCGACATTCAGATCCGTGTGCACTTTACAAATCTCTATGTCTCCATCTTGAACATTTTCACGAATGGAGTTGAAGCGACGCTTGATGTGCCTGGTCTTCTTGTGAAACCTGGGCTCCTTTGCAAGTGCAATAGCTCCAGTGTTGTCACAGAAGAGCTTGATTGGCCCCGACGCATTGGGTATGACTCCGAGGTCGGTGATGAACTCCTTCACCCAAATTGCTTCATGTGCTGCCTCCGAGGCTGCCATGTACTCCGCTTCACATGTAGATCCCGCCACGACGCTCTGCTTGCAACTGCACCAGCTTACTGCCCCACCATTCAAAATATACACGTATCCGGTTTGTGACTTAGAGTCATCCAGATCTGTGTCGAAGCTAGCGTCGACGTAACCTTTTACGACGAGCTCTTCGTCACCTCCATAAACGAGAAACATTTCCTTGGTCCTTTTCAGGTACTTCAGGATATTCTTGACCGCTGTCCAGTGTTCCTTGCCGGGATTACTTTGGTACCTTCCTACCAAACTTACGGCAAGGTTTACATCAGGTCTGGTACACAGCATGGCATACATAATAGAACCTATGGCTGAGGCATAGGGGATGACACTCATCTCTTCTATATCTTCTGCCGTGGTCGGACATTGAGCTGAGCTCAATTTCACACCTTGTAACACAGGTAAGAACCCTTTCTTAGATTGATCCATATTGAATTTCTTCAATATCTTATCAAGGTATGTGCTTTGCGAAAGACCTATGAGGCGTCTCGATCTATCTCTATAGATCTTGATGCCTAATATATAAGCAGCTTCTCCAAGGTCCTTCATTGAAAAACTCTTATTCAAGTAGGCCTTAATGCTGTCCAAGAGTTCTATATCATTTCCCATCAAAATTATGTCGTCTACATATAATATGAGAAATGCTACAGAGCTCCCACTCACTTTCTTGTAAACACAGGCTTCTCCATAAGTCTGTGTAAACCCAAACGCTTTGATCATTTCATCAAAGCGAATGTTCCAACTCCGAGATGCTTGCACCAGCCCATAAATCGAGCGTTGGAGCTTGCATACCTTGTCAGCATTCTTAGGATCGACAAAACCTTCCGGCTGCATCATATACAATTCTTCCTTAAGGAAACCATTAAGGAATGCCGTTTTGACGTCCATTTGCCATATCTCATAATCATAGTATGCGGCAATTGCTAACATGATTCGGACGGACTTCAGCTTCGCTACCGGTGAGAAAGTCTCATCGTAGTCAACCCCTTGAACTTGTCGATAACCCTTAGCGACAAGCCGAGCTTTATAGATGGTCACATTACCATCCGCGTCTGTCTTCTTCTTAAAGATCCATTTATTTTCTATGGCTCGCCGTTCAACGGGCAAGTCAGTCAAAGTCCATACTTCGTTTTCATACATGGATCCTATCTCGGATTTCATGGCTTCCAGCCATTTGTCGGAATCCGGGCCCGCCATTGCTTCCTCATAGTTCGAAGGTTCACCGTTGTCTAACAACATGATTTCCAAGACAGGGTTGCCGTACCACTCTGGTGCGGAACGTGTCCTTGTGGACCTTCGAATTTCAGTAGGAGCTTGATCAGAAGCATCTTGATCATCATCATCAGTTTCCTCTCTAGTCGGTGCAGGCACCTCAGAAACGTTTTCTTGAGTTTCGCCATTTTCCGGTTCAAGAGGCAACACTTCATCAAGTTCTACTTTCCTCCCACTTACTTCTTTCGAGAGAAACTCTTTCTCTAGAAAGGATCCATTCTTGGCAACAAAGATCTTGCCTTCGGATCTGAGGTAGAAGGTATACCCAACAGTTTCTTTAGGGTATCCTATGAAGACGCATTTTTTCGATTTGGGTTCGAGCTTTTCAGGTTGAAGTTTCTTGACATAAGCATCGCATCCCCAAACTTTTAGAAACGACAGCTTAGGTTTCTTACCAAACCATAATTCATACGGTGTCGTCTCAACGGATTTCGACGGAGCCCTATTTAAAGTGAATGCGGCAGTCTCTAAAGCATAGCCCCAAAAAGATAGCGGTAAGTCGGTAAGAGACATCATAGATCGCACCATATCTAATAGAGTGCGATTACGACGTTCGGACACACCATTACGTTGAGGTGTTCCAGGCGGCGTGAGTTGTGAAACTATTCCACATTTTCTTAAGTGTGTGCCAAATTCATGACTCAAGTATTCTCCTCCACGATCTGATCGTAGAAACTTGATCTTTTTATCACGTTGATTTTCAACCTCACTCTGAAATTCCTTGAACTTTTCAAAGGTCTCAGACTTGTGTTTCATTAAGTATATATACCCATATCTACTCAAGTCATCAGTGAGGGTGAGAACATAACGATAGCCACCGCGAGCCTCAACACTCATTGGACCGCACACATCGGTATGTATGATTTCCAATAAGTTGGTTGCTCGCTCCATTGTTCCTGAGAACGGAGTCTTGGTCATTTTACCCATGAGGCATGGTTCGCACGTGTCAAATGATTCATAATCAAGAGACTCTAAAAGTCCATCTGTATGGAGCTTCTTCATGCGTTTGACACCTATGTGACCAAGGCGGCAGTGCCACAAATATGTGAGACTATTGTTATCAACTTTCACTCTTTTGGTATTCACACTATGAATATGTGTATCATCACGTACGAGATTCATTAAGAATAAACCATTAACCATCGGAGCATGACCATAAAACATATCTCTCATATAAATAGAAAAACCATTATTCTCGGATTTAAATGAGTAGCCATCTCGAATTAAGCGAGATCCAGATACAATGTTCATGCTCAAACTTGGCACTAAATAACAATTATTGAGGTTTAAAACTAATCCCGTAGGTAAATGTAGAGGCAGCGTGCCGACGGCGATCACATCGACCTTGGAACCATTCCCGACGCGCATCGTCACCTCGTCCTTCGCCAGTCTCCGTTTATTCCGCAGCTCCTGCTTTGAGTTACAAATGTGAGCAACTGCACCGGTATCAAATACCCAAGAGCTACTACGAGTACTGGTAAGGTACACATCAACTACATGTATATCACATATACCTTTGGTTTTGCCGGCCTTCTTGTCCGCTAAGTATTTGGGGCAGTTCCGCTTCCAGTGACCACTTCCCTTGCAATAAAAGCACTCAGTCTCGGGCTTGGGTCCATTCTTTGGCTTCTTCCCGGCAACTTGCTTACCGGGCGCAGCAACTTCCTTGCCGTCCTTCTTGAAGTTCTTTTTACCCTTGCTCTTCTTGAGCTTAGTGGTTTTATTCACCATCAACACTTGATGCTCCTTCTTGATTTCTACCTCTGCTGATTTCAGCATAGCATATACCTCAGGAATGGTCTTTACCATCCCCTGCATATTGTAGTTCATCACAAAGCTCTTGTAGCTAGGTGGAAGCGACTGGAGGATTCTGTCAATGACCACTTCTTCCGGGAGATTAACTTCCAGTTGAGTCAAGCGGTTGTGCAACCCAGACATTCTGAGTATGTGCTCACTGATAGAGCTATTTTCCTCCATCTTACAGCTAAAGAATTTATTGGAGATCTCATATCTCTCGACCCGGGCATGAGCTTGGAAAACCATTTTCAGCTCTTCGAACATCTCATATGCTCCATGTCTCTCAAAATGCTTTTGGAGCCCCGGCTCTAAGCTGTAAAGCATGCCGCACTGAACGAGGGAGTAATCATCGCAGCGTGACTGCCAAGCGTTCATAACGTCTTGTTCTGCAGGGAGAATAGGTGCGTCACCCAGCGGTGCTCATAGGACATAATCTTTCTTGGCAGCTATGAGGATAATCCTCAGGTTCCGGACCCAGTCCGTATAGTTGCTACCATCGTCTTTCAGCTTGGTTTTCTCTAGGAACGCGTTGAAGTTGAGGACTACGTTGGCCATTTGATCTACAAGACATATTGTAAATATTTAGACTAAGTTCATGGTAATAAAGTTCATTTAATCAAATTTAATGAACTCCCACTTAGATAGACATCCCTCTACTAGTCATCTAAGTATTACATGATCCGAGTCAACTAGGCCGTGTCCGATCATCACGTGAGACGGACTAGTCAACATCGGTGAACATCTTCATGTTGATCGTATCTTCTATACGACTCATGCTCGACCTTTCGGTCTTCTGTGTTCCGAGGCCATGTCTGTACATGCTAGGCTCGTCAAGTCAACCTAAGTGTTTTGCGTGTGTAAATCTGTCTTACACCCGTTGTATGCGAACGTAAGGACCTATCACACCCGATCATCACGTGGTGCTTCGGAACGACGAACCTTAGCAACGGTGCACAGTTAGGGAGAACACTTTCTTGAAATTATTATGAGGGATCATCTTGTTTACTACCGTCGTCCTAAGTAAACAAGATGCAAAAACATGATAAACATCACATGCAATCAAATAATAAACGTGACATGATATGGCCAATATCACATAGCTCCTTTGATCTCCATCTTGGGGCTCCATGATCATCTTGTCACCGACTTGACACCATGATCTTCATCATCATGATCTTCATCATCGTGTCTCCATGAAGTTGCTCGCCAACTATTACTTCTACTACTATGGCTAACGCGTTTAGCAATAAAGTAAAGTAACTTACATGGCGATTCTCAATGACACGCAGGTCATACAAAAAATAAAGACAACTCCTATGGCTCCTGCCGGTTGTCATACTCATCGACATGCAAGTCGTGATTCCTATTACAATAGCATGAACATCTCATACATCACATATAGATCATTCATCATACATCACAACTTTGGCCATATCATATCACAAAGCACTTGCTGCAAAAACAAGTTAGACGTCCTCTAATTGTTGTTGCAAGTTTTACGTGGCTGAATTAGGGTTCTAGCAAGAACGTTTTCTTACCTACGTTCAAATCACAACGTGATTTGTCAATCTCTATTTACCCTTCATAAGGACCCTGTTCATCGAATCCGATCCAACTAAAGTAGGAGAGACAGACACCCGCCAGCCACCTTATGCAACTAGTGCATGTTAGTCGGTGGAACCGGTCTCATGTAAGCGTACGTGTAAGGTTGGTCCGGGCCGCTTCATCCCACAATACCGCTGAATCAAGATTGACTAGTAACGGCAAGAAGAATTGACAACATCTACGCCCACAACAAATTGTGTTCTACTCGCGCAAGAAGAACTACGCATAGACCTAGCTCATGATGCCACTTTTGGGGAACGTTGCAGAAAATTAAAATTTTTCCTACGGTTTCACCAAGATCCATCTAGGAGTTCATCAAGCAACGAGTATTCAGATTAGATAGCATCTACATACCACTTTGTAGATCGCAACGGAAGCGTTCGAGTGAACGTGGATGAGGTAGTCGTACTTGCCGAGATCCAATTCACCGATGACCTAGTGCCGAACGGACGGCACCTCCGCGTTCAACACACGTACGGGACGGGAGACGTCTCCTCCTTCTTGATCCAGCAAGGCAAAGGAGAGGTTAGGGATGAAGGCTCCAGCAACAGCACGACGGCGTGGTGATGGTGGAACCGCAGCACTCCGGCAGGGCTTCGCCGTGCTCAATGGAGGAGGAGGAGGTGTTGGAGAGGGAGAGGGAGGCGCCAGGGCAATGGGGTTATCAGCCCCCCCCCCCTTTATATAACCCCCTAGGGGGGGCGCCTGCCCTAGGAGATGAGATCTCCTAGGGGGGGCGGCGGCCAGGGCAAGGGGGCTTGCCCCCCAAGCAAGGGGGGCGTCCCCTTTAGGGTTTCCCTCCCCCCAAACCCTAGGCGCATGGGGCCCATGGGGGGGAGGCGCACCAGCCCACTATGGGCTGGTTCCCTCCCTCATACAGCCCATGGGGCCCTCCGGGATAGGTGGCCCCACCCGGTGGACCCCCCGGGACCTTCCGGTGGTCCCGGTACAATACCGATAACCCCGAAACTTGTCCCGATGTCCGTATGATGACTTTCCATATATAAATCTTTACCTCCGGACCATTCCGAAACTCCTCGTGACGTCCGGGATCTCATCCGGGACTCCGAACAACATTCGGGTTACTGCACATATATATCCCTACAACCCTAGCGTCACCGAACCTTAAGTGTGTAGACCCTACGGGTTCGGGAGACATGCAGACATGACCGAGACGGCTCTCGGGCAATAACCAACAGCGGGATCTGGATACCCATGTTGGCTCCCACATGCTCCACGATGATCTCATCGGATGAACCACGATGTCAAGGATTCAATTAATCCCGTATACGATTCCCTTTGTCAATCGGTATTTTACTTGCCCGAGATTCGATCGTCGGTATCCCAATACCTCGTTCAATCTCGTCATCGGCAAGTCACTTTTCTCGTACCGTAATGCATGATCCCGTGATCAAACACTTTGATCACACTGAGCTCATTATGATGATGCATTACCGAGAGGGCCCGGTGATACCTCTCCGTCAAGCGGAGTGACAAATCCCAGTCTCGATCCATGTCAACCCAACAGACACTTTCAGAGATACCCGTAGTATACCTTTATAGTCACCCAGTTACGTTGTGACGTTTGGCACACCCAAAGCACTCCTACGGTATCCGGGAGTTACACGATCTCATGGTCTAAGGAAAGGATACTTGACATTGGATAACTCTAGCAAACGAACTAAGCGATCTTATGCTATGTTTAGGATTGGGTCTTGTCCATCACATCATTCTCCTAATGATGTGATCCCGTTATCGATGACATCCAATGTCCATAGTCAGGAAACCATGACTATCTGTCGATCAACGAGCTAGTCAACTAGAGGCTCACTAGGGACATGTTTGTTGTCTGTTATTCAGACATGTATTACGATTTCCGGTTAACACAATTATAGCACGAATAAAGACAATTATCATGAATAAGGAAATATAATAATAATGCTTTTATTATTGCCTCTAGGGCATATTTCCAACAGATCTACCACGAGATCAAGGAGGCTAAACCCTAGAAGCTAGCCTATGGTATGATTGTGTATGATGATGGTTGTCCTACGGACTACAACCCTCCGGTTTATATAGACACCGGATAGGGTTAGGGTTACACAGAGTCGGTTACAATGGTAGGAGATCTCGAATATCCGCACACCTAGCTTGCCTTCCACGCCAAGAAAAGATCCTTCCGGACACGGGACGAAGTCATCAACTTTGTATCTTCATAGTCCTGGAGTCCGGCTGAAGGTATAGTTCGGCTATCCGAACACCCCTTAATCCAGGACTCCCTCAACAGGACAACTTGGACGCCTTGGAGGAGGAGCGTGACGTGGCAAAAGCTTGTTCCGCATTTTATCAACAACAGGCTCGAAGATATCAAAGCAGAGAAGTATGGGCCAAAAATTACAATGTTGGTGAACTAGTTCTACGCCTACCTGATAATAAAAAGGACAAACTCAAGCCCAAGTGGGAAGGTCCCTTCATAATCGACCAAGTCCTGACTGGTGGAGCGTACCGCCTGCGAGATGCGTCGGATAACCGACTCGAGCCGAACCCATGGAACGCCGCCCGTCTCCGAAGATTCTATGCCTAGCGCCGGACTCTGTGTTTGTCTCCTTCCTTTGTCCATTTTTTACATTTTCTGTCTTACATTTCTCTCCTTCCCCTCTTTTCTCTTATAGCCCTTAAAGGCTCATCAAGTGACGTGCTACCCCGCTCATTAAACCTGGGGGCTTCTTTAACAGAAGCTTATTTATATGGGCTTCACGCCCAACACATGCGTCAAACTTCCGCATGTACCTTTTCTTCACCATTATATGCATCGATATGACTTAAGTTTTGGCCAAGCTGGGTTGCCTAGCTCCTGTGCTTACCCCTACGTTCCTGATTGTTCGACTAGGTGGTAAAGGGAGCACCTCTGCGATTGTTACTGCCGGATCAGCCGGATGTGTACCTCAGACTGGGTGAAGCCGAAAGCTAGCGTTCTTAAGGGAATATTCGATCAGTGATCTAAAAGACGACCCTTTTTACTTATTCATATACATGCCCCCAGATGATTTTCCTGCATTTGCAGTCCGGACATGCACTTTAGGGCATGCCTCCCAGAGAAAGGAACCCCTAACGGAACTATTCTCTCTGGAAGATGTTTCTTACTAACCATGTAATATAACATAACTAGTTGGGCACTTGTCTTATAAAGCACTAATGACCCCTACGCCTGGTCTCCATGCATACCCCGGTTCGTACATAACCGGTTGGGTATTCGGACACACTCCGGACCGTTAGGTCCCGAGGTAGAAGCGAAAAGGTCGGCAATGACAAACGATCTACAATCCGGCTAGAAGGCATTACACATGTCAATTAAACAATTACATAGTCACTCTGACTAATTGTATTCCTCTTCTATACCATCTAATAGGCTGTCTAATTTACAGTCCTGCTGGGAATACTTTGCGGACAATTCTACTTGGCCGTATACTAAGCTTACATGGATCTCCTTCCCATCAGGCCCCACAGGTCCGACCTCGGCCATGTGGTTTGGGTCAGACTTTGTAAACCGGGTCTTCACCATGGCCCAGGCCTCCCTAGCGCCTTGTCAGCAGGCCGATATCTTCCACAACCGGAAGCGCCGCCGAGCTCCCTTAAGCTTCTCCGCGAGCTCTCCAAGGCCCTCGGGCATGGAGTGGGAAGGTCATAAGGCTTGGGCAACGCCTCGCATAGCCTGCCGAACTCGCTCGTGCAGTTGCGAGAGCTCGGGAAGAAGGTCACCCGTCAAACCGGGCATCTCCTCTGCAGGACGACCTGTTAGCATCCCTACAGACATTACTCTGTTAGTCGACTTCCTCGCCGAACTTTTTTTCAAAGTTCGTTTAAGCACTTACTAAATATGCCGCATCGAAGCCGCTGATTCTCCTTCATGGAGTCCGACAGCTGGCCACGAACATCTTTAAGTTCAACGTCCAGCTTGGTGTTGGCATCCTGAAGATCATTCTTCTCCTGCCTCACCCTTGTCAGCATACTCTCACCGGCCTTTAGCCGGCGTAAGAGTTGTTGCCTCTCCGGATCAATTCCGGTGCCATCTGCAATATGATTTGTCAGATTTACACCTACGCCGCACTTCGCAACATATTTATCTTTCGAAGCATGGATTACCAGAGGGGGTCTCTTTGGGCTCCCCTGCCGCGGCTAGTGCGGCCTCAAGTTGGGCTTTGCACTCTTCCAGCTCCTGGGACAGTAGGGTATTCTTTTCTGTAAGAACCTGCATAACAAATGATCCTTAAATCAGTTGTTCTAACTGTTTCAAGTCTCGGGGGCTACTGGTATATACATATATTTACCAAAATTTTCTTACCCGTATGTCTTTTACATATTGCTCCGTGGCTCTGGCTAAACCATTTTGAGCGGCACGGAGGTCCGCATCTCCCGAATTGAAGGCATTCAATGCCTCTTGGGAGAAACAAGCGTCGCGAAGAACTGTCCGGCGACGCCTGTGGTTCATGGCACTCTCCACTTCGGAATTGGTGGCAGACAGCCTGTCCGCATCCTCTGTCGGAGGAGCGTTCGGTGCGCGCCTTGTGTTCGCCGCCGCTTCCGGGCCAAGCGTCGGAGCCTGGCTGGTGGAGGCGCGATTGGCAACCTCCCCGGATATAGTCCGGCGAGGTCTCTTCGTCCTAAAGAGAGCACGAGCGTTAGTATGCCCTGAAGGGATAACACCAGAGATATAGATGGTGCGCTATACCTTTGCGCCGACGTCTCAGTCCGGACTACATTTCTTTTTACCCCACGGGGCCCCGCGGCCCCTCGTTGGCTATCCGCCGCAGGTTCGGCCTCCTGCCTCGGAAACCTTCCCTGCAAAGCACGGTTATCGTCAGAAAAACTGAAATGCGTGAGAATAGAATCCTTCTCAAGGGAATGAGGCTTCGGTCTTTGTCACCTGGGAGGCCGGGATTAACCCTGGGTAATCGGCCATAATGGCCACCAAGGTATTATCCTTGCTTAGCTGATGAAACACCCCGTCAATTAGCTCCACCGGTATGTCCGGATTCTCTTCAGAGTCCGGATCGAAGGATCGTTCTGGATCCTCGGTCTGTGGAGGACGGCTACTTATATCCTTTACTTCCTGACGCAGTTCCTGCATCAAAGTCGTTAGACTACATATTTAATCATGGGAGTATAAATCGTCCACTTACCCAACTCGGAGGGTTATACATAGTAAATCCGCCCTGCGGGTCGATGCAGAGGAATTCCTCCTATTCTCCCTTGTACAAAGAGGATAAGATCTTTACTAGAG
The DNA here is from genome assembly GCA_032464435.1 of Aegilops umbellulata. NCBI lineage: Eukaryota > Viridiplantae > Streptophyta > Magnoliopsida > Poales > Poaceae > Aegilops > Aegilops umbellulata. The sequence goes on from CP136055.1 coordinate 460,883,759, forward strand.
CAGCAGCTGAGGCCGGCCCCTTACGACCGTAACGGGTGGCATTGTCCTCCTCGTTAAAATCCCACATGGGGTGGCTTCTATATTGAAGCGGCTGCACCCCCCGCATAATGCATGTGGCCATGACTCCAATCATGGTTAGTCCGGAATGAGCCAATAGTCTTATTCGGCCTATCAGGTAAAGGACGTCCTTGTCGCTTTCCCTTTGAGAGCTCCGCGGACGCCATCTTAGGCGTTTCTTTAATGGGGCACTATTGAACTCGGGGAGACCGACCCGGACAGGGTCCGGTAGCGGGACATCATTTATATAAAACCATTCCGAAGGACAGTCCTCGGACGCCTTCTTTGGGGTTCCGGATAGGTATCCGGTCCCGGCGATGCGCCACACTTCGGCTCCGCCCACTTGATATATAGACCCCTCTTGAGAACGGGGCACCAGGAAGAATATCCTCTTCCACAGCGCGAAATGAGCCTCAACACCCAAAAATAACTCGCAAAGGGCGACGAAGCCCGTGATATGCAATATAGAGGCGGGTGTGAGATTGTGCAGCTGGAGGCCATAGAACTCCAGAAGCCCACGGAGAAATGGATGAATTGGAAATCCCAGTCCCCTTATTAGATAAGGGACGAGGCACACCCGCTCTCCTTTGGAGGGATTGGGGGAGCTCTCCGCTTGTTTTCCACCATTATAGGTGGCGAGTCCGGATCGGACCGGGACCATATAGGCCTGAGGGAGAAATCCCTTGGCCTGAAGCGACACTAACTCACCGTGCGGGATGGAGCAGCTGTCCCAGTCTCCAGGTTTAGGACTGGAAGGGCGAGAGGAGGAGCTGCGACGGCTGGCCATGTTGGCATGGACCTTTGCTGGAGGCGCTCTGATGATTACTCGCGGAGAGGAGAAGGTGTGGTTTGGATCTTGATCCCCATCCCATTAAATAGGCGGCTCGTTTATGCGGCTAGGGGTGTGGATGTAAAAACACCCTGGCTTTTCGCATTCGTTTGACACGTGGAAGACGGCCATTATTGGGCGTAGAAGCCAAGGAGCGCTACATTACAAAAATCGGACATTATTTCAACAGGTACACAGAATTTGGAGAAGAACCCGCCTTGCAATGCCGAAGATAATCTGCGCGTCGGACTCGTCGTCATTGAAGCCTGGTTCGGGGGCTACTGAGGGAGTCCTGGATTAGGGGGTGTTCGGATAGCCGGACAATACCTTCGGCCGGACTCCTGGACTATGAAGATACAAGATTGAAGACTTCGTCCCGTGTCCGAAAGGGACTTTCCTTGGCGTGGAAGGCAAGCTTGGCGATGCGGATATTCAAGATCTCCTACCATTGTAACCGACTTTGTGTAACCCTAACCCTATCCGGTGTCTATATAAACCGGAGGGTTCTAGTCCGTAGGACAACTTCATCATACAACAATCATACCATAGGCTAGCTTCTAGGGTTTAGCCTCCTTGATCTTGTGGTAGATCTACTCTTGTACTACCCATATCATCAATATTAATCAAGCAGGAGTAGGATTTTACCTCCATCGAGAGGGCCCGAACCTGGGTAAACTTCGTGTCCCTTGTCTCCTGTTACCATCCGGCCTAGACGCACAGTTCGGGGCCCCCTACCCGAGATCCGCCGGTTTTGACACCGACAGCGGGGTATGAGAAATCTCAGGTGGCGGAGGTGGTGCAAGTGTTTGAAGGGATGCACAATCCATACCGAGGAACTATAGAAATATAAAAAAATTGGTGGAATTATGTTATAAAGATCTATTTGGGTGGAGAGATGGGTAAGAATGTAGTTCATGATGTTCACTTTCATCGTCTACGTATTGTCGGCCTTGTCGGCACAGGAACACAAAGGGTGAGGGGTGCGTGGGGTGCGAGACTGAGACGAGTGGGTGCGGTGAGAAAGTGGCTGAGGTCAGGATAAGGCTAGGCAAGTAAGCTAAAAAACTGTGTAGACAACATTCCTGATATTGTGCGAGAATTTCTTAAACGCATCAAGTAGATCTTAATTTGCAATAGATTTTTAGTTGGATAATTGTGCGGCTATATATATACAGCGTCAAATTGTTTATTTAATCAATATATATTGCAAGTGAAGTGGACTTAAATTATTACCCGTCAGTGCTATCTTTTCTCTACATGTGAAATTTAACATGCATTATGTTTATACAATTTCAGCAAAACATTTTAAAAGCCCGTGGCAACGCACGGGCATTCTACTAGTTATGAAATAAGGAAAGTGTTGGGACAGACATATAATTATATGAGGCGGGGTAAGATTACTACCTTTTGAAGATGGAATATTTTTTGGCGAGCCAATAAATTTCTAGCTTCTATTTATGACATAAAGGATCTTAGTGATGTCACATACTTTGGTTTGTATTGAGTCTCACGAAGATATATGTCCAAAAGGAGTATAAGTTTTATTATGATGACATATATCGATAGAGTACGAAAGAAAAATATTTTCTACTAGTACTCTATCTCACCTGCTACTAAAGTTAAGGGCAATAAAAGTGGACATCTTGGTGTCCGAGGAACCATTTTGAACTGATCAGATAATGTTAGTTCCTTATGCTTTGTCAGAAGCAATATGTGTACTCAAGTATGAATGTACCATATTTATGATCAAGATAATTGATAAATGTACAAGTAAGTCCAGAAAAGAGACCACTGGAAAGGCCACTTCAAAAGTCTTGTAGTACATGCATAAAGTTTACAAGCCCACTAATAAGAAGTCTAGTAACCTTTATATCATAGGTTATTCGGACATTGCGAGGTGTGTGTGCATATTAAGTTTCCACGTCAAGTTATATCCTCACCCTCGCATATGGAGTTGTATCATGAAAAAGATTCAGTGTGAATTTGATGACATCAATATTGATGCAATTTATTATGTGGCATGTTAAGAGGATACTAATCAGGTTGTATGTCAAAGAAGTTTTATTCCCGAAAGTGAAAGTGGTAGACAATATCATTAAACCACTTACTAAGTTTATGAACATACATTTCTTTATGCGAGTAACAACAAGTCAATTGGTATTACCAAAACCATTGACATTATGTCTTTGTTGTGGAAGTAGAGTCAAGGATCAAACCTATGTTGTTGGATTTATAAAGTTGTGCGGTACCGCTTACTAAAGGCTTACCACCCATTTTATGATTTGCCGACATGGCTCATAAAGCCTTTTGATCCTGTAAATTAGGGCCATTAAATAAACCAACTCCAATAAAGTAAAATGTTATGCACTTCGAGATAGAATGGTATACTATAAGGCTTGAGGTTCAGTGACACTTCATTAGTCACTGCAACACCTTACTTTCATATAATATTTCTTTTTAGAGTGGACTTAGGATGTTTATTAAACTTGCGATCAAGGGGGGATTTTGGAATTGATCTCAAGATGTTGTTAACGAAGAGAAAATAAGGGTGACAAAGTATCTTCCCCTAATGAATGTGTTATCATTAGCGGCACCCATAAATAACTTTGGTTTTGGTCTCTGCTCCACCTAGTGCCACATATATACAAAGGAGGTCGCGCCTGTCTAGGGTAAGCAGAGACACGTATGAGTAAAATCGATAACTCCTAACAATGGTCCTAAACGGGGGATAGGTTGGCTGAGAATGTCGTTTCCACCGCCAGCCGCCGCAAGCCTAGTGCTGGCAGCGCTCTCCTGCTGGCTACGAGTTCCTTGTCTTGCCCTTCTTTCTTGACCATCTCCATGTGGATGGAGCAAGGTGTAGCCATGGACCATGGGCTACACAAGGGGTGAAGTGAGCAGGCACAAAGCTATGCACCCGTAAGAAATACCAACCCTTTTGTCATATGCACCTTAGGTGTTCTAATGCTAGGATTAAGATCATGTGATGTTTATCCCTAAAGATTGTTTCTAACACTCCTCATTCCTAGAAATGAGAAAGCCACCCCAACTATCGCAAAACAACTTCTACAGTAGGCTACCCCTGCTATTTTACAAAACAACTCCTATATCGCCTTGTAGATACTCATAATCGAATGCATCAATGTTCAGAAGAGCATATAGGATTTTTTTTTTCATATAGTTGTTAGTAGTTTTTTCCATATAGGATTTTTGCTAATGTGATAAAATAAATTAGGAGAGATAATAACGTTGTATGTACATGAACTAACACCCCTTGCACAAGTTCCAACCTAAAATGAGATAACATCTTATTTATTGTCTTACCTCTTATTGCATAAACTAGAGTACAACCTATTGGAGTGGTTGTATGATAGGTTGTTGGTTGATGACATGACAGATTTTACCAAAAAGCTAACAAACTGTTGGAGATACCTTAGCATTTTTGCATTCAAATAACAAACACTTCACATTCTTTGCACCAAGGTTACACATCATACAATGAGGAGGTACTTTGATGTGCTCATCTGCTAGGATTGCCCTGCATGACAAGGCCCCATGCAATGTCCTCTAGGCAAAAAAATCTTTTCTCGACCAACGTAAACTCCACAACTTTTGCCACATAAAATTAACATAAGTAGCTCCCACTCCATCTTGACCTAGCATTGGACCATGTTGGTGGTTCCACTTAGCGTGGTTGGTAGATCATATTAAGAAGATTTTGGTCTTTTTAAAGCTCGATGCAAACCTGACCTTTCCTTTCATGGTAAAGCAATCACCAAAATTTGATGTACATCCACGGTCTTGAAAGTTCGCTAGATTGACTATTCGTCCCACTTCCATGTGGATGGATCAATGAGATTTCGGACTTTAGAAAGCAATTGGTTACCATGTCTGGCTGCAACCTTTTTGTTTGCATATTTTCGGATCCATCGTTATAAATATTTATCTTTTGATGACCATATCCTACTCTCCATACATGTCCACATTTGATTATGCTCCTTCATGCCATAATACTTTGCCAAGTGTATATATGGTGCCCTCTTCTTAAATGTTGCATTGAATGGGTGTCGATCTAAAAAAATATTTGGCTCTTAGAATCGTAGCACAAAGGGAGTCAAGATAGTCTAGAAGCCACCAAGCATGTTGTTCTAGTTAAACTTAGTTTCAGTTTGGCCGTCATGGCAACGTTTCTTGCTTTGGTGCCATGGTAAGAGTTTTTGGCTGCCATGGCGGCGCTTTTAGCTCAATAAGTTGTGCCATGGCAGAGGTTTGCATGCTCAATAAGTTGTGCCTTAGCCGATCGATTCAAACTGACCTGGTTGTGGCATGGCACGGCTAAGTAGGGAAACTAGTTAGAGGGTGATGCCATAGTCCATGCCCGCACGATCTGGCTTGCGGGATGGCACGAGCCACAAGAACCACCACGGGCGTTCGCATCGGCCGTTAGGGCCTTCTCTCTGTACTGAAGAACACAAGGAAGAAACTAGAAAGTTGTGCATGATTACCTAGTGTAAAAAAATCCACTCGTCCTTTGTGTGTGTGCTTCCTCTCCGGAGAGGCAACGGCGAGGTCCGTGTGACACATGTTTCTCCGTGTCCCTTCTACATGTTTCTCCCACATACTTCTCTATTTCCCTGTATCCCTTCCGCATGTTCTTTGCTATCCTCTTATCTTATTTTATTTGATAGGGGAGTCAATTTTTAAAAAAATAATATAGTTACCCAAGCTTGCGACATACCTACCCCCTAGGCGCAAATATAGTTAAGTCAGATAAAAATAAATTGTACAATCCAAATTAAACCAATTCAATTTGTCTCCTAGGGTTAGAATTTGCTCGAAATTAACTAAATTTTGAGAATATTCATTAGACTTAGTTTAATAGTTGTAAAAATAAAGTGAAATTTGGTTCGCATGTTGCAACAAAAATGCTCATGTTTATACTTTCAAAAAATATTATAAATAATTATATTCCAAAAAATAAATGTCCTATTAATTTTTTCAGTGCTCATCGCGAATTTGAAAATGTTAAGGTAGTGCATTTTTTGTTAGTGTAATTTTGAGAAATGTCGATATGATTCAAACAAAATGATTGTGACACTTAAAAAATGTTTGGGCTTTTCAAGAAAACGTACGTGGGATTGAAATAATTATATGATATAATAAAATATTTGTGTAATTCAACAAAATGTTTTGTACAATTCATAAAAATACTCCCTCTGTCCCATGATATAAGGTCTTACTGCATCTAATATGTGAGTAAATTGGTTGTAATAAGATCTTATATTATGAGACAGAGGAAGTATGTACATTGTAAAAAAATATTCACGTGTTCAAATAATATGTGAGTAAATGTTTATACAATGTAAAAATTGTTTGCATGGTTTAACTAAATGCACTTTATCATTCAAAAAAATCAATGTGATGAAAAATGTTTAACATATATTCGAACAAATGTTTAAAACAAGTATTCGAATAAAATATTAATCATGTATTTTTAAAAAAATTAAACATGTATAAATGTGTTTTACATGTACACAAAAATGTACAACGTGTATGAAAAAAGTAGACATCAAAACAAATATTTGAGAAAATTTTAATCATGTATTTGAAAGATGTTAAACGTGTATAGACAATGTTTCTGATGTATACGAAAAATGAAAAAAATGCGTCAGAAAAAAGTGGACATCTATTTAAAAGGAAAAAAGGACAGGTCGCACAGAAAAAAGGAAATCTAAAAGAAAAAAACAAGCTGAAGAAAACAGAAGAAGAAAAAGTATACAAACAGTAAAATGAACAAAAGAATAAAACTCACGTTGAGACAGCTACAATGCTGAGCTGGGCCACTAGCCTCGTACAAAAGGCGAGCCGGGAGCTACATCTTGCGGTGAGCGAGACATAGCTCCCGCAGATATTGCAATTGCGTTGAATACAAGCTGTGTAATGGGGGGGGGGGGGGGCATGACCCCCACTGGGAGAAGGCCAATTACTCTATGTGCAACTATGTGCCGGCCTAGTAACAGCGACAAAACGACACATCAGGTGTCATATAGGAAAGGGTGCGGCTATGTGCCGACCAGGTAACGATGACAAAACAACACATCAGGCATCACATAGGAAAGGGTGCGGCTATGTGCCGCCTGTAGTGACTCCTAGCATCGGGTCGCCTGGAGGGCATCATTGCTGGGTCGGCAGAGTAACGACATGACCGTGCCAAGTTGTCCTGACTAATATTTTTTTTTGTTTTTACTTCCGTATTTTTCACATTTTTATTCTTCTTTCTTTTTTACTAGTTTTTTCATTTCTAAATATTCTTAATATATATCTTACAAAAGAAGACTTTCCAATAAAGTTTCAAAAATCTTAATCATGCAATTTAGAATGTAAACATGTATAGAAAAATGTTGCATATAAAAAGTATAAAAATGTGGGGAAAAAATAGTAGTAAATATAAATGATGTGCACAAAAAATATTTTTGAAAATTTCACATCTTTAACAACAATTAATGTGTTGAAAATATGTTTGTAAAGATAAAAAAGTGTCCACATAATTCAAGAATTTTTTTGTTAATTCACAAATATGTGTGATATATTTACAAAAATGTTCAGTAGTTCCAAAAATGTGTTGGTGACATTTTCAAAAAATGTGTGTACAATGTAATTTTTTTGCTTCAATAGTAATAAAACAGAGAAAAACAAAAGAATTCGCAAAAAAAGATAAAAACAAAAGAAAATTGAATCAGAAAGAAAAAGAAGGAAACCAGGTGGAGCGAACCTACAGCAACACGTGCGGCAACGAGTGACCTGCGCTAGTGGGTCTGCCCGATAGCCGCTCGTCCGTAGGTGATTCCGAATAGGTATTGGTAGATGCGAGACAGAGAGCTCCTATTGGACGTTCGTGTGCGTCCAATAGTTGAGCTTTCGCGCAGAAGCAGGCAGACTGGGTCGGCCCATTCCAGTTCAAAATTTCAAAAATTCCCGAAAGATGGGCGCTCGAGGCAGGATCAAATAGGCAACCTCACGGTTTCAAACGTGCATGAATAACCACTCAAGCTGATGGTGTTTGGTGACTAAATGGCAGCTCGGGATGCTAAGAACTACTCCCTCTATCCTATAATATAAGAGCGTTTTAAACATTACACTAGTGTAGAAAATGCTCTTATATTATGGGACGGAGGGAGTAGCAACAGAAGTAACAAGATTTAAAATTCCAAGATATTTTTCTAGAATGAGAATAAATTTTGAAAAAATGAATTTAAAAATACACACTGATTTTTTAGTATACAATGGATATTTCTCAAATACAAATTGATTTTTTAATATGTTGTAACTTTTTCCAAATGCATACTGAACAATATTCTTATGCACGACGAACATTTTTATATATACAGGGAACATTTTTTCCCAACATATAATAAACAATGTTTTTCTATATGGTGATATTTTTTTATAACATGATCAGAAATTTTAAAACGTGAACAATTCTTGAACACTTGAACAAATCTTGGAATGTCGAATTTTTTTGAAAAGTAAGAAAATATTTTCAAAAAAACTAAGCCAAATTTAAAATTGAGAACATTTTTGAAAAAATGAATTTATAAAAAACAGAAAAATGAAAAGAAACTAAAAAATAAACAGAAAAAACAAAATTGAAAGAAAACAAAACGATACAAAACAGCGGAAAAAGGCATGCCGTCTAAACGTTTCCTTCAGCGAAGCCACAATGTTTGGACGGTTTAGGAAACATCAAATAGGATCTGCCGGGGAGACATCGAGGGTGTTTGGATACTCTCTAGTCATGTGACTAGTAGTAGTCAGACTAAAAGTTTTTAGTCAAGCCCTGTTTGGAAGGTGACTACTACTAGTCAGCATTAAATGTCTCAGTAATAAATTATTTTCTCTCACGCCATGCAACAACAGCTCTCAATACCTTTTTTGTCAAAATGTACATACATAAGAAATCAAAATTGTCCACACAAGAAAATCAAAACTGTCCACACATAAGAAAACTAAAATTGTCCCATAACGTTACATTTTGGAAACGAAATAAATAACATCAGAAATTTCTCAACGCCTGTTGAACAAACCATCCGCTGCCACCGAGCCGCGCTCGAGCCCCCCTGGCACCAAGCCGCGGCCGGCGGATCCCCGGAGACGAGGGGGCGTCATCCCCCACCCGTCCTCGTCGATGTGGTGCACCGCAGCACCGGAAGACGCCGTCTGCGAGAAGAAATCGAAGGAGAGTTCGCCGTCGCCGTCCATGGTACGGACGCGGGAGCGCGGCGCGGCGCGGCGGAGCACTGCGGGCGCGGCGGGGCCGCGGCGGCGGCGGTGGAAAGGGAGTACGGGCGCGGCGGGGGAGCGGCGCGGCGGAGTGCGGCGACGGCGGTGGAAAGGGACGGGGCGGAGTGGAGGAGCGGCTCGGTGGATGCGAAGGGGATGGGGCGGCAGATGCGAAGGGGATCGGACCCGTCAATTAATAAAGGAGAGACTTTAGTCACTTTTAGTTGGGGGTGGGGTGACTAGGGACTAAACTAGTAGTAGTCATCCATTAGTCAGGGATGTTTGGAAGTTTACTGACTAAAACTGACTACTACTAGTCTCTAGTCACTGGTGATCCAAACACCCTCATAGATAGATAGATAGATGGACGGCTAGTGGCACTGCAGCATCATAGCTCTCGCGCTTAGGAAACACCATCTTTGTTGGAACATCAGATATTGTTGAGTTCCTCCCCAATAAATATTCGTTGGTTCAAGCCCGCTCTGCTTGGAGCGTGTGTGTCTCGGTTGCACCGAGACAAGGAGACATCCTGTTCGGCGCTCTGTGCGGCACTTAGCATTGCTGGCGCTCACTCGCGACATGCAGCAGGCTGACCCATTAAACGTGAAAAAATGGTAGGTTGTCCCACTCGTTCCGCCAACGATTGTTGTGTTTCTGTATAGAATAACGATCGTTGTGCTCGCTCTATTGGGAGCTGTCCTGGAAGACATGTTAATCCGCTGACCGGTTGACTGTTGACTTTAGGAAAATGTTCATAAACTTTTGAAAAATAATATTAATGTTGAAAATAATTCACAAAAAAAGAAACAAAATCCCGAATATGAAAAATCTTCATTAATTTGAAAAAAGTTTATGAAAAATATTATAAGTTCGTCAAATGAGAGAATTGAACGAATTACAAAATGTTCATTGATTTTTTTAAGTTAAAAAGTTCACAGTATTTTTTAAAAAAGATCATCGATTTCGATTAAAAAATCATGAATTTGAAGAAAGTTCATCAGTTTTGGAAAAAAGTCACAAAATTGAAAAAATGCACAAAAAAATGAAAAATTTTCAGGAATTTGAAGACGAAGTTTGAGAAATAAGAAAATAAAGAAAAAAACACAGGAAAAGGGGCCTAAATAGAAAGAAAAAAAGCTAGAATGAATAAGAGAATAAAAAGTATGAACTGGGCACAACAAATTGTATTGTCGCACTAGATATCACCGATGTTACTGATCCAGGATGTCTGGAGTTCGAATCTCCCTGACACCTTCAAAATTTTGAAGATTAGAAGGAATAAAAACAACGAAAATGGCTTGAGAGCAAAACTAGGGAGGGTGTGCGCCAAATTGCAAAACACACTATATCGGGAGCTGGTGGGGCCGAAGGGCGCGTCTATTCCTCGTATTCAGCAAGACCTGGGGGAAGGCTCGCGTCGGGAGGCAGCTGCACATGGGCCGGCCTAATTTAGCTGGAGGGCACATTCTCAGTTCTTTTTATGTTTTCTGTATTTTTTCCTTTTATTTTTTTAGTTTACCTTATACTTTAAAATATTCTATATATATATATATCACAAACCACTCTTCACAAACATTTGAAAATGTTTTATGAGTATTTAAAAAATGTTGAACAAATATTTGAAAAATGCTAAAAATGTATTTAAAAAATGTTGAACAAGTATTTGAAAAATGTTTAACATGTATATGTAAAAATGTTGATCATGTATATAAAAATGTTGAACAATTATTTGAAAAATGTTGAACAGGTATTTGAAAAAAAGGCTGACAAGTATTCATAAAAATGTTGATCATGTATATAAAAATGTTGAACAATTATTTGAAAATATTGAACAATTATTGAAAAAATGTTGAACAAGCATTTGAAAAAATTTGAACACGTATTTGAAAAAATGTTGTACAAGTATTTGAATTTTTTTAATCATGTATATAAAAATGTTGAACAAGTATTTAAGAAAATGTTGAATAAGGATTTGAAGGAATGTTGACATGTCTTTGAGAAAATGTCTCTCTGAAATATTTTCTCAACTTTGGTAATTATAAAAATATTTTGGTAATTTATAAAAACATGTTTCATACCATTCGAAAATACTTTCTTCACATTTTGAAAAAGAATTCTCTAAATACTTAACAAATTACTGCAAAAATTAGGAAAAAGGTTGATAACATTTATATTTCTTTATTTTGTGTTAAAAAAGACACTATGTATTACGGAAATGTTGAATGTGCATTTCAGAAATGTTTAATGTATACTCGCTCTGTTCTTAAACAATCATACGGAGCCAAATGAGTGAATCTACACTCTAAAACATGTCTATATACATCCGGATGTGGTCCATATTAAAATCTCTAAAAAGACTTATATTTAGAAACGAAGGGAGTATTTGAATAAAACTGTTCAACATGTTTTGGAAAAAATCTTCATCATGTATCTAAAAAATATTTAACCTTTATTCAAAAAAGGGCAACATGTATTTGAAAATTTGATGAAAAAATAAATAATAAGAAATGCAAAAGGAAAACCCAAAAAATGATTAAAACAAGAAAAATTGGTACAGAAAATATATAGTGAAAAAAAAGGCACAGACAAAGGCATCGAAAACCGATATAAACCAGTCTCGCCTAGAGGCACAGACAAAGTACACCAGTCCATAAATGCTTCCCAAAAGCACTCCAGAAGTTGTTTGCCAGAGTAAAAAAAAAGTAGCCGAGTAAAATGTACTCCCTTCGTTTCAAAATATAGTGCGTCCTCGGTTTCCGCGCTTCAACTTTGACCATAAATTTCATCAATGAGACCGACTGCGACGAGAGCAAAAGTTATACCGGTGAATTTGTATACAAAAGAAGTTTTCAATTACATATTTTTTGCTACCGACGCCGTCGGTCTTGTTGGTTAAATTTATGGCCGAAATTGAACCTCGGAAAACGTGGGTGTACTTTATTTTGGAACGGAAGGAGTGGTACCCTTTGTTGTTCCTTCAATTATTTATGTTGTACTATCCGCAATCCAAGCGAGATGAAAAGTTGTGGAACTTCATGGATAAGCATGTTTGACTCTCGAGGGTATATACACCCTATATGAAAAAATAGTAATCAAATAGAAAGTCAAAAAATTGAAAATATTTTTAAATAAACTTGACCTTCTATTGTAATTGTAAACAAATCGTGAAAGAAAAACCCCGTTGACTTTAAGGCAAAAAAACAAGGGTTGAATAGGGTGAATAGTACCTTGTATATAACAATAAATTTCGTTTTCTCCCAGAAGCCAACAGGGGTTTTTCCTTCGCAGAAAATTCATATACTAGTGCAAAAGAAAGTCAAATTTATTCCAAACAAAATTTTAATGATTTTTAACTTTTTCGCAGTTATTAAAAAACTTCTCATGTCAGATATACACATCCGAGAACCAAAGGGCATTTCCGGAAACTTTGCATATTTCTCGTCAACTAATCTTCTCCACTATCCCCTGTCCTCACACCCCTAGACATGTTACGTGCATGCATGTATATATGCATTCTGTTGCTTGTGACTTTTGGCAACGTACTCCATGTGTTGCGTAGAAGCTCTGACGTTTTAACATGGTAGCACAAAGGTCAGACGTGTAGCGACATTAACAGTGCGTGCCAAGCTTTATCTGTGGCGACAGGTTGGTAGAAGAATCTTCCTTTTCCTCTCCGTTTCCCCATCTTATCTCCAATTCTTCCTCCCCTCGCTCCTCATCGACTCTCACGTGGTACGCCGTACGCCCCTGGATGGTTCGTCTCGTGTGCGTGCAGCCTTTCCTCACTCACTCATGTTAGTAGTTGTTACTCCCTCCGTTCCAAAATTAATGATTCACTCATCAATTTTGGAACGGAGGGAGTACGTGTGATGGCATAATTGCAGTGGTTACGGCGGGCGCTCCTAGTGTCCTAGTGAAGGGTAACGCGTCGATCGGAAAGCCGCCGCACTTTGGAGGGCATCATTCGTGTTTGACACTTCGAGCGATTCTAGAAATGCCCGGTTGTAGGTTACGGCAACGTGTGTGTGATGTCCACTGCTCTCGGTCCCTTTGTCTTTCCTTGCCAAATTTTAGTCGACGGATGGGCATTGTTCGGTTCTTGAGTTGATAGACAGAAAAGTGTAACTCAAGTTATAACAAAGGCGCATCTTGCAAAAAAGAGAGAGAGAGAGAGAATGAGTAGTACTCCCTCCGAAAACAAATATAAGATCATAAATCACTAAGAAATATAAGATCACTTATATCACTAAGAAATATAGTATAAGTTTACTAAACTAAAGTTGCACTTTTTGAATCGAGTCGGACTTAAAGAGGATCTCGGTCCGGTCGACCTAGGATTAGCAAAACCGATAACATGGCTTTGTTAACACATTGGCTACATATTGAGAAGCTTTTTTCTTCTTTTGAAAATGCAGCCAACTTTGATCGATAATCCACTTTTGAGCCCTGGCTTAGCTGCACCTGTGCCAACGAAACAATTCAAAACAAATACTAGAATTTTTAAAAATTTCCAAAAAAACATTGTGTGGTAGATAAATTGATGCATGAGGTCCGCTCCAATTTTCAACTCATTTGAACATCTGAGTATCTCTCGACAAAAAAGACAAATTCGGGGTCTGTAAAAAAATATTGTTCACGCATTGTTCTGACTAATTTGACTTTTTTGCTGAGAGCTACTCGGATGTCCAAATTATTTGAAAACTGGAGCGGACCTCACGCATCAATTTATCTACCGCACAAATTTTTTTGGAATTTTTTGGATTTTCCTGGTATTTACTTTGTTTTCTTTTTTCTGATCGGGTGCAGATGAGTCTGGCACCGAAACGCCACACTCCAACTTTGACCCTCTTCAATTGTGCAATCCCTCTGGATGTGAATATAAGCCGGACATGGGATTTTAGATCGTCAATTTAACTAGCAAAATATGTGGAATATGCCACAAAAATATATGGTTAGAAAGTCCATTCAACGTCAAAACAAAAAAAATATTTTTGAGACACACAACACATGTTTCACTAGTCAAATTGAAGAACGGAAAATCCATGTTAGACCTATATTGCCATCCGAAGGTAATATGTGAGCAACGAGGTGGAATCATCAGCCAATCTGACAGTGGAGCAAAGGAAATTCTCACTAAAGCAACTAGTTGATACCCTGCGTTTTGCACCGGGAATCGGTTGCAGCATACTCCATCATACTGTATCTGATTATTTGAAACATGGATATTTTCATGAATAATATGAAAATAAAATAAAAATACATATGGTTTATTGTACTTAATTATAGAGGTGGGCCTTTTTCATGCTTGTTTGTATGTTGAGATGAATATTTTTCTTGCATGTTTGCATGATGGGATGGTATGTCTACATGATGAGAGAAATAAGTTAGTTGGTGCTAGCTAATTATTTTTTATGGGAAAACTTTCGATCTATTCATCTTCAATCATGACAGTACGACGAATATAAAGAAATACATTCAAATCGAAAAAATCCAACTTGAAGACACACGAACGTAGACAAGCAATAACTAGATCCAAGCACATCCGTCAAAGATAAAGACAAGTCCAAGACACACCTCCACGAGCCCTCCGGCGATGCTAGATGCACCATCGGAACGGGGGCTAGGCGGAAAAAATCTCATTTCATTTTCAGGGAGTCGCCACCGTCTCATCTCCATGATAAGGACACAAACCCAAATCAGACTAAGAACTCTAACTAAAAAAGAAATAACATCCCTCACATTGGCAAGGACCGGGGTCCACTGCAACTCCATGACCGGAAGACCTCCGGAGACGAAGCGGACTGGCAGCGTCGCCGATGGGAGCTAGGCAAACCCTGAAGGCCTTTGTTCGTAGGAGCACGAGACGAAGGGGTACGTAGGAAGACCGGGTTCGCTACATGATTACCTAGTAAATTGGATGTGATTCTTAGAAGTACCAATGAAAAAGAAAGAAGGTGAACCGTTAGATCTACTATCTAAGAGTAAATTACACTCACGGTCCTGGAACTCGTCGGCCCGCTCCAAAACAGTCCTGAAAGTCGCGAGTCGCTCCAAAACAGTCCCCATACACACGATTAGGGTACACGTACGGTCCTATATACGTTTCTCATACGCCGGACGCGCCAGGTCATCCTCGCGAGCTGGTCCAGCCGGACCGCTTAAATCAGATCGGGATTGGGATAGTCAAATTCCCCCTCAAATCCCTAACCCTTAATCCCAAATCCTCTTCTCACGATGGGCGGTGGCGACGGCGTGAGGGAGAGGTCCTTCTCCTGCGCTCGTCGGCCCTCCCCTCGCTACCAGCAAGGTTGCGCGTCGCACTTACGTCTCGGCGGCTCGAGGTTGTGCAACGCACACACACATGGCGCCGGCGGCTCGGAGCAGCGGCTCGAGGTTGTCCGCCGCACGCGCACACGGCGCCGGCTGCTCGGAGCAGCGAGTCGAGGTTGTGTGCAGCAAGCACGCACGGCGCCGGAGGATCAGAGACCTGATGTGTGATCCTGGCGCACTCTCGGAATGGACGTGCTAGAGGGTCTCTACAGCAGGCATGTGCTTTGAGCGACGGCGGCTCTGATTTGCGTTCTGAAGATTAGTTGTTGATCATTTGCTGTGGCACTTTAGATTAGTAGTTGATGTACACAGAAAATTCAGAAAATTTGTTGTGGCACTGAAGATTAGTACTAGTTGATCGTATGCCAGTGGCAATTGTCTGTATATTTTCTGTGTTCTGTTGATGACTGAGATGTCATGCAATGTGATGTTGGCTCGAGCCGGAATGCTATGCAATGTAAGGCTATGAATATTCTGAATGGTATGCAATGTAATTCTATTTGGCATGTCCTGGACGAACTTCTTTAGCTTATGAGTGATCCTTTTTGTAGCTTATGGATGCTGGTAGTTCAAATGTAAAGCAAAAGTGTGAATTGCACTTGAAGACTATAGTGCAACACTCATTTTAACTCACAATTGACTACTTGAACTATCAGAAGAACATAAGCATCAGTGTGACCAAGTTTACACAGACAAAACAATTGTTTTGAGAAAACCTTCAAATTTATTTTATTGACTGCCATAAGAAACTGTCATGCCTGACTAGAACAACACATATCATTTCAGAACATGCCCTGTACCAATGTTGTACAAGTTCAGTTCATGCTCTGTACCGATTTAACATCATTTCAGTACAAAGGTCTGTAATTTTGACCACTAACCTAGTAGAAATGACACAAAATACACAGAGAAAAACAGAACACAACATGTTCTTGAACATATCATACATGTTGCATACCTGACTCAAAAGACAGCAGTTTACACTACTAAAGACACCAGTTTGTAAACTTAAGGTTCACCACATGACCATATCATACATGCATGGAAGCAAATAAAAGATAGTGCAACTAGTTAAGAAAAGACACCACAGATCATTTCACATGCTCATCTCTCCTCCGTAAATATATCGAACATGTTTGTTCTCCTTGGTTTCTTAAAACCAGTTCTTGGCTGACTGAAATATGGTCTTTTTGGCTGATGCGTCTGCTTCAAATTGCTCTCCCTTCCCTGGCTTTCCCTTCCCTGGCATGCTGATGTGTCATGCATGGCTTGGCAAATTTCCTCCTCAACCTGTCCATTGTTCCATTCTTCTGCTTGTTGATTTCTCTCTTCCCTGTTCTGTACCATGGATGTGCCTTGCATTTGAACTCGACCCTCCCAGGCCTGTTGCTTTGACTGATCCTCTCTCTCATGAAAACCTCTTATCCTTTCTTGCTTGTCTGCCTGGAATATTAAAAATTCCATTTCTTCTTCTCTTAGAGCAGCTTCAGTCTGTTGTCTCTTCTCATCAGCAATTCTCTTCTTTTCTGCAGCCCTCTTAGTTTTTGCTTCCTCTGCTTCTTTCTTTCTAGCTTGTAGTGCATTCCTTTTGGCATCTGCAAGTGCTTTTTTCTCCTGTTGTGCAGCTAATTTTGTTCTTTTCCTTTCTTCAATTTGTTTTCTTTTTTCTTCAGCTGCCAACTGTTTCTCTCTCAATACAGCTTTCTTCTTCTCCTCTAGCTCTAGCTTTTTTGCTGCAGCCTCTTCTCTCCTTTTCTCTGCAGCTTGCAAAATCTTTCGTTCTTCTTCTCTTATCTTGGCCATAGCTGCTTCAAATTTTGCTTTGTCTGCAACCTCTCTTTTCTCAGCTGCTGCTTTTAGTTTTGCTAGAGCTAGAACCTCTCTTTTTCTATGAACATTGCCCTCTTTTGTTACAGTTGTTGGCTGCACAGGGGGGTGGCTTGGGACATTTTCTTCAATAAACGAAGAAAATGGTAAAGGTTCTGCATCAGGTGGATCCATGGTCTGGCTTGCAACACTCTGATGGAAAAACAAATGTGATGTTTGTTACATGGAAGTGAAAAAAAATGAAATAGCAAGTGCATGACATGGCAGTAAGGAAAGAATGAAAAATTAAGTGCATGACAATGTGAAAATAATTTTACCTCTTCTAGTAAGGTATTAATGACCTCGGCCTCATAAGTAGGTGCTTCTTGCTGAGAAAAACCCATAGTTTGCATGTTCTCCTCCTGCTCATGCATATTTGCGTAAATAGGTACATCTTGTGCTCATGTACAGAAATTCACATAAATAGATAAATGTTATGCTTGTGTAAATTACCTGTGTCATGGACACATATTCTTCATCGGAGGAGGAAATTTCAGGCTCTGCTCTTACTATCTTCTTTGTTGGTTTCCTCTTTGGTTTCAACCCTAATTTAAAATCTTTGCATCCACCTATGTTATGTCCTGCAAGTCCACAATAACTGCAATGCATAATAGCTCCTCCTCTGCCAACTTTCCTCCCTGTCCTGCCCTCTTTCTCTTCAGGTTGTTGCCTTCTATTCTTTCTCCTCCTGCCTTTCTTTGTTTTAATTTTGGGAGGAAGCACTTCTCTTCCATACATTTTCTGCCACTCACTTGCATCTTTGCATGGCAATATTATGTGCTCATATGCCTTGCGGTAAGTCTCAATAGAGTAACATTGGTGGACCATTGATTCTGGTGGAATATTTTCATGTCTCAAAGCTGCCACTCCATGACAACAAGGAATTCCGGTTAAATCCCACCTTCTGCAACTGCATTTCCTCAACCGTATGTCGACACTGAATTGCCTATTTCTGTCTTGCACTTCAAATATACCCAGACCAGCAGGATCTGCATGGCAGGTGTTTGCAGCATCAATATGCCTCTGCAATCTTTTCCTGATCTTAGGGCATATGGTTCCAGGCCAGGTTTCTGACTCCAGCTTCTTACCATAGATTCGGCCCATCAACTGCCCTTTTACCCTCTGAATCATGCTCAAAAGGGGGAGTTCTCTTGCTTCTAAAATATACTTATTGAACACTTCACAATTATTGTTCAATAACACATCACAGTTGGGGAAATCACTTTGAAATCCCCTAACCCATGTTTTAGGGTCTAATTCCTCTAACCAATCATGAGCATCTTTATTAAGAACTAGCATTCTATCCATGTTCTCTCTCCACTGACCATGAGTTGTACTTCTAGCACATCTCCATAATTGGTTTTTCAATATTTCTCCTTTAAAAGTTCTAGTGAAATTCTGCCAGATATGTCTTACACAATATCTATGCTCAGAATCACCGAAGTGTTCTGTAACAGCCTTAATTAAACCCTGTAGGTGAACAATATATATGCTCAGAAATGAGAACACGTATTTACAAGCACTGTTCATAATCATTCTCATATATAAAAAATATTCATAAGCATTAGTAACAGTTAGTTACCTTCTGCTTGTCAGACATGACCGTCCAACGTGAGGTGTTGACAATGCCAAGGTCTTCTTTTAGAGCACTCAAGAACCATCTCCAAGATTTTGTGTTCTCAATTTCCACAACAGCGAAGGCCACAGGATAGATACAATCGTTAGGATCCATTCCTATTGCAGTCAACATAATGCCTCCAAATTGAGTTTTCAAGTGACAGCCATCTAAGAAAATAACAGGCCTGCAAGCTAAAAGAAACCCCCTCTTGCATGCATCAAATGAGAAATAACACTTCTGGAACTGGCCATCATCAGCAACTTCCAAAAAGAATGAGCTGCCAGGATTTGATCTCCTTAACTCTGCTGCATAATCCCACAACATTTTGTATTGTTTTATGTCATCTCCATAGATAATGTTGAATGCTATTTTCCTTGCTCTCCAAAGCTTTTGCCTGTGAACCTTCATGTTCCACTCTTGCTGCACCATCGACCCTAAACCCTTCAGAGAAATCTTCTCATCTGCTCTTATCTTGTCAACATATTTGCTAGCTATGTACTTGGCAGTGAAAGCTCTAACATGCCACTTCTTACTGCATGTGTGTTCATCTTTAAATGTTTTAACCATTATGCCCTTTGTTCTATTGTCATAAGAAGCATATAAATACCATGGGCATCCATCATTGCACTTTGCTCCAATCCTTGTTTTGTCATTTTTGGGAAATGTGATTTGCAGTCTCTCCTTGCAACTATACTCCCTAACTGCCTGCCTGACCAGTGCAACAGATGAGAAAACCTGCCCCACATGAAACTTGGGCTCATTCAAATCTACTTCAGTGAAATGTTTGAAGTTGAACTTCATTTCTTCGTCATCTGAATCTGGCAATTCAAGACTATCATCTTCAGAATTGGGCTCTTCTTCTAGCTTCTTCCCTTTCGTCCTTCCTTTCTTCTCATCATTTCCATCAGCATCTTCAACTTCATCATTGACCAAATCATCATCACCATCCTCCAGGTCATAATCACTGTCAACCAGCTCCGGGTCATAATCTGAATCATCTGAATCTGATTCACTGCTTAATTCTCCCTCCCCCTCTACTGTTCCTCTTCTTGTGCTCCTGCTTGATCCTTGTACATTGCTCTCACATGCATACATCATGTCAGAAGTGTTTTCCTGAACGACAACAATGCTTTGCTCTAAAGCATTGTCAATTGTTTTGGTCTTCGTTGGACTGATCACCGGAGGAGGATGTCCACATGGATTTGATACACCATTATCCAGTCCTCCTCCACCATAAGAGACATCATGATCTAGATAGAACATAAGGTATTTCTGCCCCTCCCTAACAAACTTCCTAATGCAGTTCATTTCATCGTTCCTGGATATTAATTTCAGTCCATCCTCATTTATTTGCATTCCAGGCAGCAGCAGCAATATGTCTATTCTGCCTGCAGTCTCATAACCGAGTACCTCTATTAATTCATACAACATATCCATGCAGGTGACACTGGCATCACAGTAGTCATAGCAGACCTTGCGACCATTCATATAAGACCTATTGTATCCAGTGCCAATGAAAACTCCTCCATGGATGAACTCAATGGTGTAGAAATCAGTGCCTTCTTCTGTAAAACGAAAAGGAAAACACCAATTTTAGCATCCGACAAAGAACCCTAAGAATCTGCCTACACCCATAACTAAACTCTGCTGAAAGTACCTAAATTATACTATAACATATCCGGCCAAAACCATCGACATGATTATAATACAAGTATACAACTGAACTTACGAAGCAAATGCCAGAGAATATGGGGTGGTTAAATCTTACCATGCGTAGGCACAGGGCCGCCGTTGTGTCGTTCTATAGGCGACATCGCCGCCGTTCACAGCGGTAGACGACGATCTAGTCGCCGCCTCGCAAAATCCCCTGGGAACGACCGACTCTTGTATCCGCGATCACGTCGATCACCACCCACGGCAGCCAGCCATGGTCGTCATCGAGGAATAACAGAGAGAGGCGAAAGGCAAGGGCTAGAACTGGTAACAATACGCAATCAGCGGGCCGGTTGCACAATTACGCAGCGATGCGTTCCGGCTGGTCCCGCTCGGAGGATGACGTGACACCCGTCTCTGCGCTCAAAGTATGCCGAAACGTACACAGGACCGTACGTGTAGCGTAATGGCAAGTATGAGGACTGCTTTGGAGCGATACACAAGTCCCAGGACTGTTTTGGAGCAGGCCGACGAGTTCCAGGACTGTGCGTGTAATTTACTCACTATCTAAGGATGAATGTGATTTCAAAAGAAATAAACAGCTGAGTCCATTTTCATCAGTCTCTTGCATTAACGGTGATCATTTTCTTATTAAATTTCAAGGAAAAAACCTGTCTAAAAGCTTTACAAGGCAAGAGACACATATGTGTGTGCACATCATCATACACACGTGACATTCACACTAGTGCGCCGCTCATCAAAATTATTACTATAACTCATCCTGACTAGTCTGGAGCATCAATTTCTACAGTAGCAACAATAATAGCACCACGTAGTACCATGCCAAGTTGTCCATCCATTATCTAAAGGAACACCCCCAAGCGAAAAAGGAAAACCCAGACTTTGGATTTCTGTATCTAGTTGACTAAACATGTAAAGGCAGACGGCTAGATACTCTAGGGCTAGGCCCCTCTCCAAAGTTCAAAAGAGCAGCATCCTCTATTTCAAAAGAGCAGCATCCTCTGTTCACGGAGGACGCTGGAGCAGTGCAACGAAATGCTTTTCCAACATTCAGTGTACCACGTGGACGTGGTCCGGGCGGGAAGACATACACTCTCGTGCACGTAATTAAGCGTGGACTGTGGTGCGGGCCGCACTCTACTCTCCTCGTCTGACCCGTCGCAGGTGCCCCAACCACCTCGACCGACCGTCCCCAGAACAAAGGGTGTGAACTGTTCTTGCCCAAAGTCCAGAGTCACTCCGGCGTGTCCCTCACTGTCCCTACCCTAGCTTCCACGGATGTTATCACGAGGTGACCTCGCGACAGTGTCGCATACCACATGCATGGCATTGGTAACAACCGGCTGGCGGGCGGCCGGTCATGCAGCCAGTTGCCACACGCGCTCTACGTCCTGCGGTTGCCCGTGCGCACCGCCTGCGCGCGCACACGCCCGCGCGCGCGCGAGCTAGAGCTGTCCGTGTCCATCGCGGCGCACGCGGTAGGCGTGCCTAGACAGAGCGCCGGGTCCTAGGTTCCACGCACCCGTCTCTCCGCTCCTCCATCTCGCGCACGCAACCGCGGGCAGACGCGACAGCGGAAGCAAAAAACACGCTCGATTCCGGGGAAGCGAATACGATCACTGCACTGCACCGCGCGATGGCCCCGGGGGACCGGGAGGGCGCACCGGCTCTTGATCGCCGCGGCGCGACATGTCCGATCCCATCCCAATAAACACTCCTCCGATCCATGTATGCCAATTATTTGCGGGGTGGCTGAGCTAGGCCACAGTTAAAACGTGTGATTGTGTGAACGGGGAATACTGGCCGCGCGTGCATGCATGCACGTTTGCGTCCAGGTCCTGGGGCGCGATCGTGTTGGCGGTGGCGTGGGGCGTCCCTCGGCCGGTCCGGCCGGCAAGTTACTTATTATGGGCGGCCAGGACTGCCGGTCCTGCGGCGCGCGCGTTGCCGGCAACGCCACATGCTGGCCGGACGCGTGCTTGCGCGCATGCATTGCACGCCCCGCTTCGTGCCAAGCTTACGAGTGTGCTTCAGTAGGGAACCGTGGCCGGGCTCCTCTGCCGCGCAACTGTGTGGCGGTGCGTCCGCTTATTAGTTGGCTCGCTGCAGCCACGTGCATGTGGATGCATCATGCATAGCACGTCATGCATGTCTGTATGCTACTGTCAAGGATTACTCGGAGGAATTCGCACGACGGGACCAGATGCATCGAACTGTCATGGAGTCCTAGGACGTGCCAGTTCCGACGCGGACAACCAACCAATACTTTGGGTTCAACAGAAATACTGTACTTTTTTCTTGGATGCCGATAACTGCAACTTGTGTGGCACACGATTCATTCGGTGTGGACGAACAATAAAATTGTCCAGGCATTTATGTGTGGATGAACAATAAAACTGTCCACATGTTCGGGCGCAGCTATGACTGCCCACACGACCTGCGTGGCAACTGCTCATCTCCATCCCGTGAGCACGAACACGTGTGAAATTAACTTTAGTTGCCATGTGTAATAGCTATAGTTGCCATGTCTAATTACTATAGTTGTCGTGTGTGATTAACTTTACATGCCATGTATCATTAAACATAGTTGTCATGTGTGTAACTAATTCGAGTTGCTACGTGTGGTCAAACCGTCATTGTCATGTATGGTCAACCATAGTTGTCATGTGTGATTAACTAGTTGCGACATATGCACAACCGTGGTTGCCATCTATCATCGTGCGAGCGTCGTGTAGGCGAAGAGCAATTTCACCCACATGTTCAGGCGAGGTCCTGTATCCGTTCGGGCGAGGAGCGCCCACACATGTGGCACTAGATGATAATGCCCACACGACGATGGGTGCTTACGGGGCTCTCGACCCAGATGGCAACTGCTTTAATATTGATGCAAATAAATCGAACGGCATCGACTGCATTTGGGCCATGTTGATAAGTGCCACACGTGTGGACGTTATCATTTATGTTTTTTTATTGAGAGGAATAGAAAAACTGTAGATTTGGGGTTTAGGGTTTCGAGCGCTGGTGTGTGGATGGTAGAGACGGCGGTGGGGGGAATAATCTCTACCTCAACTCATTCCCCATCCCGGCGATTCGGTGGTCGGTGAGTTGGAGGATGCCCTTCTCGCCGGTTAGCGGTGAGATTGTGTATTTCACCGTCGTTCGTTTACCGTTGTGTTGTATGGTGGTGGTGCCGAATTTGTCTTGCTGCAGTTCCCTTTCAATGGGGGCTCTCCTTTGCCAGCATTTGATCTAGGGCGTATGGTTGCTCGACAGGAGCGACGCCAGTTCTGTTGCCTTCTTCGTCGACGGCGAGGGATCGGTGGTCATGCTTTCGGTGGTGCGTCATTCCGGCCTCTTCTCCGACGCGTTGGCCCAATGGGGCCATAGCTTGAAGACTTTTCGTTCGCAAAAGTTCCGACTGCAGATTTCAAAGTCATGCCGGCTTTGGGTGGAAGTAGTGGCAGTGGCAATACACCTTAGCGGGTTCCTCAAGGACCAGGATGTAAGAGCATCTACGAGTGGACTTGCCAAATTGGACACCCTATACGTCCGCGGACGTGCTCGGGCGTGTCTGCGGACAGTGACCGGGCAGTCTCTAAATCCGCTCCTTCAGAGCCGTGTATCTCATACCCGGCACCCTATATTCATACTAATTCATGCAACATAGTAAGTAGATCACCAAACGATCAAAATCGATAGGAGACGGACATATAAACCGATAGAAAACGAGCATAATTCATATAAACATCACCAAAAGATCACCAAACGGGCATAATTCACAAAGTTCAACGATCCGACACATTCTAACTAGATACTAGAGCTAGATTATATAGAAGGAGAGGGCCAAGCTTCACTAGTTCCTCGACAACGACCCTTTGCCCTTTCGGTCGCCTGTGCTGCTGTAGGGGTCCGCGACAGGAGGTGGGTCAACGTCGGAGCCGTCAGAGGAGAAGGAATCGGAGATGACGATGTAGCCTTGCCAGTGTCGGACGATACGATCCTGCTTGCGCTTGAGCTTGGCTACCCTCGTCGCCTCCACCGCGTACCACTTGGACTGCTCAATGCCGAGCCAGATTGCTTGGCGTTGATCCTCCGGAGCAGTCGGGGGTCCGTATCCGCCGTGGTAAGTGATCGACAGTACACCCATCGAGGAGACGCTCCTCCTCGTCGGGCACCGGCATCATGCGGCGGCGGCGGGCCAACTGCGCAGCCACGTCGGGTGCACTCCCCATCTCCCTCGCCTCTGCATCCGCGGCGCTGGCGGAGCGGACACTAAAACCCACCGCGGCCCGCGTGGAGCAGCGGGCGGAGGTGGAGGAAGCCGTCGGGAGGGCGGCGCCGATTGGGCAGCCCTGGCAGATCGACGTGTGGGGCCGGAAGGGTCGGCGCCGGTGTTGGCGCTGCGGCGACGGGCGACATGTGGCGTCGCACATGACCCGGAGTTGTCGCCCATATCGAACCGCGAGCCCTCGAGCGCGATATAGGGCGCCAACTCGTCCTCGTCTCTGAAGCTGCCGCCGGAGTGGCTGCCGGAGCTGGACATGCTCACCGACGCTAGGGATTGGACGAATTGAAGAAGGGAAGCGTCGGGGAGCGGAGCATAGTGAAGTGAGTTAGGGTTGCTCTGGAGGGGGATTTTGTGGGGTCGAGGTAGGCCAGCGGTGGGCCAGGATGACGTGGCGTACGTGCCCGGGCCGCCTCATATCCGCCTGACATTTGGACTCGATATGAGGGGTGTCGGTCAGCTCGGGCGTTTGTCCGCGGTTTGAGAGTTTCGGTTGGGTCAATGACCAGATGGCATGCCCGGGTGTTTGAGACGTGTTTGAGAGGTCCGGTTGTACATACTCTAATTTTCTTATTTGGGGTTCCTTTGTATCACTGGGCATCTCTAATAGATTTGGGGTCTTTTCACACCAAAATAAAAAAGAACAAAAGAATGCACTAATTTTCTTTGGAAAAAAATTGCCTCGGCCCACATCGGATTCAATCGGCCTTGGGCTGGCATTGCTCTCTGGGCCCATTCGTTGGTCTCACAGTGCGTTGTTCCAAAAGAAGAAAGACTTAACCCTAAAAAAAGTAAGAACGCCGCTATTATGATCATTTTTTTTCCAGAAATGATTCAAATATATTATCTAAGTTCACCGGAAGTACTATGCACTTCAATCATAATAAAAATTACATCGATATTCGAAAACCACCGAATGACCATTACCGCCGCCAGAACGAGCCGTTGACGGAACGTTGTCGCCGCTCCCCGACCAAAGTCAGCTTGACCTTCTTGATACAGCCGGGAAGTCTCCGTGCACCAAAATTAGCTAGAGGGAACTTATACAATATAGTGAATTCTGCCCGCTCCCCTAGCCCCGCTCCCCGCCTCCCTAGCCCCGCCGACGGCCACTCCGACCGCCGTAGGCCACCCGCTCGCTCGCGCCGGCTGCTGCTCCGGCACCATCGCACACCCTCATGGCCTCTCCCTCCCTCCCCCCCCCGGCGGCGGGTCGCCCCCGTGAGATGCGCTGGCTTGAGTCCAGCCATTCCTCCGCCGGATCTGGCTGCGACGTTCGCTCCTACCGCCAGGCCCTGTGCTCCTCTCCAGCCGCCCAGCCTCCTGCCTCGCCTGCGCCCTGCTCCTCGCCGCCCGCCGTGCGCCCGGTCCGAGGTGCACCGGGTCGTGCACGAGACCGCGGCTGCTCCTGACAACGGTGGGTGGTTGGTGGCCTCTGGTCGGCGCCGCTCCAGCCCGCGTGGCCTGCACCGTCGCCGCCGGGACGGTCCCGCGCGCCAGTCGTGCCGTCCCCCGTCCCCGCCGATCCCCGGGGAGTGCCCCCGCTGCTTCGGCGATCACCCGCGATCGGAGTGCCGTCGGGATGTGCGTTGCCATCGATGCCGGTTCTTTAGCCACATCGCCCGCTACTGCACCACCCCGCGCCCCTCCTCCCCGTCTGGCGCGCCGGCGGTCAAGCGCCCGCGCCCCTCCTCCCCGCGCTCGGCGGGTTCCTCGGCCCCGAGTGTCGCAGGCCAATGCCCACCCGCGTCCTCCGGGTCCGGGCTGCGCCTGTCCTCGGCTGCCACCGCCTCCTCCTCCTTCGCCGTCGCCACCCCGTCCCCCTCCCCCTCTTCCTCGGCGGTCCCCTCGCCCCGTGATTCTGCATCCGCCTTCATGACCGCCGCGTCGATGGCGATGTCCGGGCACCCTGACTTGCACCCTCCGGGCGCAGTTTGCTTCCTGTCGCGCTCTGCTAGCCTGGACGCCGCCGAGCGCGCTTTGGATCTCGCCCTGGTCGCCATCGTGGCCGGTTGTCGCTCGGGTGTCTCCGCCGCGGACGTGTCGCGTGCTCTCTGTGAGCGTCTCCGACTCGACCCTTCGGCTTTCTCGGTCCATTGCCGCCGGGATGACGAGTTCCTCCTGCGCTTCCCGGACAGGGCCTCCCGTGCCACTGCCGTCGCCGCCACCGTGCGCACGCCCAGGTTTCGGCTCATCATGCATCCGTGGAGCCGACTAGCCGGTGCCGAGCCGATCACCCTCCGCATCGCCATTGACATCGAGATCACAGGCATCCCCGACCATGGCTGGGACATCTCCTCCACCATCCAGTTGCTCTCCCCCTTCTGTCTCGTCGACCGGCTCGCTCTGGAGACGCTGGATGGTAGCGACATGTCTGTCTTTCGCCTGTCGGCTTGGACGACCGATCCTGATAGGTTCTCGCGCTCCTCTGAGCTGCTGCTTGCCGAGCCCAACGCGCACACCGACGCCAACCCCGACCTCGTTGATCACTTTGTCGTGGAGATGCTGCGTTTTCAGGTGTCCATTCACGTGCGCCGCTCTGCCGATTTCCGGCTGCCCGCTCCACCTCCACCGCCTCCGCTTGCTGGGTCCGATGATGGGTACGGCCGTGCGCCCTCGCCACCCTGCCCTGATGCCTGGCCACGTCGACAGGACTTCCCGCCGCCTTCCGGTGCTCGCCGGCCGCGCGGCCGCGTGCTACCTCTTGAGCACTGCGTTGGTTTTCCCTTGAAGAGGAAAGGGTGATGCAGCAAAGTAGCGTAAGTATTTCCCTCAGTTTTTGAGAACCAAGGTATCAATCCAGTAGGAGGCTACGCCCGAGTCCCTCGCACCTACACAAAACAAATAAATCCTCGCAACCAACGCGATAAGGGGTTGTCAATCCCTACACGGTCACTTACGAGAGCGTGAGATCTGATAGATATGATAAGATAATATTTTTGGTATTTTTATGATAAAGATGCAAAGTAAGATAAAAGCAAAGTAAAGTAGCTAAGTGTTGGAAGATTAATATGATGGAAAATAGACCCGGGGGCCATAGGTTTCACTAGTGGCTTCTCTCAAGAGCATAAGTATTTTACGGTGGGTGAATGAATTACTTTTGAGCAATTGGCAGAATTGAGCATAGTTATGAGAATATCTAGGTATGATCATGTATATAGGCATCACGTCCAAAACAAGTAGACCGACTCCTGCCTGCATCTACTACTATTACTCCACACATCGACCGCTATCCAGCATGTATCTAGAGTATTAAGTTCATAAGAACAGAGTAATGCCTTAAGCAAGATGACATGATGTAGAGGGATAAATTCATGAAATATGATAAAACCCCCATCTTTTTATCCTCGATGGCAACAATACAATACGTGCCTTGCTGCCCCTACTGGCATTGGGAATGGACACCGCAAGATTGAACCCAAAGCTAAGCACTTCTCCCATTGCAAGAAAGATCAATCTAGTAGGCCAAACCAAACTGATAATTCGAAGAGACTTGCAAAGATAACCAATCATATATAAAAAAATTCAGAAGATTCAAATATTGTTCATAGATAAACTTGATCATAAACCCACAATTCATCGGTCTCAACAAACACACCGCAAAAAGAAGATTACATCGAATAGATCTCCACGAGAGAGGGGGAGCACATTGTATTGAGATCCAAAAAGAGAGAAGAAGCCATCTAGCTAATAACTATGGACCCGAAGGTCTGAGGTAAACTACTCACACATCATCGGAGGGGCTATGGTGTTGATGCAGAAGCCCTCCGTGATCGATGCCCCATCCGGCGGAGCTCCGGAACCGGCCCCAAGATGGGATCTCGTGGGTACAGCAGGTTGCGGCTGTGGAATTAGGTCTTTGGATCCGTTTCTGATCGTTTGGGGGTACATAGGTATATATAAGAGGAAAGAGTACGTCGGTGGAGCGACAGGGGGCCCACGAGGGTGGAGGGCGCGTCTGGGAGGGGGGGGTAGGCGCGCCCCTACCTCGTGGCCTCCTCCTTTGTTTCTTGACGTAGGGTCCAAGTCCTCTGGATCATGTTCGTTCCGAAAATCACATTCCCGAAGGTTTCATTCCGTTTGGACTCCGTTTGATATTATTTTTCTGCGAAACTCTGAAATAGGCAAAAAACTGCAATTCTGGGCTGGGCCTCCAGTTAATAGGTTAGTCCCAAAAATAATATAAAAGTGAATAATAAAGCCCAATAATGTCCAAAACATAAGATAATATAGCATGGAGCAATAAAAAATTATAGATACGTTGGAGACGTATCACCGCGCCGGCCAAAACTCCGGCGGCCAGCACCATCGTAGGCGCGCCGCACCACCTTTCCGTGGCTGGCATGGTGTCATCGGGGCCGACCCCGCCGTCTGTGGTGCTTTCCGCAGGCCCCCTGCCCGCCAAAGGCTGTCCGCCCTGGCTGCTGACCTGGGCACCCCTACGGGCCTGCAATTGGCTGTTATTCAAACCGTAGCCCCATCCCTTTTGCCCCCCGCGTCCCGCCATTGGTTGGCACCCGCGCCTTCTCGACCGCCCTGCCAGTCCGGGCCCGCTGCCCAACCGTGATGCATGCCCTCCCCCACCCCCTTGTGGGCTACGTGCTTTGGATTCCACTCCACCCCCCGCCCTGTGGACCCTCTTGGCAGCACCATGCATGCCTTTGGCAGCGCGGCGCCCACCCAACGCCTGATCCTCGTGCGACATCTGCTGCGCTGATCCCATCCTGCCAATTGGAAGCTGCGCTTTCTCCTGCAGCTGATACGCTGCGCGATCCCATGCCTGATTCCCCTGGCGCGGGGCATCCCGAGGTGCAGTCCGACAACTCTGGGGGTGCCAGTCCGGTGAATCTGGCGGGACCCGCATCCACTTGTGCTGACCAACCCACTCCCATGCATGGCTCGGGCCCACTCAGACACGCTGATTGCCCGCCTTCCTCTGCGGCCATGCAGCAACCTTCCCAGCTCCCTCCCTTCACGTCGAATGGTCAAGCATCTTGCCCCGTTCCGGATCACGAGCTGGGTTACCAAGACTCTATCAGGAGGCGTTCCACCCCCATCCTCGACACGCCATCGAGTTGCCACAAGCACGGTGAAGTGCCCCCGAAGTTCATGCCGCGCCAGATGGACGACTCGCCAAGAACGATCGAGGCCTTGATTCGGAGACGAAGGCGAAACGTGTTCTGCTGCGGCGCCTCGGGCTCCTCGGCGAGGATGAGCCCATCTCTGATGCGATCCTTGACAGATACCACAAGCTCTTTGCTAGGCCGCTCGCCGGCGACATCGTTCTGGCGTTCGCTGACTTCTTCGGTTGGTGCGTCCCCCCCGGCCTGCTGGATAGCCTGACTCCGGCCACGCCTCGCCTCGTCGAGGTCTGAGGTGGCCGCGCCTCTCTGCACAACGCCCCCATACTTTTATGGATCACAATCTTCTTATTGCATTCTAGAACGTGTGCGGGCTGAACTGCCGTGCCAAGCGCACTGCCGTCCGTTCGGTTGTCTCATCGGCATACCCGTGCATTGTGTGTCTTTCTGAAACTAAGCTCAGTTCCATTTCATCGTCGGCTGTGTTGGAAACCCTGGGTGCTTCCTTTGCATATTTCTTCTTTCTCCCGGTCACTGGCACCCGAGGCGATGTTCTCCTTGCCTGGCGCAGTGACCGCGTTTCCCTCGCTAACTGAGGGAGTCCTAGATTAGGGGGGATCCGGACGGCCGGACTATAACCTTTGGCCGGACTGTTGGACTATGAAGATACAAGATTGAAGACTCCGTCCCGTGTCCGGATGGGACTCTCCTTGGCGTGGAAGGCAAGCTTGGCATTACGGATATGTAGATCTCCTTCCTTGTAACCGACTCTGTGTAACCCTAGCCCCCTCCGGTGTCTATATAAACCGGAGGGTTTAGTTCGTAGGACACAACAACAACAATCATACCATAGGTTAGCTTCTAGGGTTTAGCCTCTCCGATCTCGTGGTAGATCTACTCTTGTACTACCCATATCATCAATATTAATCAAGCAGGAGTAGGATTTTACCTCCATCGAGAGGGACCGAACCTGGGTAAAAACATCGTGTCTCTTGTCTCCTGTTACCATCCGCCTAGACGCACAGTTCGGGACCCCCTACCCGAGATCTGCCGGTTTTTACACCGACATTGGTGCTTTCATTGAGAGTTCCACTGTGTTGTCGCCATAAGGAAGGATGCCTCGTCTCGTCTTTAAAGATGGCACTGTTGCTGAGGGAGCTTTGGTTGTCGGCCAAACTCTCCGGCTAGGTGGTTTCCTCATGACTGCCTGTTCGGTCGCTGCGCCGGCGATGACTTCTCGGGTCATCGAAAGCAGTCTCCACGTCAACTCGGAATTTGCCAAGCAGTTAGATCCAATGGAGCTCTCTTCCCTAAACGAGCTCTTGGATCGCATCGCCGCCCTGGGAGTCGCTACGGACTACGATCAGATTGGGCCTAAACCCGATCTGAGAGGGATTAACTCTCCCCGGGTCACCCATCATGTTGCGGTGGTGGAGGAACAATGCGGCGATCCTTCCTCCATCTTGAGGACTAGTTATGTCCGGATTCCCGTTTACGGGAGGACATCACCCAAGCCCTGAACCTAGAGTCAGGCAGCGGGCCAGATTCATCGGGCAACATCCAAGAACCCAAATTTCCAAGACTGGAAACTCCTTGGCCCTCGGGTCTCAGATTGGGTGAGGTTCGGATTCGATTACACCCACCCACCCAAGCATAAGCGATCTCTCCCACATCAGGCAAGAGCCCCAGGAAACAATACATAATTATTGGGCCAGATTCCTCCTTGTAATGAACAAGGTCAAGGACTGCCACGAGGAAGACGCAATCTCATTATTCTGCAATAATTGCACGGACAAGGGAATCCTTAACGCCATAAGTCGTCGTGAAATTACACGCTTTGCCGACTTGGCGGCCATAGTACGGAAGTACTGTTCGACGGAAAGTGCCTGGAAAACCGAAATAAAATTTTGGGACAATCCGGCTCTAAACACAAACCCAGTCCGAAATAAAAGGGTGCATTATCACAAGACACCCGGGTTAACTACCAAAAAGCAAAAACCCTCTACAGGGCATGGAACCGTACTGGAGGGATGGCTCAATGGACCCTGTAAAATTCATAGTACAGAGGGCGACATACCAACACATAGCCTTAGAGCATGTTGGATACTCCGGTAGGTAGCCAAAAGTGGCGAGGATCTTCTTATTCCAGAAGCCACAGAGCACCTTCCCAAGGATAACAATACGGTATTAACAGTCTTTGAGACCTTCGCATCAAATAATAGGCGAAAGCGAACACTCCGCAGCCTTGCCGAAATCCACCATGTGGCAACAATAAATCCATGGAGTGGCACGGTGAAAGCACAAGTGCTCCCTAGGTGGTTTTGGTAATTGATGTCAACATATCTCTTGTTGGACTAACACTTTTATCTAGTATGTTTCAGATAAGTTCAACAAGGGAGTGGCATGGACTAAAGGATGTGGGAACTCCTTCAAGATGCTAAGGACAAAGAATTTGCTAAAGCTTCAAGCTCAAGACTCTTCATTTTACATTTTAGTGATCCAAGATCACATTGAGTATATGGGAAAAGCCAATACTATCAAGGAGGGATGAGGTGTTGCTTAATGAGCCTCTTGCTTCATGTGCTTAGTGATATGCTCCAAAACCCTCAGCTACTTTCCCACTTCCACATATGACCTAAACCTAAAGTCAAACTCGGCCCTACCGATTCTTTCTATCCGGCGCCACCGAGTTTCACATGTCATAGCCACTGCCAAACCCTAAGCAAATCGGTTCTACCGATAGGGATCTCGGTCTCACCGTGATGGGATTGTAATCTCTCTGTGTATGTCCATTACCAAAATCGGTCTCACCGAGTTTAGGCAATCGGTACTACCGAGATTACAATGCAAACTCTCTGGTTAACTTATTACCAAAATCGGTCCAACCAAGTTTAGTAATCAGTCCCACCGAGTTTGCCTGACCAACTCTCTGGTTAGCTAATTACCAAAATCGGTCTCACCGAGTTTATGTAATCGGTCTCACCGAGATTACGTTATGCCCTAACCCTAACCATATCGGTCCAACCGAGTTGCATATTGGTCCCACTGAAAACCCTAACGGTCACTAGGTTTACTAAATCGGTCCGACTGAGTTTGTTGATTCGGTCCCACCGAGATTGGTAAATTGTGTGTAACGGTTAGATTTTGTGTGGAGGCTATATATACCACTCCACCTCCTCTTCATTCATGGAGAGAGCCATCAGACTAAGCCTACACTTCCAGCATCCTATTTCTGAGAGAGAACTACCTACTCATGTGTTGAGGCCAAGATATTCCATTCCTACCATATGAATCTTGATCTCTAGCCTTCCCCAAGTTGCTTTCCACTCAAATATTCTTTCCACCAGATACAAATCCTATGAGAGAGAGTTGAGTGTTGGGGAGACTATCATTTGAAGCACAAGAGCAAGGAGTTCATCATCAACACACCATTTGTTACTTCTTGGAGAGTGGTGTCTCCTAGATTGGCTAGGTGTCACTTGGAAGCCTCCGACAAGATTGTGGAGTTGAACCAAGGAGTTTGTAAGGGGAAGGAGATCGCCTACTTCGTGAAGATCTACCGCTAGTGAGGCAAGTCCTTCGTGGGCGACGACCATGGTGGGATAGACAAGGTTGCTTCTTCGTGGACCCTTCGTGGGTGGAGCCCTCCGTGGACTCGCGCAACCGTTACCCTTCGTGGGTTGAAGTCTCCATCAACGTGGATGTAGGATAGCACCACCTATCCGAACCACGCCAAAAACATCCGTGTCTCCAATTGCGTTTGAATTCTCCAAACCCTTCCCTTTACATTCTTGCAAGATGCATGCTTTAGTTTCCGCTGCTCATATACTCTTTGCATGCTTGCTTGATATGTATTATGAATGTTGAAATTGTGCCTAAACTCCACTTAAACCGAAAAAGTTTAAAAACTGCAACTTTAGCACTAAGTGTCTAATCACCCCCCCTCTAGACACATCTTCTCAAGATCCTACAAGTGGTATCAGAGCCAGGTTTCCATTGCCTTGGTTTAATCACCATTGGAGGAAGATGGATGAGTCTACTTTGGGGAGTCTTAGACATAGAGTGCCTATTCTTGATGGAGAGTATTTTCATGAGTGGAAAAATGAGATGCTTGTAATTTTCAATCAATATCATTTGAACAAGTACATTGCTAGCCTTTGTGCACCTCATGTTGATCCTATGCATCCTACCCTAGATGAAGATATTGACATGATTCGCAATCTTAGAACTATTGAGCTCATCATTAGAGGCTTGCCTAGAAACTTGATTAGATGTTTGCCTACTCTCAAGTGTGCTTACACTATATGGAAATTTCTTGAGGAACGCTTTCCAAATTATTCCTTGAAAAATCTAGATGAAATTCTCCATAAGTCTATTGCTTTGAGTAAGATAAATACTAGTGATCCTATGTATGGTGATCGTCTATTTGAGCTTACAAACCTTATACGTGCCAAAGGAGATGTTGGAATTATTGGTGATATTATTTCCGAAGCTATAAGAATTCATAGACAAGATCATTGTCAAACTCACTCTAACGAATTACCCTCTCTAGGACTTGATCCACCACATGACAATGTTGAACATGGATACTATGATGAGGATAATGATAGTGACTTTGATCTTGATGATGCAATGAGACATTTTGGTCTTATGGCAAATCTTCGGGGATATGTGTCAGGAGGAAAGGAATGGGTTCTTGACAGTGGATGTACTGATCATATGACCGGAGATAAAGAGATGTTCTGCGAGCTTGCTGAGAATGACGGCCCTCGAAAATATGTCACCTTTGGTGATAATTCAAAGGGTAAGGTGGTTGGCCTTGGTAAGGTGGCCATCTCACATGATAGCTCCATTCAAAATGTCATGCTCGTTGAATCTCTCAGCTACAACTTACTTTCAGTATCTAGACTTGTTGATTTCGGTTTCAATGTCCTATTTACTGAGGTAGATTGCCAAGTGTTTCGTCGAGACAATCATAAAATGGTCTTTACCGGTATACGTAGAGGTGATATTTACATTGTCGATTTCTCTAAAAAGGCACAACCTAAAACTTGCTTTATTGCTAAATCCTCAAACGGTTGGTTGTGGCATAGACGACTAGGTCACGTTGGCATGAGAAACCTTGACAAGCTTATTAAGGGAAATCATATCCTTGGAGTTAACGATGTCATATTTGATAAGGATAGACTTTGCAGTGCTTGTCAAGCAGGTAAACAGGTTGGAGGAAGGCATCCCATGAAGAACATCATGACCACAAGGAGGCCACTCGAGCTACTTCATATGGATCTTTTTGGTCCCAACGCCTACAAGAGTCTCGGTGGAAATTCTTTTGGTCTAGTTATAGTTGATGATTTTTCAAGATTTACGTGGGTGTTCTTTCTTGATGATAAATCGCAGGTCCAAAAGATCTTCAAAAACTTCGCTAGGAAGGCCCAAAATCAATTTGAAGTGAAGATCAAGAAGGTTCGCATCGACAATGGAACGGAGTTCAAGAATGCAAATGTGGACACCTTTCTTGACGAAGAAGGGATTTCACATGAGTTCTCGGCTACGTACACACCTCAACAAAATGGAGTTGTTGAGAGGAAGAATCGGACGCTCATCAAAATGGCGAGAACGATGCTTGATGAGTACAAGATGCCGAAGCACTTTTGGGCAGAAGCGGTTGAGACAGCTTGTCATGCAACAAATCGCTTGTATCTTCACAAGCTACTCGGCAAGACGCATACGAGCTCCTCACCGGTAACAAACCCCAAGTTGGATACTTTCGAGTATTCGGCTCAAAGTGTTACATTCTTGACAAGCATCGTCGTTCAAAATTTGCTCCTAAATCTCATGAAGGTTTCCTACTTGGTTATGGCTCAAACTCTCACACTTACCGTGTCTACAACAATTTCACCCGAAAGGTTGAAGAGACGGTAGAGGTGAAGTTTGATGAATCTAATGGCTCGCAAGTAGAGCAATTGCCAATTGATGTAGGATACAAAGACCCTTCAGATGCAATCCAAGACTTGTCTATTGTCAAAGTTCGTCCAACGGAGGTGAAGGAGAGTACCTCGTCCGTCCAAGTGGAAGCTTCTACTTCACGACAAGGTGAACCAAGAATTGATACGGAAGCATCCACAAGTGGGACACACCAAGATGAAGAAGACGAGGAAATGCATCAAGACGAACGTCAGCAACGTCCTTCTCCACCACGACAAGAGAACGACAACGCCAACAATGAAGAAGGCCAAGAAGAAGAACAAGATGAAGAAGATGTTCAACGAAGACCCAAGCAAAAGCTCTCATGAGTTCGAGCAAGAATTGCTAAGGACCATCCCGTCGAGAAAATCTACAATGATATTCAAACCGGGAGAATCACTCTCTCAAAAACTCGTTTAGCTAACTTTTGTGAAAACTATTCATTCATCTCTAGCATTGAACCTATGAAGGTTGAAGAAGCATTGGAAGATCCGGACTGGATAAACGCTATGCATGAAGAGCTACACAACTTTGAGAGAAACCAAGTTTGGACATTTGTTGAGAAGCCCGACAACACCCACAACATCATTGGTACCAAATGGGTGTTTCGCAACAAGCAAGATGAAGATGGACAAGTGGTTTGCAACAAAGCACGTCTCGTCGCCCAAGGATACACATAAGTCGAAGATATGGACTATGGTGAGACATATGCTCCCGTTGCTATACTTGAGTCCATTCGCATCTTACTTGCCTATGCTAATCACCATAATATCACCTTGTACCAAATGGACATTAAAAGTGCTTTTCTAAATGGTGAAATAGAGGAGGAAGTTTATGTCAAACAACCTCCCAGCTTTGTCAATCCTAAGAAACCAACTCATGTTTACAAACTTCACAAATCCCTTTATGGTCTTAAACAAGCTCCTAGAGCATGGTATAAATGCTTGACCAAGTTCCTTATTGCAAGTGGTTTTGAAATTGGAAAAATTGATTCCACACTTTTTACTAAAAGGGTTAATGGAGAACTATTTGTATGCCAAATTTATGTTGATGATATCATATTTGGTTCAACTAACCCTATTTTTAGTGAAAAGTTTGGAAAGCTAATGTCGAAGAAGTTTGAGATGTCTATGATGAGTGAACTCAAATTCTTTCTCGGTTTGCAAATCAAGCAAACTAAGGAAGGTACATTTGTCTCTCAAACGAAGTACACCAAAGACTTATTCAAGAAGTTCAATATGCAAGAATGCAAAGGTATGCCTACACCCATGCCTACTAGTGGACATCTTGATTTGACCAAAGATGGTGAACCGGTTGATCAAAAGGTTTATCACTCTATGATTGGTTCATTGTTATACCTATGTGCTTCACATCTCGATATCATGCTAAGTGTATGCATGTGTGCAAGATATCAAGCTGCTCCTAAAGAATGTCATCTTAAGGCCGTGAAAAGGATAGTGAGATACATAATTCATACACCAAATTTTGGCATTTGGTATCCTAAGAGGGCATCTTTCGATCTTGTTGGCTACTCCGACTCGGACTACGCCGGAGACAAGGTTGATAGAAAGCCCACTTCGGGTACTTGTCAATTTCTTGGTAGATCTCTTGTGTCTTGGTCCTCCAAGAAACAAAACTCGGTATCCTTATCTACTGCCGAAGCGGAGTACATCGCCGCTGGTTCATGTTGTGCTCAATTACTTTGGATGACCCAAACTCTTAAAGATTATGGGATATATGTGAAACATGTTCCATTGCTTTGTGACAATGAAAGTGCTATCAAAATTGGTCATAATCCTGTACAACATTCTCGAACTAAGCATATTGAAGTTCGTCATCATTTCATTCGAGATCATGTTGCTAAGGGTGACATTAATCTTAATCATGTTCGCACCGATAAGCAATTAGCAGATATATTCACTAAACCACTTGATGAGAAAGTGTTTTGCAGGTTGAGAGGTGAATTGAACATTATTGATGCTTCGAACTTGGAGTAGGAACTCCATTGGATACATGCAAGACACGAGCTTATGACTAATCCATGATATATCTCTCATGATGATTATCTTATGTCTTGGACAAATTTGCATCTTGCATGTTATCTAACCCATGTATGTACTTGGTTGAATATAATTCTATGAGATAGCAACTCACTCACATCTTGAGCAATCTCTACATCACCAAGTCTCTACACAATGGTGGTTGAAGACAAGGAAGCACAAAACCATTCAAACATATCCTTTGACAAATTCTATGTTGAGCTTCATGATTGTCATTTTTGGATACACAAGTGCTCTTCCTTGCAAGAACTAACCCATATAGGTAGATGGACTCAAATTCCAAGTGGTGCTCCCAATTCTTGATGAGCTACATCAACCTTGAGCACCCACACAAGTTCAACTACATGAGCAAGATCCACACCACCACCCAAGGTATGTTATTCCATCTTAGAGAAGCTTTACTCCAAGTCATGAGTCAAAGCAACTCAACAAGATGTGAATACATCAAGATGCTTAAACGAAAAATGGTAACCCCATTTTGAGCTTAAACGATGAGTATGACCTATGATCAAGTTCTCTCACTTGACTCCTAAGTCAATATACTCTAACATAGGTGACTATGTCACCACCAACTCTAGATGAAGTTCTCTTGTGTTCTTTTCTGTGTTATTGCATTTGTCTCATGCATATTTGTTTTCCTTAAAAAAACAAAAAAACTTCATCTAGATCTTTCAGTTTCTTGTCTTTCCTTTTTGTTTTTGTTCTGCATTTTTTGCATCCAATTCATTGCAAATCTTTCAGATAATTCATTGCAAATCTCTGTGAGATCTTACTTGTCTAGTGAGCTGAGGTGACAAGTGTTTTTCTCTGTGATGAACTCGGTTTCACCGACTTGTAGTTTTCGGTCCAACCGAATTCTTTCGGTACCACCGAAACATGCCACTCGGTGCCACTGATTTCACAACAGGAAAAACAGTTTGCCACTTGTTCTATTTTCTTCTGATCCAGCTCCACTCAATGAATCTTGTCCTCTACAAGCATCATAGTTTTATCCATTGCTTTGTGTTGAGTCTCAAGGATCAAACCCATTCGACAGATTCCCTTCTTGGAAATTGTCGGTGTCAAAACTGGCGGATCTCGGGTAGGGGGTCCTGAAGTGTGCGTCAAGGTAGGATGGTAACAGGAGACAAGGGACATTTTATTTTACCCAGGTTCGGGCCCTCTCGATGGAGGTAAAACCCTACTCCTGCTAGATTAATATTGATGATATGGGTAGTACAAGAGTAGATCTACCATGAGATCAAGGAGGCTAAACCCTAGAAGCTAGCCTATGGTATGGTTGTGTATGATGATGGTTGTTCTACGGACTACAACCCTCCGATTTATATAGACACCGGATAGGGTTAGGGTTACACAGAGTCGGTTACAATGGTAGGAGATCTTGAATATCCGCACGCCTAGCTTGCCTTCCACGCCAAGGAAAGATCGTTCCGGACACGGGACGAAGTCTTCAATCTTGTATCTTCATAGTCCCGGAGTCCGGCTGAAGGTATAGTCCGGCTATCTGAACACCCCCTAATCCAGGACTCCCTCAGTAGCCCCTGAACCAGGCTTCAATGACGACGAGTCCGGCGCGCAGATTGTCTTCGGCATTGCAAGGCAGGTTCCTCCTCCAAGTTCTTCAAGAAGATTGTAAACACCAAAAATAGTGTCCGGCTCTGCAAAATAAGCTTCCACATATTGCCATATGGAGAATAATATTAACACCAATCAAATCTGCTGACGTATTCCGCAGTGCATCATAACACTGCGGCCAAGCTCTTTATATAAATTGTTTTCATTGTTCCACCTCAGCGTGTCTAGCGAGGCAGTTTCCTTGGCACGTCTTGTCAAAGCAGAGATCGTGTGCCCCTTTTAATGGGATTCTCATCAATACGGACGTGGGTAACCCAACCGCGCCATTTACCACGGCGCTTGGGAGGCAAGTGAGTTTTATTAGGTAGGTGGGGACGCCTAACCGCACCCGCGTGTATAAAGGGATAAGGATTCACCTTTTTACCTATGCCTTCTTCCTCCTTTGCCAATCCATCTCTCGCGCACTCAAGCTCCAGCGCCCAAGTCCACTCTTCCTTCCTCAACCTTCTCCAACAATGTCCGAAGCGGGAGGCAAGTGGATGGCCTCCTCCGTTACGAAGGCCCAAGTAAAAAAGTTAAGGAAAGCCGGATACTTGTCCAAGGACATCCCGCATCGGCTTCCTGAGAAGGAGCAGCTTCTTCCTACCCCAGGGCCCCATGAGAGGGTAGTTTTTCTTCCCCACTTCCTCCGCGGACTGGGCTTTCCACTTCACCCGTTTGTCCGGGGGCTCATGTT
Organism: Aegilops umbellulata; assembly: GCA_032464435.1. NCBI lineage: Eukaryota > Viridiplantae > Streptophyta > Magnoliopsida > Poales > Poaceae > Aegilops > Aegilops umbellulata. Next base: position 460,924,114 of record CP136055.1, read on the forward strand.
CTACTACGGCCTGGATTTCCACGATCTGGCCCCGAACTTTGTCCTCAACATCTCGGCGTTTATCGTCGTGTGTGAGGCCTTTCTCCGCGTCCGCCCCCACTTCGGCCTCTTGCTCAAGACCTTCAACGTCAAGCCCAAGGTGGTGTCCGGCACCCAGGCGGAGTGCGGAGGCACTATGGCCGGCAAGATGGCTAACGTCCTTTGGTTCGAGGGCTCCTTTGTGGAGTCCCTAAAGGGGTGGCAAGCCGGGTGGTTTTACATCACCGAGCCGCGTGATTCAAAATGGGTCGCAGCCCCCGAGTTTAGATCCGGACCGCCCACGCGGCTCATGTCCTGGAAAGAGACGGGCCTGTCATGGGGCAACGAGGAAGAAGTGACTGAGTTGCAAACGTGCATCCAGTCCCTGGTGAACAAGCCAATCCGGCTGATCAATGTGATCCAGGTCATGCTCGTTCGCCGGATCCTCCCGTGCCAACAACGGGATTTTACTTTGTGGGAATTCGACCCGGCGCAGCACCAAACCCTCAGCAGGATCTTCGACACGACGTATGAAGACGTCTGGAAGGTGCTGACCAAAGGCGCCGAGTCCCCCGCATCCGCTTCCGAGGACCGCGGCTACAGCTCGCAGCGTCACGCCAGCGAGGTAAGCTATCTATACATTTGATAGGTTTGTTAAGCTCTTCTTCATAGATTAACTCTATGCGGGACCTAAACTCCCTTTACCTTTGACAGGCTTGGCGGGCTATATCCGGACCAATTAACTGTCCGGCTCCCCTGCCCGAAGACCCAGCCCCAGCTCTCCTAGTGAAGCTGTTGACTCCGGCACCTTACGCGGTGCCGGAGAAGAAGGCCAAGAAGAAGAGAACCACCGGGACTCGAAAGAGTTCCCGCAATATGGTGGTGTCGGACTCGTCATCTGACGAGTCCGCGACGCTCTCCTCTCATGAAAACGAGGAGGAGGAACAAGAAAGCTCTCCCCCCCCAGCGGGGGGAGAAGAGAAGAAGAAGGCCACCCCAACGGGGGAGGCCGAGGGGTCGAGGAAAAGGAAGAACCCTCCGCCGGACTACTCCCACGCGCCGAAGAGGGCGGAGAGGAGTGGCCGAACAGAACCAAGCGTCCGGCGAAATCGTAAGTACTTATATACCAGAGTGACTCATGATATTCTTTTAATGCGCGGCTTTCCCAAATGTCGCTCGTAATTTATGCAGCCCGCCCCGGGCCGAACTCGATGATTTGTCGTGCGGCTCCCTGGATTCGTCGGACGTGAACTCTGTTCCGCCCGCTGTCTCCCTCTGCAGGGCGGACGACGCCGAAGTGGCGTCCCGCCAAGCTCCAGGGCAGGAGGAGATGGTCCTGGAGGAGCCGCAAGCCAACCCTCCGGACCCCAGGAGTAAAGGGGATGAAACCCCCCAGGGCTCCAAGTCCGGCTTTGTGCCGGACACCGCGCCGGACTCGACAGTCCCGGTCCGCGGTGGGCGAACTCCTTCCAAGAGGAGTAAGCCGTCTGAGCTGGCGATCTCCGTCCAACCAGAGGCGCCGGACAATCTGCTGGAGGTGCTTGAGGGCGCCGCCATCGACGAGGAGCATCGTACTTTTATGAGTACGGTGATCCCAAGGGTTCAGTCCGCCAAGAGCGGACTGACTGAAGCTTGCGCTAGCCTTCTAACAGGCTTTGAGGTAAGTAAAAATATGTCAAATTATTACCGCATAGACAGTAGCCCCTGATGCTCTGTTCGGTGTTCGGAAAGAAAAGCCGAATAGTGGATCTAGTAATTTTCGCAGGAGTCTAACAACAAAAAGTCAAATATGCGTATGCAGGCTTCGCTGCTGTCCACTGCCGCACTGACTGCGCAGGTGGATGTCCTTAAAAAGGACCTCGTGCGGACCGAGCAAGAGCTCGGCCTTGCCAAATGGTAGCTCGAGGATAAAGAAGGTAAGAAATACCCTAAACAAAGAAAAAAGGTGCCTATAGAGAGGCTTGATTGCAGAAAGAAATAACAGGATTGTACAGCTTATTGTAGGGGCCACAACTGAGGTGGCAACCCTGAAGCAGGCGCTCGCTGAGGCCGGAAAGAAAACGGCCGAGGAGCGCACCGAGCGAGAAAGGCTTGGGGTTCAGGTGGGCGAGGTGCAGCAAGAGCTGCAAGCTCTCATGAAAAAACATGAGAGTTTGGAGCTTGAGTCAAAAGCGCAAGCATCCGAGCTCGCGTCGGACCTTGAGACCGCCAAGAGTGCCAAGGCCGAAGCCCAAAAGGCCCTCCAAGAGTTGGAGGAGGTGAAAAAGATAGCAACGGGTAAGGCATTCTTAATGCCAAGTAGGAATATAAAAGTAAACTACTTGTCACTTACCCGAATCCGGAGTTCTCCAGGGGCGTTCGCCGATCTCCCCCGCAGTGCATCCGACGCCGCCGCATTCTACCGAGCTGAAGAGGGCATCTCGACGGAGAGTGTGTTCTGGTCTCAGTATTCTGAGGCCGGACACCCTGTTCCTTTGAGCGATCAGCTGAAACAGCTGGTCGAGCTCCACAAGGCGGCCGGACAGGCCATGAAGGGCTTACTAGTTCGGCTGTGGCCTGGAGAGGCCCTGCCTGGGAGCTATTTCGGGCTAGTGCGGTGGCTGGTGGAGGCCTGTCCACGGCTTGAGGTCATCAAGCACTCCGCCTGCATTGAAGGTGCCCGGAGGGCCCTTGCCCGTGTAAGGGTACACTGGGGTAAGCTGGACGGAGAGAAGCTGGTGAAGGACGGGCCGCCGCCGGGGAAGGAGCATCGCAAGCCCGAGAACTACTACAAGGAAGTTCTTGCCGGAGCCCGCCTTGTCGCGGATGAATGTACTAAAGATGTAGTATTTGAATGAACTCGCTCGTTTGTATCCTGTGCGCTGAAAACTTGTTCATATGCGCTAAGCAATGCTTATTGAATTTAAAATATTATTTTCTGTGCGGCCGTTTATCAAAAATTGAGAGATGGCTAGTCGTCGGCTTCTGCCCCCATGCCACTAGTGCTGGGGTGTTCGGGATAAACCTGAGGGCTCTTTTTCCCATAGTTGGGTCCTTCGAGGGAGGCGCTCAGCACAACGAACCAGGCAATCGGACTATAATGCTTGAACACTCTCACTTAGCCATAGAACGTTATGTCGGCGTTCTGGGAACGGGGGTCCCCAGACTTGCCTGCCTGCGGCCTGCGGCGTGGCTCGAGTGGGGGCCCAACGTGGCCCATCTTCATCAACACAAGTCTCAAGACCCTCGCGAGGGGCCAAGCCTCGCGAGGCGGACGACATGGAGCTTCCTCCAGCACTGCCTCCTTAGGCTGGCTCGCGAGGAGGCAGAGGGATCAAGGTGGGGTACCTCACGAGGTGCCCATGACGCAAGCCATGACGATCAAAGGTGCCAGGCGGGCGCCAGCCCGCGCAGTGTCCTCCCTTTCCTCTTTGGTGCAAAGGGGGCAAGCGCAGGCGAGAAGATCAAGCAAAGGCATCCATTTCGGTGTAACGAGACCAAGACCAACTCCACGACAAGGAGGAAGTCACTGTGGAGCCCAAGCCGGCGTCATCACCAGAACCTTTGGCAGGGAAAGACCAACTTTAGTCAGGATAAGTGTACCCGATGTTCCCCTTCAAATCGGCCAATTGCTGGCGCCCTTCCCGCTCAAATATTTGGGAAGAGGCCCAGGGCCTTTGCCTATAAATAGGACTAGCCACCCCCAGGCTAGAGGCATCTGGAAAAAGAGGGAGGAGAAGACCTAGAGCAAGTAAAGAGAGAGAGAGAGAAGGGCAATCGAACTCCCCCCCAGCAATTCATCCCCTAGCCAAGAACAGACCCTCGCGAGGTCGTTCCCCTTTGTACTGTTCTTCCTCATCAGCCCTAGAGGTAATCCACCACACCACACTGGATTACGGTATTACACCACAATGGTGGCCCGAACCAGTATAAACCCTGTGTCTCTTGTGTTGTTCTTGCAGTAGTTTAGATCCCAGCGAGACGGAGAGGTAGAGGGCACGATCTCCGCGCGCACGCCAGAGTTCGAACCTTAGGGGTCCGCCGGAACCCGTGATCCGACATTTGGCGCGCCAGGTAGGGGTGCGCCGTAATCTGCTCTTCACCGCTCCGCTCTCCTTCGACCGCCGCATCCATGTACGGCACACGTCGAGCCCGCGCCACGCCAGCAGCCCTCGTTGGCGGATGTGCTCGCCGTTCCCCGCCGCTCGCCGTCAACATCGCCACCGGCCTGGCGGGAGGCGAGCAACAAGCGCCACCCCGGCGCCTGCTTATGCGACCGGGCTGCCGCACAGCAACGTCGACGCTCCCGGTCGTCGCGGCCCTCCTGGGCGGCTCGCAGGCGCCACCAACAAGCCGCCACGTCAAGCCATTTGCCCGCCAGATCGGCGTCGTTTCCGCACGGCAGGGGGCTCCCACGGACCGGGCGGCGCACGAGGTCGGCCTGACCTTCAGCTCGAAAGATCACCCAGCTAACTTGGCTGGTTCGGGCGCGCTCCCCTTGTTGTGCACCCCCACCATCTGCCAGGTGGCCGTCACCAGAACCCTCGTCGATGGCGGTGCGGGCCTCAGCGTGCTTTCGGTCGAGACCTTCAACCTCCTCCGCATACCCCAGGAGCGGCTGCAGCCCAGCCGATCCTTCTCGGGCGTCGGGGGCGGGTCGTCCGACTCCTTGGGACAGATCCGGCTCCCGGTGACCTTCGGCACCTACGACAACTTCCGCATGGAGATGGTCGACTTCGACATCGCCCCCATCGACCTCCCTTACAATGCCATCCTCGGCTACCCGGCACTGGCTCAGTTCATGGCCGCCACGCACCCAGCGTACAACCTCATGAAGATGCCCGGGAGCCACGGTACCCTCACCGTGCACGGAGACACCGGGGACGCCCTGCGAGTACTCAAGCTCGCCTTCAAGATGGCGGCATCGGCGTAGCCCGCCGACGCGGGGACCCCTGAGCCCAAGGGGGCTGCGCCTACCAAGAAGGAGTTGTTCACCCAGGACAAGGCAGAAACCAAGCATATACCCGTAGACGAGGACGGGTCCTCCAGCGCCACTTTCACCATTGGCGCCAACCTGGGGCCTGACCAGGAGGAGGCCCTGGTCAAGTTCCTGCGTGCAAACAAGAAGGTGTTTGCTTGGGAGCCCGACCAGTTGGCAGGGATCCCCAGGGACGTCATCGAGCACCACCTCAACGTATGCCCAAACATGCGCCCCATGAAGCAGAAGGCCAGACGGCAGTCCGCACAGAAGCATGCCTTCATCGTCCAAGAGACCCGCAAGTTGGAGGCCGCTGGAGTTATCCGCGAGGTCCGGTACCCAGATTGGTTGGCCAACCCTGTCGTTGTACCCAAGAAAGGGGGGAAGGAACGCATGTGCGTAGACTTCACCAACCTCAACAAGGCATGCCCGCAAGATCCATTCCCGCTCCCCCGCATCGACCAGATCGTCAATTCGACCGCCGAATGCGACCTGCTGTGCTTTTTGGATGCCTTCTCAGGATATCACCAGATCAGGATGGCGATAGAAGACGTTGAGAAGACCGCCTTCTTGACCCCGTGCGGGGTATACTGCTATACGTGCATGCCGTTCGGGCTACGCAACGCAGGGGCAACCTTTCAGCGGCTGATGCACATCACCTTGGGCCCGCAGCTCGGGTAGAATGTTGAAGCATATGTTGATGACATTGTGGTGAAATCTCGAGAGGCCAAGACCCTGATACAAGACCTGGAGGAGACCTTCGCGAGCCTTGACGCAGTGAACCTGCGGCTCAACCCGGAGAAATGCGTGTTTGGCGTTCCCTCGGGCAAGCTTTTGGGATTCCTCGTGTCTCACCGTGGCATCGAGGCCAACCCCGAGAAGGTCAAGGAGGTCGAGGACATGAGTCCGCCAAAGACCCTCATAGAAGTGCAGAAGCTCACCGGGCGTGTGACCGCACTAGGGCGCTTCATCTCCAAGTTGGGAGAACGAGCGCTGCCCTTCTTTCAGCTCATGAAGAAAAAGGGGCCCTTTGAATGGACTGAAGAGGCGGATAAGGCGTTTCAAGATCTCAAGAGGTACCTAACCAGTCCCCCAGTCATGGTGGCCCCGCACCCTCAGGAGCCTCTGCTGCTTTACCTTGCCGCCACTCCTTACTCTGCCAGCGCAGCACTAGTGGCGGTTAGGGAGGAGCGCCAGTCCAAGACCACAACGACAGCCCGAGGTCAGACGAGACGGGAACAGGGAAAGCGCGAGAAAGCTATAGATGAAGAGAGCCAACCGCTGAGGGACGCTCAAGAGACACGAGAAGCAGCAGACCAGGATGGTTCACCTCCCGAGGACGCAACATCTCGCGAGGTGTCCTCACCTCCCGAGGGCGCCGCGACCCAAGCTGCTCACAGCCTAGTTGAGCACCCGGTCTACTTTGTTAGCACAGTGCTGCGGGACGCGAGGGCCCGATATCCCATGCCCAGAAGCTCCTCCTCGCGCTGCTGGTGGCCTCGCATAAGCTGCGGCACTACTTCCAAGCTCATCCGATCAAGGTCATCTCTTCGTACCCCCTAGAGAGGGTGCTCAGGAGCCCTAACTCAGCCGGAAGGGTCGCCGAGTGGAACATAGAGTTGCAAGCATTTCAGCTCGAGTTCAGCACAACTAGGGTCATCAAAGGAGCCGCGTTGGCAGATTTCGTGGCGGAATGGACAGAGGCGCCGAACCTCAAGGATGACGAGGATATGGAGGCCTACCTAGCAGAGGTCCGCAGGATGGAAAAGCAGTTCTGGGGGCTGGAGCTGAAGCACGTGCCCCATGGCACCAACCAGGAAGCTGACGACATAGCTGGACGGGCGTCCAGGCGGCTGCCACAGAAGCCCGACGTCTTTGAAGAGCGGCTCTTCAAGCCTTCAGCGCAGCCAACGCTATCAAGCACAGCTCAGCCTCGTGAGGAGCTCCCTCAGCCGCCAGCCTCGGGAGCCCCGGCCTACGGGCCGACCTCAGGAGCACGTTTGCTCCTGACGATGGAACCTCAGGAGGAACGCTGGATCACTGAGATCCGGAGTTACCTGATACATGGGACCGTGCCAGAGAAGGAGGAGGAAGCAGAACGTGTGGCGCGGCAGGCCACGGCATACTACATCAGAGACGGAGAGCTCTACCGGAAGCAACCCAACGACGTATCTCTGCGCTGCATCTCCAGGGAGCAAGGAAGGGAGCTACTGGGGGACATACACGGCGGAGACTGCGGACACCACTCGTCATCACGAACCCTCGTCGGCAAAGCCTTCCGTAGTGGGTTCTATTGGCCCACCGCGCTCAACGACGCGATCGAGTTGGTGTAGGCTTGTGAGGCCTGCCAGTTCCATTCCAAGCAGATCCATCAGCCGGTGGGGAGCCTGCAGACTATACCCCTCTCGTGGCCATTCGCAGTTTGGGGGCTGGATATTCTGGGCCCGTTCCCTCGGGCGCCAGGGGGCTACCGTTACCTCTACATCGCCATTGACAAGTTCACCAAGTGGGCGGAGGTGGAGGCTGTCCGAACCATCCCCGCAGGCTCCGCGGTCAAGTTCATCAGGGGCATCGTGAGCCGGTTCGGGGTGCCGAACCGCATCATCACAGACAACAGTTTGCAGTTCACCAGTAACCTCTTCAAAACATACTATGCTAACCTTGGAACGCAGATATGCTACGCTTCGGTGGCACACCCGCGAAGCAATGGGCAAGCCGAATGAGCCAACGCGGAGGTCCTGAGAGGCCTCAAGACCAGAACGTTCAAGAAGAAGCTGGAGGCCTGCGGCAGGGGTTGGTACGATGAGCTCCAATCCGTGCTGTGGTCCATCCGCACGACCGCGACCAAGCCAACCGGGGAGACTCCGTTCTTCCTGGTCTATGAAGCTGAAGCAATCCTTCCTCACGAGGTCAGGCGTCGCTCCGCACGGGTCCTGGCGTTCGACGAGGCGCAGCAGGACGCCATGCGGGGGATGGACCTCGTGCTGGGGGAGGAACGCCGCCGTGAGGCCGCGCTGCGAGCGGCAAGGTACCAACAGGCGCTACGACGATATCACTGCCGCAACATCCGCCCCAGAACCCTTGAGGTAGGAGACTTCGTACTCAGGCGGGTCCTCTCCAGGGAAGGGCTGCACAAGCTCTCTCCCATGTGGGAGGTCCCGTTCAAAGTTGTTCATGTTTCCAGGCGAGGCTCCGTGCGCTTGGAGATTCAAGAGGGGGAGCCCATCTAGAATGCGTGGAACATCCAGCACCTCAGGAGGTTTTACCCCTAAAAGGCCCTGAGTCTGTGAAGAAGGCGAACGCCTGTGAAGACCTCCTCTTTTTTGGAAAAGGCCCTGAGCCTGTGAAGAAGGCGAACGCCTGTGAAGACCTCCTCTTTTTGGGAAAAGGCCCTGAGCCTGTGAAGAAGGCGAACGCCTGTGAAGACCTCCTGTTTTTTGGAAAAGGCCCTGAGCCTGTGAAGAAGGCGAACGCCTGTGAAGACCTCCTCTTTTTTGGAAAAGGCCCTGAGCCTGTGAAGAAGGCGAACGCCTGTGAAGACCTCCTCTTTTTTTTTGGAAAAGGCCCTGAGCCTGTGAAGAAGGCGAACGCCTGTGAAGACCTCCTCTTTTTTGGAAAAGGCCCTGAGCCTGTGAAGAAGGCAAATGCCTGTGAAGATCTCACCTCTAAGGAGAAAGGCCCGGAGCCTGTGAAGAAGGCCAATGCCTGTGAAGCTCGCCGCCCCGTGACACTCTCACGTAATAATGAGTGGGGCTGTACACGCCCCGGAGTCTCAGGAGTGCCGGCCTCAGGCCCTGGGGCTCCCTCCCATGCCCAGTGGCAGCACTTAGCTCCGCGCTGGTGAGAAGATGTCGAAGACTAGACTAGGTGCTGGACGCGCCTTTTTCATTTGCTTTCCGCATTTGGCGTGTTCTACTTGCATTTGAGGTCTTATCGAAGCTATCGCAGTTGTTGATTCGTGGTTTGTTGATTTTCGCTCCTCGTTTGGATTCTCTCTCACAAAGGCCTCGCGAGGGGCAGGGCTCGAACGCCCTCGCGAGTGTTTTTCTCTAGCCATTTAAAGGCTTCACGATTCGGGCTCTCTACTGGAGCACCCATCTAGTCCGTGCCCCTCGGGCATCGCGACATACACACAGGGCCTGGGTCGGTCGCCCCCCGGCTGGGGCCGCGAACTACCTACGCGAGGGCAAATAGTTGCGAGGCGCGACAACAAAATTAAGGTAACAACTAAAAACGGTAATAGTTCTTAAACACGCCCTCGCGGGGCTCCACGCAGTTGTTTTATCTTACACAGGAAGCAAAAGGAAAGGGAAAAGGGCGAGCCCGGCGCGGCCCGCCCCACATCGGTCAACGGAGGCGACACCCGATGCCTCCGGAGCTCAGGCGGACTCCCTCTCGCGCTTCACCGGAGCGCGATGACGGGCGACAGAACAGCCACCCCCCAAGCAGGCGTGGAGGCGAGGGGGCTGGCTGCGGCCACCGCTGGAGGAGTCACCTGAAGGGGAGTAGGCGAATCTCGGGGAGCCTCGAGCGCCGCCAGCGGCGCGAGCGCTGTCCCCTTCGTCGTCGCCCTCGGGGCAGCATCCCGCGCGGCGACCGTCTTCCCCAAACACCCTCACGTAGAGGGTGTTGTCGCGATCGAACTTGAAGTGCAGGGTGCACCGCTCACCCAGGCCGCGCGCGCGGGCAAACGTCTGCCAGCTGCGGGTCAGGGCCCCGTTCCCAGAAGGGGAGACCTCGAGCGAGACCCAAGAGGCCCTGCTGCAGCAGCCGTCGGCCTGAAGCCAGAAGCCGCACCGGGCGCCGGCCGGCAGCTCGCTGATGAAGAAGCGAGGAAGCTGGAGCCAGGTGCCGGCCGGATCCGCCGACCACACGACGAACTCCGGCAGCACTTCTGTCGAGCGAAAGCGCGGCCTGGGAGGCCGCGCAGCCACAGCCCACCTCTCCATGGAGGCAGAGCGCTCACCACCGCGCGGAGAACCGCCCCTGTGTCCGCGGGGAGCCTCAGCGGGGACCGCGGGATGCTTGCGGGGACGACCCCGGCCGCGCTTGGCCGGAGGGGAGTCGGGCCCCGCCCGACTAGCCTTCCCCTTCTCCGCAGCTGAGAACCTCTTTGGAGCCATGCGGGCGGTGGCGGCGAGGGAGAGGGGGAAGAAGAGAAGCAGGAAAGGATGGACTGGCGGAGCTCGTGCGGCCTCGCACTTATAGCCGAAAAAGGCCAACCGTCGAGCACCACGATCGCAGGTAATAATGGCCCGTATCTATGCATGCAGGGACTAGTCAAGTCACGCAATTGCCGAGGCATCGTGGGGAAGTGGAGACGCCCATGTCCTGTCAAGCCGCCACACGGCGCCCAAGGCCGCAGGCTGTTAGGGCCCGCGGCGCTTCGCCCTTGCCCTTTCGCCTTTTGGCATGACCAAGTCCATGCACGCCTTGGGCCTGGGGGCTATTGTCGGCGTTCTGGGAATGGGGATCCCCAGACTTTCCTGCCTGCGGCCTGCGGCGTGGCTCGAGTGGGGGCCCAACATGGCCCATCTTCATCAACACAAGTCTCAATACCCTCGCGAGGGGCCAAGCCTCGCGAGGCGGACGACATGGAGCTTCCTCCAGCACTGCCTCCTTAGGCTGGCTCGCGAGGAGGCGGAGGGATCAAGGTGGGGTACCTCACGAGGTGCCCATGACGCAAGCCATGACGATCAAAGGTGCCACGCGGGCGCCATCCCGCGCAGTGTCCTCCCTTTCCTCTTTGGTGCAAAGGGGGCAAGCGCAGGCGAGAAGATCAAGCAAAGGCATCCATTTTGGTGTAACGAGACCAAGACCAACTCCACGACAAGGAGGAAGTCACTGTGGAGCCCAAGCCGGCGTCATCACCAGAACCTTTGGCAGGGGAAGACAAACTTTAGTCAGGATAAGTGTACCCGATGTTCCCCTTCAAATCGGCCAATTGTTGGCGCCCTTCCCGCTCAAATATTTGGGAAGAGGCCCAGGGCCTTTGCCTATAAATAGGACTAGCCACCCCCAGGCTAGAGGCATCTGGAAAAAGAGGGAGGAGAAGACCTAGAGCAAGTAAAGAGAGAGAGAGAGAAGGGCGATCGAACTCCCCCCCAGCAGTTCATCCCCTAGCCAAGAACAGACCCTCGCGAGGTCGTTCCCCTTTGTACTGTTCTTCCTCATCAGCCCTAGAGGCAATCCACCACACCACACTGGAGTAGGGTATTACACCACAATGGTGGCCCGAACCAGTATAAACCCTGTGTCTCTTGTGTTATTCTTGCAGTAGTTTAGATCCCAGCGAGACGGAGAGGTAGAGGGCATGATCTCCGCGCGCACCCCGGAGTTCGAACCTTAGGGGTCCGCCGGAACCCGTGATCCGACACGTTATAATTTTAAATTTCGGCGAAGCCCCTAGTTCGGAAGGCCGAATTCGGGGCGCTATCCACGCCTTTGGCCGGACATAGCCAGCTCCTCGCTCGAAGCGGCATAAGTCTTGAAGGACTTGAAAAACCTCTCGAACAGCGACCGGTCTCACGCCTTATCATGACAGTCTGTTTTAGCTTTCTCCACTGAGGTGCTTAACCCAGCTGAACCGGGGCACAATCGCAGTGGTTCTCCTAGTGCTACCTTAGCCGATATAGCGGAACGTAAGGCACCAAAACATAGGAGCCGGGCAAACCCAACATGTGACCAAAATCATGATTTGGAGCCGATGCATATAGTGCTATAAGTTCGGGGTGCCGCACTTGTGAAAGTGTACGGACTTCTCACACCAGATAGAAGGGTAATGAAGCCCCTGGCATGTTTTGCCGTACCATGGTGTACGGTTGCGATCATGTTTATTTAATGAACATATATATTAAAAGAAGACAACGCAAAAAATAGGGAAAAAGCTATGCATTGTTTATAGAGAGGCTATTTATCAAAGCCGAACGATACAAGTAGTGCGATAAGCAAAAAGATATTAGACTATTTAACATGTCCTGACCAGGGGCAGGCCGTGGTATTTAGAAACAGATATATCGCTCGAAATAGAGACCACCTGAGAGTTCCGTAATGCGGCCTAGCTTTGTCTGCTTCCCTGGGTCTTGCATCGTCTGTGCGGCAGCAAAGCCGAACAGGTTATCCAGAGTGTGGAGTCCTGAAAGTAAAAAAAAATCCGGCAACCCCTAGTACGTTTGACGCCGTATTGTAAGCATGCCGTTAATGTGCCCCTCCCCCTGTGCCCATGGAATTTCAAGGGCGTAATTATGTACTCGAGGTACTAGCTCTGCTATGTGCGATGGCTGGGGTTGGGGCCGTATTGCTATGCTTGCTCCGAACGTGCTAGGCGGTCTTGTTGCAGGTTACTCCGGGCGCGCTTTGCATTGTCCGGCTTTTTAATGGCCGGACTGGAGAGTTGCCTTGAAAGGCTGCATTGTACTTCCGCTGCGAGGGCCGCCGTGTGCTCCTCCGTACGGAGGGAGCGTTCAGTGTTTCCGCTGACCGTAATTACTCCTCGAGGGCCTGCCATCTTGAGCTTGAGATATGCGTAGTGCGGCACTGCATTGAATTTAGCGAATGCGGTTCGTCCGAGCAGGGCGTGATAGCCACTGCGGAACGGGACTATATCGAAGATTAACTCTTCGCTTTGGAAGTTATCCGGAGATCCGAAGACCACATCAAGTGTTACAGAGCCTGTGCAATTGGTCTCTACACCTGGTATGACGCCTTTAAAGGTCGTCCTTGTGGGCTTGATCTTTGATGGATCTATGCCCATTTTCCGCACTGTATCCTGATAAAGCAGGTTCAGGCTACTGCCGCCGTCCATGAGGACTCTTGTGAGACGAAATCCGTCAATGATTGGGTCAAGAACTAATGCGGCAAAAAAGCCGTGACGGGTGCTAGTGGGGTGGTCCCTTCGATCAAAAGTGATCGGGCAGGAGGACCATGTGTTGAACTTTGGGGCGACTGGCTCCATCGCGTATACGTCTCGTAGCGCACGCTTCCGCTCCCTCTTGGGAATGTGGGTCGCGTATATCATGTTCACCGTCCGCACTTGTGGGGGAAACCCCTTCTGTCCATTGTTGTTCGGCAGCCTGGGCTCCTCCTCGTCGTCGCTATGCAGCCCCTTGTCTTTGTGTTCGGCTCTTAACTTGCCTGCCTGCTTGAACACCCAACAATCCCTGTTGGTGTGATTGGCTGGCCTTTCGGGGGTGCCATGAATCTGGCACGAGCGGTCGAGTATCCGGTCCAAACTGGACGGGCCCTGGGTATTCTTTTTAAATGGCTTTTTCCGCTGACCGGATTTATAGCCTCTGAATCCGGCATTTATTGCCATATCCTCATTGTTGTCGCTGCTAACGCGACGCTTTTGCTTATTTCGACGTGTCCTGCCACTTTTGTCCTTGCTATCCGAATTACCAGGGTTCTTTGATAAGTTGTTGCTGCGAGCTAGCCAGCTATCTTCGCCCGCGCAAAAGCGGGTCATGAGTGTCGTGAGGGCTGCCATAGATTTCGGCTTTTCCTGTCCCAGGTGCCGGGCAAGCCATTCGTCGCGGATGTTGTGTTTGAAGGCTGCTAGGGCCTCTGCGTTCGGACAATCGACTATCTGATTTTTCTTTGTTAGGAACCGTGTCCAGAATTGCCTGGCCGATTCTTCTGGCTGCTGAATTATGTGGCTTAGGTCGTCGGCGTCCGGCGGCCGCACATAGGTCCCCTGGAAGTTGTCGAGGAATGCGGCTTCCAGGTCCTCCCAAGAACCGATTGAGTCCGCTGGTAGGCTGTTAAGCCAGTGCCGGGCTGGTCCTTTGAGCTTGAGCAGGAGATACTTGATGGCGTGTAGATCGCGCCACGTGCCATGTGGATGTGAAGGAGATAATCTTCAATCCATACTGCCGGATCTATCGTACCATCGTATGATTCGATGTTTACGGGTTTGAAACCCTCTGGGATTTTGTGATCCATTACTTCATCTGTGAAGCATAGTGGGTGTGCGGCGCTCCTGTACTGGGCTATGTTACGACGCAGCTCAGAAGAGCTATGCCTGTTGTGTTCGGCCCGGCTGGATTTATTGTGTCCGGAGTGAAGATCATCATCACGTGTCGTCGGGCGTCTGCGCGATCCATAGATCGATCTTGTTTGCCTTGCTTTATCCTCCAGTACGTCTCGCAGGTCTGGCTCATTTTCCCGTGCCTTAGTTGAGCGGCACCGGGGCATGGCTTGTTTAGAGGTTCGACAGGCCTCGCTGTCGCGGCCGCGAGGTGGCCGGTCTGCCATGTCATGCATTGGTAATGTAGGTGCTTCCCCCTCTGATTGGGGTAGCGGCCTGTGCTTAGGATAATTTTTAGAGGGGCGCTCGAGTTCATACTTTTTGGCCGCAAGGACTTCAGTCCATCTGTCAGCTAGCAAATCTTGATCAGCTCTAAGCTGTTGCTGCTTTTTCTTTAGGCTATTCGCCGTGGCTAGAAGCCTGCGTTTGAAACGCTCTTGTTTGGCGGGGTCTGATGGTATGACGAATTCGTCGTCGTCGAGTCTTGCCTCGTCTTCGGAGGGAGGCATGTAGTTATCATCCTCAACCTCTTACTCTGCCGCTCTCTCATGAGGGCTGGCTTCTCCATCTTCCTGCGCCAAATCTTGCTGGATTTGGTGTTCTTCGGCGCTATCCGGGGTAGTATTATCTCCCGTGCCGGAATCACCGTTTCTGCTATGGCGGGATTTAGAGCGGCGCCGTTCCATCGCCATCCTCCGCTGTTTTTTCGAGGTGTCATCCTCCGCTGTTCCATCGCCATCTCCATCCTTTGGAGAGTCCACCATATATATGTCATATGACAAGGTGGCGGTCCAGCGCCCTACAGGTGCTGGTTCTTGTTCGTCTCCTCCTTCGTCGTCCATGCCGTCGAAGTCTTCGGAGCCGAAGTCAAGTATGTCGGTTAAATCATCGACAGTGGCTATTAAGTGGGTGGTGGGTGGGCTTTGAATTTCTTCGTTGTCCGAATCCCAACCTCGCAAACCATAGTCCGGCCTAGGCTCTCCTGATAGAGAGAGAGAGAGACTTGAGAGGATTCAGGATATCACCGAAAGGTGAGTGCTGAAAGATGTCCGCGGCGGTGAACTCCATTATAGGCGCCCAATCGGATTCGATCGGCAGGGGCACGGGAGGCCCGGAGTTCGGAGAAGAATCCGACTCCTTGGAGTCATGGGCCGTGCAGAGTGCGGGGCTGGCGTTCGGCTCGATCGCTTTCAAGATCGCAGCCCCCAAGGTGACGTCCAACCGTTCATCCTCAACGAACGCAGCAGGCTCCAAGTCGAGGATCGAAGCTGGTGCGTGTGCGGCCTCCAGGGCACTATTCGGAGGCAGAGCTATATCATGCCCCTCGAGGTAGTGCGGCGCGCTTGGCTGTGGCTCGAACCTGTCGAAGATCAAGTCTCCGCGGATATCCGCCGTGTAGTTTAGGCTTCCAAACCTGACTTGATGGCCAGGGGCGTAGCTTTCGATCTGCTCCAGACGACCAAGCGAATTGGCCCGCAGAGCGAAGCCGCCGAAGACGAAGATTTGTCCGGGGAGGAAAGTCTCACCCTGGACCTCATCGTTGTTGATGATCAAAGGAGCCATCGGGCCTAAAGGCGACGACACAGAGGAACTCTCAATGAAAGCACCAATGTCGGTGTCAAAACCGGCGGATCTCGGGTAGGGGGTCCCGAACTGTGCGTCAAGGTCGGATGGTAACAGGAGACAAGGGACACTTTATTTTACCCAGGTTCGGGCCCTCTTGATGGAGGTAAAACCCTACTCCTGCTAGATTAATATTGATGATATGGGTAGTACAAGAGTAGATCTACCACGAGATCAAGGAGGCTAAACCCTAGAAGCTAGCCTATGGTATGATTGTGTATGATGATGGTTGTTCTACGGACTACAACCCTCCGGTTTATATAGACACCGGATAGGGTTAGGGTTACACAGAGTCGGTTACAATGGTAGGAGATCTTGAATATCCGCACGCCTAGCTTGCCTTCCACGCCAAGGAAAGATCCTTCTGGACACGGGACGAAGTCTTCAATCTTGTATCTTCATAGTCCTGGAGTCCGGCTGAAGTTATAGTCCGGCTATCCGAACACCCCCTAATCCAGGACTCCCTCAGAAATAGATGTCAAAGGGGGAGAGAGTGATCACATCAAAGCTTATCACCTACAAGGGAGAGAGTATTAAGGGGGAGAAAGAGATCTCCAGGGGGAGAGAATACTCAAGGATCCCAGATGCTTGATGTTCAAGAGGAGAGATGCCACATGTCTTTTTGGGGGAAAGACATGTTCATATGTGCTTATTTGCATCAAGCTCTATCCATTTGTTTCTTTCAGCTCTGATTTTCTATTCCCTATCTTCTCCCAATATCCCATGCCAGATTCAGGGGGAGCAAGACATCTAAGGGAAAGAAATCATTCAAATTCATTGCATATCTTTACTCTCGGGGACATGTCTAATCCAATGTGGTACCTTGTACTCACTCTCTACATGTCATCCCAGTCTTGGTATTCTTGTGGTTTCTTTTGTTTGCTCTGGCTAGTGGATGTACCTGTGTTATCTAACCTTGTTTGTGCAGGTTCATTCCATCCTAAGCCAACTCAAGACTACAAGGTAAGTATATGCATCAGAATCATGAGTATGAGGAATTCCTGCTTATGTACATACTGTTTGCAAGAAGGACTCATGAGCATGAAGGTATTTTCCTTAATAATCTTTTGCTCTGATGCATATGGCCAAGATACATGTAACACATTGCCTACTCTGTCATGGTTATGCTCTCACATGCTTCTATATTTCATATTCACATGATTGCATACATGTAGGGGGAGCCTATGTTTGTTACATGTCCTTCCAAAGCTTTACTTGCTATACTTTATATATTTATCTAAAGCTTTGATGTATGTTGCCATCAATTACCAAAAAAGGGGAGATTGAAAGCACAAGTGCTCCCTAGGTGGTTTTGGTAATTGATGTCAACATATCTCTTGTTGGACTAACACTTTTATCTAGTATGTTTCAGATAAGTTCAACAATGGAGTGGCATGGACTAAAGGATGTGGGAACTCCTTCAAGATGCTAAGGACAAAGGATTGGCTAAAGCTTCAAGCTCAAGACTCTTCATTTTACATTTTAGTGATCCAAGATCACATTGAGTCTATAGGAAAAGCCAATACTATCAAGGAGGGATGAGGTGTTCCTTAATGAGCCTCTTGCTTCATGTGCTTAGTGATACGCTCCAAACCCTCAGCTACTTTCCCACTTCCACATATGACCTAAATCTAAAGTCAAACTAGGCCCTACCGATTCTTTCTATCCGGCGCCACCGAGTTTCACATGTCATAGCCACTGCCAAACCCTAAGCAAATCGGTTCTACTGATAGGGATCTCGGTCTCACTGAGATGGGATTGTAATCTCTCTGTGTATGTCCATTACCAAAATCGGTCTCACCGAGTTTAGGCAATCGGTACTACCGAGATTACAATGCAAACTCTCTGGTTAACTTATTACCAAAATCGGTCCAACCGAGTTTAGTAATCGGTCCCACCGAGTTTGCCTGACCAACTCTCTGGTTAGCTAATTACCAAAATCGGTCTCACCGAGTTTGTGTAATCGGTCTCACTGAGATTATGTTATGCCCTAACCCTAACCATATCGATCCTACCGAGTTGCATATCGGTCCCACCGAAAACCCTAACGGTCAATAGGTTTACTAAATCGGTCCGACCGAGTTTGTTGATTCGGTCCCACCAAGATTGGTAAATTGTGTGTAACGGTTAGATTTTGTGTGGAGGCTATATATACCCCTCCACCTCCTCTTCATTCGTGGAGAGAGCCATCAGACTAAGCCTACACTTCCAGCATCCTATTTTCGAGAGAGAACTACCTACTCATGTGTTGAGGCCAATATATTCCATTCCTAGCATATGAATCTTGATCTCTAGCCTTCCCCAAGTTGCTTTCCACTCAAATCTTCTTTCCACCAGATCCAAATCCTATGAGAGAGAGAGAGTTGAGTGTTGGGGAGACTATCATTTGAAGCACAGGAGCAAGGAGTTCATCATCAACACACCATTTGTTACTTCTTGGAGAGTGGTGTCTCCTAGATTGGCTAGGTGTCACTTGGGAGCCTCCGACAAGATTGTGGAGTTGAACCAAGGAGTTTGTAAGGGCAAGGAGATCTCCTACTTCGTGAAGATCTACCGCTAGTGAGGCAAGTCCTTCGTGGGCGACGGCCATGGTGGGATAGACAAGGTTGCTTCTTCGTGGACCCTTCGTGGGTGGAGCCCTCCGTATACTCGCGCAACCGTTACCCTTCGTGGGTTGAAGTCTCCATCAACGTGGATGTAGGATAGCACCACCTATCCGAATGACACAAAAAACATCCGTGTCTCCAATTGCATTTGAATTCTCCAAACCCTTCCCTTTACATTCTTGCAAGATGCATGCTTTACTTTCCGTTGCTCATATACTCTTTGCATGCTTGCTTGATATGTATTATGAATGTTGAAATTGTGCCTAAACTCCACTTAAACCGAAAAAGTTTAAAAACTGCAACTTTAGAACTAAGTGTCTAATCACCCCCCTCTAGACACATCTTCTCAAGATCCTACACACGGCTATTACTTTCAATGCCAGTGACGAACCTAAATTACGAACAACCCGATAACCAGCCGCATTGGTCCTCAGTCCAATTGTGGACGGCTTTCGACTCACCAAGGTACTCATGGACGGCGGCAGCGGATTAAACCTCATCTATGAGGAAACCCTTCAAAAAATGGAAATAGACTGGAACCGCATCGAGTGAAGCGGCACAACCTTTAGAGGAATAATCCCCATTCAGGAAGCGCGCTGTACAGGCAAAATCACACTAGATGTGGTGTTCGGCATGCCGGAGAATTACAGGTCTGAAGAGGTTACGTTCCAAGTGGCCCCGTTCAGCAGTGGATACCACGCCCTTCTAGGGCGGGAGGCATTCACAATCTTCCAAGCCATACCCCATTATGGGTACATGATTATCAAAATGCCCGGGCCCAACGGAATCATCACTCTTGTTAGTGATCCGGACACAGCACTCCGCGCCGAAAACAAGACAGCCGCACTGGCCCTCGAGGCATTATCCGAAGCCCTAACAGCCGAGGAACTGACTGTGCTGCGCTCCACGGTGAACAGGGACGATGTGATACTTGATAAGAGATCTAAGTCCACCTCCTTTAAACCAACGGTGAAATAGTCAAATTCCAAGTCCATCCAATGGACCCTACAAAAACAGCCTCCATCGGGGCACAATTAAACCCCGCCGTAGACGCCGCACTACGAGAGTTCTTGTGCGAGAACTGGGACATTTTCGCCAGCCATCCGTCAGACATGCCAGAAATCCCACGCAGGCTGGCCGAACACAACCTCAATATTCTAAAGGGGTTCAAGCCTGTCAACCTGGCTCTTCGGCGTTTCTCTGAACCTAAGAGACAAGCCATGGGAGAGGAACTAGCCAAGCTATTGGAGGTCGGATTCATTAGAGAAATAAAACACCCGGACTGGCTAGCAAACCTGGTGATGGTACCAAAGAAGGACAAATCATGGCGCCTGTGCGTCGATTTCAAGGACCTCAACAAGGCTTGCCCAAAGGATCCCTTCCCCCTCCCCCCGCATCGATCAAATTATCGATGCTACCGTAGGACACGATTCATTGTGTTTCCTCCACGCATACTCCGGCTACCACCAAATTAAGATGGCGGAGTCCGACCAAGCCGCAACGGCATTCATCACACCATATGGCCCCTTCTACTTCAACACATTGCCCTTTGGGCTCAAAAACACCGGCGCAACATATCAGTGCATGATTCAGACATGTCTGGCAAACCAGATCGGCAAAGTAGTGGAGGCATACGTAGATGATGTGGTCGTCAAAACCAAGCATGTCGACTCTCTAGTAGACGACTTAAGGCCCACATTCGATAACCTCAGAACATATAACATCAAGCTCAACCCATAAAAATGCGTTTTCGGTGTACCAGCCGAAAAGCTCCTGGGCTTCATTGTATCCGGCAGAGGAATCGAAGCAAATCCGGCCAAGATCCGAGCCCTGTCACAGTTGGATATCCCAACGGACCTCAAACAAATCTAGAAATTAACAGGATGTGTGGCGGCTCTAAGCCGCTTTATCTCCCGCCTAGTAGAAAAGGCATTACCCCTTTACCGCCTTCTACGGCGCACCGAACACTTCGAGTGGACGGATGCTGCCACAGCCGGATTGGAAGAAATAAAGGCCATACTAGCAACCAACCCAATCCTGGCAGCACCAAACATTGGCGAACCTATGCTGTTATACATTGCGGCAACCCATCAAGTTGTGAGCGCGGTGCTCGTCGTCGAACGAGAAACAGACGGACATAAATCCCCCCTGCAAAAGCCGGTCTACTATGTATCCACTGTCCTTAATCCATGCAAGTCACGGTATCCGCATTATCAAAAGATAGCATACGCGGTATTCATGGCATCCAGGAAACTGCGACACTACTTTCAAGAGTGTTCAATAACAGTAGCCTCAGAAGTACCACTTAATGATATTATAAACAACCGCGACGCCACGGGCCGGATTGCCAAATGAGCCATTGAGCTCCTCCCATTCGACATAACTTAGAAGTCGCGACAAGCCATCAAGTCGCAAGTATTGGCCGACTTTGTCGCCGAATGGATGGAAGCCGAACTCCCTAAAGAGTACGACGCATATTCCAGCTGGATCATGCACTTCGACGGCTCCAAAATGCTGGATGGTCTGGGGGCTGGCGTCGTTCTGACATCCCCAACCGGAGATATAGTTCAATACGTACTCCAGATAATGTATATAGACTCCAACAACGCATCCGAATACGAGGCCCTTTTACATGGTCTCCGGATGGCAGTATCCATGGGCATTCAACGCCTGGAGGTGCGGGGGGATTCGAACGTCGCCATATCCCAAATAAATGGAGACTTTGATGCCAAGGATCTGGAAATGGCAGCATATCGCAACGCCGTCCTAAAAATGTCAGCTCGGTTCGAGGGGCTCGAATTTCACCATGTAGCCCGGGAAAACAATTAGTCTGCAGACGTCCTCGCACGTATCGGCGCAAAACGCGATGCGGTCCCCCCAAACATCTTTTTGGAAAGGCTGTTTAAGCCATCTGTGGTATGGGAAGGAGACGCCAGCAATAATAGCCCGGACACAGCCACAACGCCCGATACCGAACACTCTGACATAATCGGAGGCTCTGCCACCGAAATAACACCTTCAGCCCACGTAATAATGGTCATCATTGCCCTGTGGACAGAACCATTCCTGGCTTACTTAACCAGGCAGAAACTCCCCGAGGACCAAAATGAGGCACGCTGCATAGTGCGGCGATCTAAAGCCTATAGGGTCCATGAAGGAGAGCTTTATAAGAAAAGCACAACCGGAGTCCTTCAAAGGTGCATCTCCAAAGAGGAAGGGCGGAAGCTTCTGGCAGAAATTCATGCTGGACTCGGCGGCCACCATACCGCATCCCGGGCCCTTGTAAGCAAGGCCTTCTGTACAGGTTTTTACTGGCCTACGGCCCGGGCAAATGCACAGGACCTGGTCCAACACTGCGTTGGTTGTCAGCTCTTCGCAAACCAAAGCCATATGCCACCCACCGCCCTCCACACAATCCCCATTACCTGGCCCTTTGCGGTCTGGGGGCTCGACATGGTTGGACCTCTTAAAGGAGGAACCCACAAGAAAAAATAGTTGCTGGTCATGGTGGATAAATTCACCAAATGGATAGAAGCCAAAGCTGTTAAAATGGCCGAATCCGGACCAGTGATAGACTTCATATCCGGGGTTGTACACCGTTATGGCGTCCCCCACAACATCATCGCTGATAACGGCACGAACTTCACCGCCGATGAGGTAAAACTCTGGTGCAAAAACATGGGCATTAAGCTCGATTATGCTTCCGTCTATCACCCACAAACTAACGGTCAGGTCGAGCGAGCAAATGGTCTTATTATGAGCGGCATCAAACCCAGATTAGTGCGGTCCCTAAAGGAATCTAACATGCACTGGGTAGAGGAGCTCGACTCCGTACTCTGGGGCTGCGGACCACGCCAAATCATACTACCGGATACACACCCTTTTTTATGTGTACGGCGCAGAGGCGGTCCTACCTTGCGACATAATCCATGACTCACCTCGAGTGCGCATGTACGAAGAAAGAGAAGCCGAGCTCGATCGGCAGGACAATCTAGACACCCTGGAGGAGGAGCGCGACGTGGCAAAAGCCCGTTCCGCATTCTATCAGCAACAGGCTTGAAGATACCAAAGCAGAGAAGTACGGGCCAAAACTTATAACGTTGGTGAACTAGTTCTACACCTGCCGGAGAAGAAAAAGACCAAACTCGAGCCCAAATGGGAGGGTCCATTCATCATTGACCAAGTTCTGACCGGCGGAGCGTACCGTCTACGGGATGCATCTGATAATCGGCTTGAGCCGAAACCATGGAACGCAGCAAGGCTCCGAAGATTCTACGCTTAGCGTCGGACTCTGTGTTCGTATCCTTCCACTGTCCATTTTTTATACACATTATTTGTCCTTTATTTCTCTCTTTCTCCTCTTATTTTTCCCAACGCCTTCAAAGGCTAACTTGTGCCTTGCTTGCACATCATTGACGCGCTAGCTGCGCTAATTATACCCGGGAGCTTCTTTCACAGAAGCATACTTATTTATCCGGGCTTCATGCCTAGCACATGTGTCATCCTTCCGCGTGTACCTTTTCTTCGCCATTATATGCATCGATATGACCTAAGTTTTGGCCAAGCTGGGTTGCCTGGCTCTTGTATTTATGCCCTACGTTCCCGTTAATTCGTCTAGAGCATAAGGGGAGCACCTCTGCGATTGTTACTGCCGGGTCAGCCGGATGTGTACCTCAGACTGGGTGAAGCCGAAAGCTAGCGTTCTGAAGGGAATATTCGGTCGGGGAACAAAAGATGATTCTTCACTTATTTATTTTTCATATGTGCCCCCAGAAGCTTTTTCTCTCTGCGACTCTTTTCGCAGTCGGGACATGCACTTTAGGGCATGCATACCCAGGGAAAGGAACCCCTAACGGAACTATTCTCCCTGGAAGATGTTTCTTACTAACCATGTAATATAACATAACTAGTTGGGCACTTGTCTGTTCAAGCACTAATGACCCCTATGCCTGGTCTCCACGCATGCCCCGGTTTTTACATAACCGAGAGGGTATTCGGATTCACTCCGGACTATCGGGTCCAGAGGTTGAAGCAAAAAGGCCCGCCATGACAAATGATCTACAATCCGGCTAGAAGGCATTATAAATGTCACTTCAATTACATAGTCACTTTGACTGACTAAATTCTTCCCCTATACCATCCAACAGGCTATCTAACCTACAATCCTGTTGGGAATACTTTGCGGCCAATTCTACTTGTCTGTACACTAGACTAACAGGGATCTCTTTCCCATCGGGCCCCACAGGTCCGACCTCGGCCATGTGGTTTGGGTCAGCCTTGATATACCGCGTCTTCACCATGGCCCAGGCTTCCCTGGCACCTTGACGGCAGGCCGATATCTTCCATAATCGGAAGCGCCGCCGCGCTCCCTTCAGCTTCTCCGCAAGCTCTCCAAGGCCTTCGGGAACGGCGACGGATGGCCATAAGGCCTGGGCAATGCCTTGCATCACCCGCCGAACTCGTTCGTGCAGTTGTGAGAGCTCGGGCAGAAGATCACCCGCAGAACCAGGCATTTCCTCCACGGGACGTCCTGTTAGCCTACCTACAGACATAACTCTGTTAGTCGACTTCTTCGACGAACTCTTCTTAAAAGTTCGTTCAAGCACTTACTGAAAATGCCGCGTCGAAGCTGCTGATTCTCCTTCACGGAGTCTGACAGCTGGGCACGGACATCCTTTAGTTCCACGCTCAGCTGGGTGTTGGCATCCTGGAGATCATTCTTCTCTTGCCTAACCCTCGTAAGTACGCTCTCACCGGCCTCTAGCCGGCATAGGAGATGTTGCTCGTCCGGACTCCCTCCGGCGTCATCTGCAATTTTACTGTCAGACTTGCATATAGGCCGCACTCTACATGATACCTATCATTAAACACATGTATTACCAGAGGGGGTCTTCTTGGACTCCTCTTCTGCGGCTAGTGCGGCCTGAAGTTGGGCTTTGCACTCTTCAAGCTCACGGGACAATTGGGTATTCTTTTCTGAAAGAACCTGCATAACAAATGATCCTTAAACCAGTTATCCTAACTGCTTCAAGTCTCAGGGGCTACTACTATATATAATCATCAAATTCTCTCACCCGTAAATCCTTTAAATATTGCTCCGTGGCTCTAGCTAGAACATTTTGAGCAGCACGGAGGTACGCGTCTCCCGAGTTGAAGGCGTGAAATGCCTCTTGGGAGAAGCAAGCGTCATGGAGAATGGCTCGGCGACGCCTGTGGTTCATGGCGCTCTCCACCTCAGAATTTGTGGCGGACATTCTGTCCGCATCCTTTGTCGGAGGAGCATCCGGCGTACGCCTCGTATTGGCTTCCGCTTCCGTGTCTGGCCTTGGAGCCCGACTGGTTGAGGCATGATTGGCGACCTCTCCGGATATAGTCCGGCGAGCATTCTTCTTCCTAGAAAGAACGAGCGTTAATAATTCTTTGAAGACGATACCATGGAGTGAGGTGGCGCACCATACCTCTGCGCCGGTGTTTCAGTCCGGACTGCGTTCCTTTTTAGCCTGCCCGGCCTCGGAGCCCCTTGTTGGCTAGTCGCCGCGGGCTCGGCACGGCGTCCCAAGGGCCTTCCCTGTAAAACACCGTTGGTACACGGTGAGCAAAGTGCACAAGGACGAATCCTTTTTAAAATGTTGGGACTTTGGTCTCAATCACCTGCGAAGCTGGGAGCAGCCCAGGGTAATCGGCCGTAAGGGCCACCAAGGCATCGTCACTGCTTAATTGGTAAAATACCCTATTGATCAGCTCCACGGATATGTCCGAATCCTCTTTGAAGGCCAGATCGAGGGACCGCTCAGGATCCTCTGGTTGTGGAGGTGGGTTGTTGATCTCCCTAACTGCCTTACGCAGCTCCTGCGTTGAATTCGCAAGGTAAAATATTTAACTGTGGGAATATGGAACGGATGGGCGCAAAAAGTATTGACTTACCCAACTCGGAGGATTGTACATTGAAAATCCGCCCTGTGGATTGACGCGGAGGAATTCCTACTCTTCTCCCTTGTACAAATCAGACAAGATTTTTGCTAGAGCGGCGGATGAGTCCGGCCCCTTGCGGCCATAGCGGGTGGCGTCATCCTCCCTGTTGAAATCCCACATGGGGTGGCCTTGATATTGAAACGGCTGCACCCCCCGCATACTGCATATTGCCATGACGCCGATCATGGTCAGTCCTGATTGAGCCAATACCTTTATCCGGCCCATCAGGTAAAGGACGTCTCTGTCATCTTCCTCGTGGGGGCTTCGTGGCCGCCAGCTCAGGCGCTTCTTCAAAGGAGCACCATCAAACTCGGGAAGGCCGATCCGAACAGGATTCGACAGAGGGACGTCTTCCACATAAAACCACTCTGAAGGCCAGTCCTCGGACGCCATCTTCGGGGTTCCGGATAGGTATCCGGTCCCGGCGATGCGCCATACTTTGGCTCCGCCCACTTGATATATCAACCCCCTCTGTGAGTGGGGCACCAGGCAGAACAACTTCTTTCACAGTGTGAAATGAGCCTCGCAGCCCAAAAATAGCTCGCAAAGGGCTACATATCCAGCGATATGTAGTATGGAGGCAGGAGTAAGGCTGTGCAACTGGAGGCCGTAGAACTCCAAAAGCCCTCGGAGAAACGGATGGATTGGAAAACCGAGTCCCCTTATTAGACAAGGGACAAGGCATACCCGCTCTCCCTTAGAAGGGTTGGGAAAGCTCTCCGCTTGCTCTCCGCCATTATAGCTGGCGAGCCCGGCTCGAACCGGGACCATATACGCTGGGGGGAGAAATCCCTGGGTCTGAAGCTTTACTAGTTGACCATGCGGGACGAAACACCTCTCCCAATCTCCAGGCTTGGGGCTGGAGGAACGAGAGGAGGAGCTGCACTGACCTGCCATGATGGAATGGATTCTTTCGGGTGTGCTCCGATGAATGCTCGCTGAGGGAGGATGGTGTGGTTTGGATCTGAATCCTCGTCTCTTTAATAGACAGCTCATTTGCGTAGCTAGGGGGGTAAATGCAAAAATACCCTCGCTCCTCACATTCGCTCGACACGTGGAAGGTGACCATTATTGGGCGTGGAAGCCAAGGAGCGCAACATTTACGAGAAGCCGGACACTATTTAGCAGGTATTCGGAATTTGGAGAAGAACCCGCCTTCCAATGCCGAAGACAATCTGCGCGTCGGACTCATCGTCATTGAAGCCTGGTTCGGGGGCTACTGAGGGAGTCCTCGATTAGGGGGTATCCGGACGGACGGACTATAACCTTTGGCTGGACTATTGGACTATGAAGATACAAGATTGAAGACTCCGTCCCGTGTCCGGATGGGACTCTCCTTGGCATGGAAGGCAAGCTTGGCAATACGGATATGTAGATCTCTGATACGTCTCCAACGTATCTATAATTTTTTATTGCTCCATGCTATATTATCTACTGTTTTGGACTATATTGGGCTTTATTTCCCACTTTTATATTATTTTTGGGACTAACCTATTAACCGAAGGCCCAACCCAGAATTGCTGTTTTTTTGCCTATTTCAGTGTTTCGAAGAAACATAATATCAAATGGAGTCCAAGCAGAAAAATCCTTTTTTGAACGTGATTTTCTTCCCGATTATGACACATGAGACTTGGACCCTACTGCAAGAAGTACCGGAGGCGGTCACGAGGGTGGGGGGCGCGCCCCCCCTAGAGGGTGCGCCCCCTGCCTCATGGGCCCCTCGGTGCTCCACCGACGTACTCCTTCCTCCTATATATACCCACGTACCCCCAAACAATTAGAACAGGAGCAAAAAACCTAATTCCACCGCCGCAACTTTCTATATCCACGAGATCCCATCTTGGGGCCTGTTCCGGAGCCCCGCCGGAGAGGGCCGTCATCACGGAGGGCTTCTACATCATCATAGCCTCTCCGATGAAGTGTGAGTAGTTTACCTTAGACCTTCGGGTCCATAGTTATTAGCTAGATGGCTTCTTCTCTCTTTTTGGATCTCAATACAATGTTCTCCCCCTCTCTTGTGGAGATCTATTTGATGTAATCTTCTTCTTTTGCGGTGTGTTTGTTGAGACCGATGAATTGTGGGTTTATGATCAAGTCTATCTATGAACAATATTTGAATCTTCTCTGAATTCTTTTATGTATGATTGGTTATCTTTGCAAGTCTCTTCGAATTATCCGTTTGGTTTGGCCAACTAGATTGGTAGTTCTTGCCATGGGAGAAGTGCTTAGCTTTGGGCTCGATCTTGCAGTGTCCTTTCCCAGTGACAGAAGGGGCAGCAAGGCACGTATTTTATCGTTGCCATCAAGGATAACAAGATGGGGTTTATTTCATATTGCATGAATTTATCTCTCTACATCATGTAATCTTGCTTAAAGCGTTACTCTGTTTTTAACTTAATACTCTAGATGCATGCTGGATAGCAGTCGATGAGTGGAGTAATAGTAGTAGATGCAGAATCGTTTCGATCTACTTGTCACGGACGTGATGCCTACATACATGATCATGCCTAGATATTCTCATAACTATGCTCAATTCTGTCAATTGCTCAACAGTAATGTGTTCACCCACCGTAGAAAACTTATGCTCTTGAGAGAAGCCACTAGTGAAACCTATGGCCCTCGGGTCTATTCTCATCATATCAATCTCAATCACTTTAATCTTGCTTTGTTTTTACTTTGTCTTTTACTTTTCACTTTGCATCTTTATATAAAAAATACCAAAAATATTATCTCTTTTAGATCTCACTCTTGTAAGAGACCGTGAAGGGATTGACAACCCCTAATCGCGTTGGTTGCGAGTTGCTATCGTTTTGTGCAGGTACGAGGGACTTGCGTGTAGCCTCCTACTGGATTGGTACCTTGGTTCTCAAAAACTGAGGGAAATACTTACGCTACTTTGCTGCATCATCCTCTCCTCTTCGGGGAAAACCAACGCAATGCTCAAGAGGTAGCAAGAAGAATTTCTGGCGCCATTGCCGGGGAGTCTGCACAAAAGTCAACATACCAAGTACCCATCACAATCCCTATCTCTCGCACTACATTAGTTGCCATTTGCCTCTCGTTTTCCTCTCCCCCACTTCACCCTTGCCTTTTATTTGCCCTCTCCCTCTCCTTCTGCTTCTCCTTTTCCGTTTGCCTTTCTCTCGCTTGCCTTTTGTTTGCTCGTGTGTTGGATTGCTTGTTTGTCGCGATGGCTCAAGATACTACCAAATTGTGTGACTTCACCAATACCAACAATAATGATTTCCTTAGCACTCCGATTGCTCCTCTTGCCAATACTGAATCTTGTGAAATCAATAATGCTTTGTTGAATCTTGTTATGAAAGATCAATTCGCCGGCCTTCCTAGTGAAGATGCCGCTACTCATCTTAATAGCTTCGTTGATTTATGTGATATGCAAAAAATAAATACGTTGATAATGACGTTGTTAAATTGAAGCTATTTCCTTTTTCTCTTAGAGATCGTGCTAAAGCTTGGTTTTCGTCTTTGCCTAAAAATAGTATTGATTCTTGGAACAAGTGCAAAGATGCTTTTATCTCTAAGTATTTTCCTCCCGCTAAGATCATCTCTCTTAGAAATTATATTATGAATTTTAAGAAACTTGATCATGAACATGTTGCACAAGCTTGGGAGAGAATGAAATTAATGATACGTAATTGCCCTACTCATGGTTTGAACTTGTGGATGATCATACAAAAATTTTGTGCCGGATTGAATTTTGCTTCTAGAAATCTTTTAGATTCGGCCGCGGGAGGCACTTTTATGGAAATCGCTTTAGGAGATGCTACTAAACTCCTAGACAATATTTTGGTTAATTATTCTCAATGGCATACTGAAAGATCTTCTAATAAAAAAGTGCATGCGATAGAAGAAATCAATGTTTTGAGTGGAAAGATGGATGAACTTATGAAATTATTTGCTACTAAGAGTGTTTCTTCTGATCCTAATGATATGCCTTTGTCTACTTTGATTGAGAATTATCGCCGTTCCGGGAACAGGGGTCCCCAGACTTGCCTGCCTGCGGCCTGCGGCGTGGCTCGAATGAAGGCCCAGTACAACCCACCTTCATCAACACGAGACTCAAGACCCTCGCGAGGGGCCAAGCCTCGTGGGGAGGACGACACGACGCTTCCTTAGGCGCGCCCTCATCAGGCTGGCTCACGAGGAGGCGGAGAGATCAAGGCGGGGTACCTCACGAGGTGCCCATGACGCAAGCCATGACGACCAAGGGCGCCAGGCGGGTGCCAGACCACACAGTGTCCTCCCCTTTCCTCTTAGGTGCAAAGGGGGCAAGCGCAGGCGAGAGGATCAAGCAAAGGCATCCATTTCGTTGCAACGAGACCAAGACCAGTCCAACGGTGGGAATGAGCTCATCGTGGAGCCCAGAGCGGCGTCACCACAGGGCCTTTGGCAGGCGAAGATCAACTTTGGTAAGGATAAGTGTACTGTATGTTCCCCTTCGAATTGGCCAATTGTTGGCGCCCTTCCCGCTCAATATTTGGGAAGAGGCCCAAGGCCTTTGCCTATAAAAAGGACTAGCCACCCCCAGGATAGAGGCATCTGGTACCCAGAATGCAACCAAGGAGAGAGAGAGAGAGAAGGGCGGCTGAACTTCCCTAGCAGTTCATCGTCCTAGCCAAGAACAGGCCCTCGCGAGGCTGTTCTCCTTTGTACTGATCATCATCATCATCAGCCCAAGAGGCAATCCATCCACCCACAAAACTAGAGTAGGGTATTACACCACAATGGTGGCCCGAACTAGTATAAACTCTGTGTCTTTTGTGTTGTTCTCTTGGTAGTTTAGATCCTTGCGAGACGGAGGGGTGGTGGGCAGAATCTCCGCGCGCACCCCAGAGTTCGAACCTTAAGGGTCTGCCGGAACCCACAATCTGACATTTGGCGCGCCAGGTAGGGGTGTGCCGGAGTCTGCCTTCCTACCGCTCCGCTTCTCGTCACATCGTCGTCACCATGTCCGGCGACCAGGCCAGCAACCAAGATCCATGGGCGGCGTGGCCCGCCTGCGCGGGGCCGCCCGCCATGGGCGACCCCGCGCCCCAGGCAGCTCGTGGCCCGCAGGGTGCTGCGGGCCGCGGGCGGCGCGGACAGACTTCAGCAACCCTTACGCCGCGGCAGGCGCGGTCGGCGGCAAGGGCCTCCAATCATGCCGCGGCCACGACACCGTACACCCGCCGGGAACAAGCGAACTCAAGGGCCGCGCTCACAGTAGCCCGAGAGCTACTGAAGTGTAGGCTTCTGGAAGTCGGTCGCGACGTGCTGGTGGAGCGGGTCGCCGAGCTCCTGGGCTTCGCCGCTTCGGGGGCTCACCCCTTCTGCGTCCAGCTCCCATCACAAGCCCAGGGCGGCACGCGCGGGGGCCCCGCGCGCTCCCGTGGACCTCTGGGCTACCCCGACACCGGCGAATCTGTCAGCGCCGGATTAACAGTGGCGCTGCCCCTGCCCCCGACGCGTGAGGGAGAAGGACTCGGTCCGGCCCACGGCGCCGGCGGGCAGCCGCGCTACCACGCCACGTTGGGCATGTCAAGCAGCGACGCATGGCACATGGAGCACTACAGCGCGGCCTTCGGGGTGGCAGCGCCAGAAGAATACGTGCCACACATGATGGACCAAGGGCACGCTCACGAGGGGGAACAAGGCCTGCTTCTCAGCCCAAGCTGGGGAGACGAGGCGCCACAAGCCGAGCTCTTCCAGGAACCCCGGGGCAGCCCCGCCAGCCACGCCGGAGGCGACACTTATTGGGTACCACTAATCCCTCAGGAGCAGGCATACGCTAATCATGGATCGCAGGAGGTGCAGGTCGCCGCAGCAAGTGCCTGCCCCGCTCCCGCGGTCACCTACCCCTCGGGAGTCTGGCATAGGGGGCTGCAGGAGAGGGGCAGGGACCCCACATAACCACCGCGGCATTCGGAGCAAGGCGTTCTCAAGAGGTAGGCCCTCCGCCGGGGAGGCGCCTGAGGGCCTGCCCCTGGCGGAGGACCCGTGGTCGTCGGGGGAACCGCTGGCGGCCGCTCTACCCCACCGGCGGCGTCCTGGTTTCCGGTCGTCGTTGGTGGCACTAGAGTGTGGTGCAAGGCGGGGCCCTCGTCTGGCGATATGAAGCAAGGCCGGTACCTGTGAAGAAGGCCCAGTGCCTGTGAAGCTCGCCGCCCCGTGACACTCTCACGTAATTATGAGTGGGGCTGTACATGCCCCGGAGTCTCAGGGGTTCCGGCCTCAGGCCCTAGGGCTCCCTCCCACGCCCAGTGGACAACACTTAGCTCCGTGCTGGTGAGAAGACGTCCAAGACTAGATTAGGTGCCGGACGCGGCTTTTTGTCTGCCTTTATCGCCCTTTTCTTTTGGTTGTAACTTTTCCCTGCTGGATTTAAGTTGAATTCGAATTTGAGCTTTGCGTGTGTTCGGGGAGGGGTGCTTAATCTCGTTCGAACCATTTCACGCGTTCTGGTCACCACCTCACCGCAAATGCCTCCCCTCGCGAGCCCCTCGCGAGACGGGCCAGGCCTATCTCGAGCACGGCCCAGACTGCCGCTGTTGCTCCCTTACAAGATTACCTTTTGGTGACTGCGGAGGTTGTCTTTTCCTAAAAAGGCCCGGAGCCTGTGAAGAAGGCGAACGCCTGTGAAGTGGTTGCACTCAGGAAAAGGCCCGGAGCCTGTGAAGAAGGCGAATGCCTGTGAAGCTACCGCGTCTATAAAAAGGCCCAGAGCCTGGGAAGAAGGCGAACGCCTGTGAAGCTGCCGCGCTCAGGAAAAGGCCCAGAGCCTGTGAAGAAGGCGAACGCCTATGAAGCTGCCGCGCTCAGGAAAAGGCCCGGAGCCTGTAAAGAAGGCGAATGCCTGTGAAGTGGTTGCACTCTGGAGAAGGCCCAGAGCCTGTGAAGAAGGCGAATGCCTGTGAAGCTGCCGCGCTCAGGAAAAGGCCCGGAGCCTGTAAAGAAGGTGAACGCCTGTGAAGTGGTTGCACTCTGGAGAAGGCCCAGAGCCTGTGAAGATGGCGAATGCCTGTGAAGCTACCGCGTTTATAAGAAGGCCCGGAGCTTGTGAAGGGGGCCAGCGCCTGTGAAGCTCCTCACTGACAGCACTTACGCATCTTATGATTCCAACTAAAAAACGCTCAGGACGCCACGAGCTGCCTCGAGGCCTGCGCGAATCAAAGGTAAACCAACCAGCCGCCAGGCACGGATGCTCGCACAATATAATATCTGATAGTACGATCTACACAAGTCTTACATGAGGGGCTTCCCCTCCCAAAATGCTCTCACGACCATCAGGCCAAACACCTGAGTTCTATCCGTGCAGGGCAAAAGACAGGAGCAACACGCAGTCACTCAGACAAACCCCCCAAGGCGTCCTCTGGGGCACCTCCCGAGCCGCCGCTAGTGTCGCTGGACTCGCCCTCGCTGCCTGCATCATCGCCAGCGGCACCGGGACCGTCCACCACACCACCTTCATCGGCAGCCACAAGCACGCCGTCGTTATCCGAAGCAAAGGCCTGCACAAGAGCGTCCACATTGTTTTCCACCCAGCTCGCCAGGTTGCCTCGGACGGCCTGAGGGACTGGGGCGATGACGGCATCAGAGTCGAAGTGGGGATCCATGTCCTGAAGATGCCTGAAGACATGGGAAAAAGCGCGCCCAAGCAGAGCACGGCTCCTCTCCTCCACCAACCTGTCGGCCCTGGCCGACTGAGCCTCCAGCTGCGTCACCACGGCAGTGAAGAACTGCAAGTTGCCAGCATAGTTGACCGTATGCGGCTCGCCGACGGCCTCCTCGCAGATGTTGCCCAAGGCTGCGTTGGCCCTCTCCCTGAGCGTAGCCAGCAGTCGGCGTTCTGGGAATGGGGGTCCCCAGACTTGCCTGCCTGCGGCCTGCGGCGTGGCTCAAATGGGGGCCCAGCGTGGCCCATCATCTTCAACACAAGGCTCAAGACCCTCGCGAGGGGCCAAGCCTCGCGAGGCGGACGACACGGCGCTTCCTCAAGAACGGCCTCCTTAGGCTGGCTCGCGAGGAGGCGGAGAGATCAAGGCGGGTACCTCATGAGGTGCCCATGACGCAAGCCATGAAGACCAAGGGTGCCAGGCGGGCGCCAGCCCGCGCAGCGTCTCCTTTTCCTCTTTGGTGCAAAGGGGGCAAGCGCAGGCGAGAGGATCAAGCAAAGGCACCCATTTCGGTGCAACGAGACCAAGACCAGTCCAACGGTGGGAAGGAGGTCACCATGGAGCCCAGGACGGCGTCACCACAGGGCCTTTGGCAGGCGAAGACCAACTTTAGTCAGGATAAGTGTACCAGATGTTCCCCTTCAAATTGGCCAATTGTTGGCGCCCTTCCCGCTCAATATTTGGGAAGAGGCCCAGGGCCTTTGCCTATAAATAGGATTAGCCACCCCTAGAGTAGAGGCATATTGGAATGAGCTAGGATCGAATCTAGCATCTAGAGAGAGAGAGAGAAGGGCGATCGAACTCCCCCTAGCAGTTCATCCCCTAGCCGAGAACAGACCCTCGCGAGGCTGTTCTTCCTTGTATTGCTCTTCCTCATCAGCCCAAGAGGCAATCCACCCAATACATTGGAGTAGGGTATTACACCACAATGGTGGCCCGAACCAGTATAAACCCTGTGTCTCTTTTGTTGTTCTTGCAGTAGTTTAGATCCTTGCGAGACGGAGAGGTAGAGGGCTCGATCTCCGTGCGCACCCCAGAGTTCGAACCTTAAGGGTCTGCCGGAACCCATGATCCGACATTTGGCGCGCCAGGTAGGGGTGCGCCGGAATCTGCCTTCCCATCGCTCCGTCTCCTGTTGCGTCGTCGTCACCATGTCCGGCGACCAGGCGGGCAACCAAGGCCCATGGGCGGCATGGCCCATCTGCGCGGAGCCTCCCGCTCCGGGCGACCCCGCGCCACAGGCAGCTCGCGTTCCGCAGGGCGTTGCGGGCCGCGGGCGACGCGGGCTAGCTTCTGCGACCCTCACACCGCGACAGGCGCGGTCGGCAGCGAGGGCATCCAATCACGCCGCAACTACGACACCGTACAGCCGCCGGGAACAGGCGAACTCGAGGGCCGCGC
Organism: Aegilops umbellulata; assembly: GCA_032464435.1. NCBI lineage: Eukaryota > Viridiplantae > Streptophyta > Magnoliopsida > Poales > Poaceae > Aegilops > Aegilops umbellulata. The sequence goes on from CP136055.1 coordinate 460,958,389, forward strand.
TCACAGTAGCACGGGAGCTGCTGCAGTGCAGGCTACTAGAGGGCGGCCGCGACGTGCTGCTGGAGCGGGTCGCCGAGCTCCTGGGCTTCGCCGCCTCGGGGGCTCACCCCTTCTGCATTCGGCTTCCGCCTCCAACTCAGGGCGACGCACGAGGAGGCCCCACGCGCCCCCGTGGGCCTCAGGACTACCTCGGCACCAGCGAGCCCGTTGGCGCTGGACTGGCGGTGGCGCTACCCTCGCCCCCGGCGCGAGAAGGAGAAGGGCTCAGCGCGGCCCACGGCGCGTGCGGGCAGCCGCGCTACCACCTCACGGTGGGCACGGCGAGCAACGCCGCGTGGCGCATGGGGCACTACAGTGCGGCGTTCGTGGCGGCGGCGCCGGAGGAATACGTGCCCCACATGATGGACCAAGGGCGCGCTCACGAGGGCGAACAGGGCTCACTCTTCAGCCCCAGCTGGGGGGACGAGACGCCAGAGGCCGAGCCCTTCCAGGAACCCCAGGACGGCTCCGTCGGTCACACTAGAGGCAACGACTATCGGGTAACGTTAATTCCTCAAGAGCAGGCATAGGCTAATCATGGGTCACAGGAGGTGCAGGTCGCCGCAACGAGCAGCTGCCCCGCTCCTGCGGCCTCCTACCCCTCGGGAGGAGGACGCAGGGGGCTGCAGGAAAGGGGCAGAGATCCTACATCACCACCGCGGCGTTCGGAGCAAGGCGTTCTTAGAAGATAGGCCCTCCGCTGGGGAGGCGCCTGAGGGCCTGCCCCTGGCGGAGGACCCGTGGTCGTCGGGGGAACCGCTGGCGACCGCTCTACCCCACCGGCGGCGTCCTGGTTTCCGGTCGTCGTTGGTGGCACTAGAGTGTGGCGCAAGGCGGGGCCCTCGTCAGGCGATATGAAGCAAGGCCGGTTCCTGTGAAGAAGGCCTAGTGCCTGTGAAGCTCGCCGCCCCGTGACACTCTCACGTAATAATGAGTGGGGCTGTACACGCCCCGGAGTCTCAGGGGTGCCGGCCTCAGGCCCTGGGGCTCCCTCCCACGCCCAGTGGACAACACTTAGCTCTGCGCTGGTGAGAAGATGTCGAAGACTAAATTAGGTGCCAGACGCGGCCTTTTTGTTTGCTTTCATTGCCTTCTTCCTTTGGTTGTAACCTTTTCCCCCGCTGGATTTAAGTCGAATTCAATTTTGAGCTTTGCGTGCGTTCGGGGAAGGGGTGCTTGGTCTTGTTTGAATCGTTTCTCGCGTTCTGGTCACCATCTCACCACAGCTGCCTCCCCTCGCGAGCCCCTCGCGAGCCGGGCTAGGCCTAGCTTGAGCACAGCCCAGACTGCCGCTGTCGCTCCCTCGCGAGGTGACCTTTGGTGCTTGCGGAGATCGTTTTCTCATGAAAGGCCCGGAGCCTGTGAAGAAGGCGAATGCCTGTGAAGACGTCCCGCTCGGGAGAAGGCCCGGAGCCTATGAAAAAGGCGAACGCCTGTGAAGACGTCCCGCTCGGGAGAAGGCCCAGAGCCTGTGAAGACGTCTCGCCCGGGAGAAGGCCCTGAGCCTGTGAAGAAGGCAAATGCCTGTGAAGACGTCTCGCTCGGGAGAAGGCCCGGAGCCTGTGAAGAAGGCGAACGCCTGTGAAGACGTACCCCTCGGGAGAAGGCCTGGAGCCTGTGAAGAAGGCAAACGCCTGTGAAGACGTCCCGCCCGGGAGAAGGCCCTGAGCCTGTGAAGAAGGCAAATGCCTGTGAAGACGTCTCGCTCGAGGAAAAGGCCCGGAGCCTGTGAAGAGGGCGAACGCCTGTGAAGACGTCTCGCTCGAGAAAGGGCCCAGAGCCTGCGAAGACGGCCCACGCACCCGGGACGTGAAGCCCTCTAGAAGGCAGCTCCGGAGCCAGCAAGGAACAAGGGCGAACCAACCTACCGTCGGACACGCGTACGATTTAATCATTGCAGATACATTAGATACGAGTTCATACATGAGGGGCTTCCCCTCCCAAAATGCTCTCACAACCGTCGGGACAAATGCCTGAGTTCTATCTATGCAGGTTAAAAAGACGAGGATAGTACATGGTCAATCTGACAAATCCCCCAATGCATCCTCGGAGGCGCCTCCCGAGCTATCGCTGGCGTCGCTGAACTCACCTTCGTTGTCTGCGCCCCCATCAGCGGCATTGGGGTCTTCCACCACACCACCTTCGTCGGCGCCCACGATCATGTCGTCATCATCCGAAGTGAAGGCCCGGACGAGAGCATCTATGTTGCTCTCCACCCATTCAGCCAGGTCACCTCGAACTGCTTGGGGAACTGGGGCGATGGCGGCGTCGAAGTCGAAGTGGGGATCCATCTTTCGAAGATGGCTGAAGACGCGGGAAAAGGCGCGCCCGAGCAGGGCGCGGCTCCTCTCCTCCACCAACTTATCGGCTTTGGCCGACCGTGCCTCCAGCTGTGTCACCACGGTGGTGAAGAACTGCAGGTTGCCGGCGTAGTTAATCGTGTGCGGCTCGCCCACGGCAGCCTCACAGATGTTGCCTAGGGCAATGTTGGCCCTCTCCCTGAGCTTGGTGAGCATGGGGCCATGCTCGTGCTCCAGGACTTGCCACTGGCGTATCTCGTCGGCATTCTGACGCTCGACGGCCACGGCCTCTTCCACACGTTGGCGCAGGCGGAGCACCTCGGCCTGGGAGGTGGCCAGCTCCTTCTGCGCTGCCCCAAGAGCGACCCGGGAGGCGTCCGCTCGTCGCGTCGCCTCATCCCGTTGGGCCCTCAAGGTGGCGGTTCTACCCTCAGCTTCGACTCGGATCATCCCCAGCTTCCCCTCGAACTCACGCTCGAGGCCTTGGCGCGCTATCGCCACCCGACGGCAAACCTCCTCCAGGACACGCGTTTCCCGCACGGCGACATCGTCTTCCGCCTGCGTCACTAGGCGCTCCCTCGTCTCCAGCTGCTTGTGCTCGTGAGCGCATTCGGCGGCCTCCAGCACCAACGCTTCCTCGTGCTTCCGAAGCTCAGCCGGGTCGCCAGAAGCCACCTCCATCGATGCACGGGCTGCCTCGCGCAGCTCCGCTTGCTCCTCCAACGAGCGACACCAGGCCAAGAGCTCCTGAGCCTGTTCTTCTGCTACTCCTCGCCGTCGGTCTGGTCCTCGGGCCTCCTCAATGGCCTGAGACCGAGCCGCCAGGGAAGCCTCCAGCGACGCCTTCGCTCCTTCGTCATCAAGGTCGCGCTGACGACGCGCGAGGGCAGCGGCGGCCTCCAGCTCGCGCCGCTCTGCGGCTAGGCGCAGGCCCTCGGCTTACAGGCGCGCGTCTTCCTCAGCGAGCTCCTGCCCAAGCAGGTCTACGGCGCCACTCGCCCTCCGAAGGAATTCGTGGCGACGGGCACGGCGCTCCCGAGCACGCTCAAGCACGTCTGCCACGCCATCATCCGCCCCAAGCGGGCGTCGAGGACCCCGGATCATCGCTCCGGCCCTGGGCAGGGGGCTGGGGGCTGGCGCCTTCATGACGGCCGTCCGCACCACGTCAGAAGCCCGACCTAAGTCCAACCTGACCTCAGGAGAAGGGCCCCGGAGGTGCCTCAGCCGGTCGCAGCCCGCGACCAGACGGGAAGCCCACGGCAGGCTGCCTATGTCGAGGGAAGGCCCGCGGAAGGAGATCGCGGGAATGGGAGAGTCGCCGCGCGCTATGCGGCGGTCCGCGCTATCACCTGCCCAAACCACCAGGGCAGTGCTGCTCGAGACACCCAGGGGTGGCGGAGGAGACAGAGTCAAGGAAGGCGTCGACTCGGCGGCTTCATCGAGCTCAGTAGGCAGAGGCCTGTAGAGCAAGGATCAGCGGATGCGGCAAACAGGATAAGGAACAGAAAAGGAGAAGCTTACTCATCGACAGCAAAGTACTTCCGGCGCTTCAGCAAGCGGCAAGGGAAGTCGTCGCCCAGGGCCTCCCTTTTTCTCCGGAGGGCCTCAAAGTCCACACGGAAACGGCCCAGGAGGGATGCACAGGAATCAGCCTGCGAAGAGGACGAAGCGCCAAGGCCACTTGCATCGAGGGCGCATGCCTGATACGCACGGGCAGTTGCCTCGTCAGAGACCACGGCCGGGGGCTCAGGAGCCTCGGCCTCAAGCATTGGAGGCGGCAGCGCCTCACCCGTGGCCTCGGCAGCGCGGACCTCGTGAGCTGCCCCATCAAGAGCATCGCCAGGTGCGGTCACATCGTCCGCGGCTCCCTCGACCCCCGCTGTCTCCTGCCTCCCTGCGCCACCACTCGAGGAGGATTCACCCAGGCCGACCGGAAGGGAAATCACCACCACAGGGTTCTCGCGAGGCCCCTGGAGGCCGACAGGGCGTAGCCCCCACTCGTCGAAAGGGGGCATCTGCCTCACGAAGTCATCCCTGTTGTGGCAGAGGTACAACAAGGCCCCCCCTGCCGGACATCCCCGGGGTTGGGATCGTCTGTCAGGACCAAGAGCACCTTCCTCAGCACCTCGGGCGTCAGGTCTTCTCCCTAAAGCCTCATGCGGTCACCATGCCCGCTGAAGGCCCACATTCGACATGAATGGCGTTGGAGAGGGGCAATGCGGCGCAATAGGAACTCCTTCACCACTTTGGGCGCCGTTACGCCAAGCTTTTTCAGGGACATGAAGCGATGCCAGACGAAGGCGAGCCGAGGACTTACGAGCGTGTCCTGGCCCCAGCCCGAATTAGGCACAGCAGGTGATGTCGGCTTCACGAGCCGGGGGCTGGGTACCCCAACATCAATGTACAACCACCGCTCGCGGAACCCGGCTGAAGGAAGAGGGAGGTTGAAGTCGATACCAGAGGCTGTGGTCTCGGGCGAAGCTACGAAGCTCACGCATGCCGAGCATTGCGTGGGGTCGGCAAGATGCAAGGAGAAGAAGTGGCGCAGCAGGGCAACAGAAGGAGGGATGCCCACCATCGCCTCACAAACAAAAGCGAAGACTGAAAGGAGAGCAATGGACTCAGGACCTAGATGCATCATGTGGATCTGATAATGATCGAGGATGGCGTTGAAGAAATCGGAGAAGGGAGGCACCAAACCCGCCCACAAGGCGTCGGCAAAGTAATGGACCTCGGTGATTATCATATCAGTGGGGAGGTGACACGTAGGCCACGCCGTCGTCCTCCCACACTCGTTGAAGGCGGTGGCCAGAGCCGGACTGAGCTTGCCCAGGCATTCCAGGTTGAGTATGATTGAGCGGCCGACAGCAGGCGCCACCGGCGGCAGCGGGCGAGATGGAGCCGTAGGCTTCTTCCCCTTCCCTTTCTTTGGAGCCATGGCGGCGGGCGGAAGAGAGGAGATGCGAGATGGGATTGGAAGCAAGGGTCGGAGTTCGGAGGGAGGAAGAGCAGGAGACGGTCAAGCAACAGGGAAAAGGGCGGCTGTGTACAACTGTGGGGCAACCTAGCGCGGCGCAGAATAAGGGAGCGTGGGTAAACAGTGCCGCCCACGTCCAATCAACCGCCATGCGGCGCCCGAGGCCACAGGCTGTTAGGGCCCGCGACACTTCGCCCTTGCCCTTTCACCTCTCGGCACGGCCAAGTCCATGCGCGCCTCGGGCCCGGGGGCTACTGTCGGCGTTCTGGGAACGGGGGTCCCCAGACTTGCCTGCCTGCGGCCTGCGGCGTGGCTCAAATGGGGCCCCAGCGTGGCCCATCATCTTCAACACAAGGCTCAAGACCCTCGCGAGGCGGACGACACGGTGCTTCCTCAAGCACGGCCTCCTTAGGCTGGCTCGCGAGGAGGTGGAGAGATCAAGGCGGGTACCTCACGAGGTGCCCATGACGCAAGCCATGACAACCAAGGGTGCCAGGCGGGCGCCAGCCCGCGCAGCGTCTCCTTTTCCTCTTTGGTGCAAAGGGGGCAAGCGCAGGCGAGAGGATCAAGCAAAGGCACCCATTTCGGTGCAACGAGACCAAGACCAGTCCAACGGTGGGAAGGAGGTCACCATGGAGCCTAGGACAGCGTCACCACAGGGCCTTTGGCAGGCGAAGACCAACTTTAGTCAGGATAAGTGTACCAGATGTTCCCCTTCAAATTGGCCAATTTTTGGCGCCCTTCCCGCTCAATATTTGGGAAGAGGCCCAGGGCCTTTTCCTATAAATAGGATTAGCCACCCCCAGAGTAGAGGCAGATTGGAATGAGCTAGGATCGAATCTAGCATCTAGAGAGAGAGAGAGAAGGGCGATCGAACTCCCCCTAGCAGTTCATCCCCTAGCCGAGAACAGACCCTCGCGAGGCTGTTCTTCCTTGTATTGTTCTTCCTCATCAGCCCAAGAGGCAATCCACCCACCACACTGGAGTAGGGTATTACACCACAATGGTGGCCCGAACCAGTATAAACCCTGTGTCTCTTGTGTTGTTCTTGCAGTAGTTTAGATCCTTGCGAGACGGAGAGGTAGAGGGCTCGATCTCCACACGCACCCCAGAGTTCGAACCTTAAGGGTCTGCCGGAACCCGTGATCCGACACCAGCATGGGGCCGTGCACGTGCTCCAGGACCTGCCGTTAGCGTATCTCATCGGCGTTCTGACGCTTGACAGCCTCGGCCTCTTCCACCTGCTGACGAAGGTGGAGCACCTCAGCCTGGAGGGCAGCCGACTCCTTTTGCACTGCCTTAAGGGCGGCCCGGGAAGCGTCGGCTCGCCGCGTCGCTTCGTCTCGTTGGGCCCTCAGGGTTGCGGTTCTCCCCTCAGCTTCAACCCGGATCAACTCCAGCTTCCTCTCAAACTCACGCTCGAGGCCTTGGCGCGCTGTTGCCACCCGGCGCCCGACCTCCTCCAAGACATGCGCCTCCCGAGCAGCTACTTCATCTTCAGCCTGCGCCACCAGGCGCTCCCTCGTCTCCAGCCGCTCGTACTCACGGGTACGTTCGGCGGCCTCCAGCGTCAGCGCCTCTTCACATCTCTGGAGCCCAGCTGGGTCGCGAGAGGCCACCCTCATCGACGCAAGGGCCACCTCGCGCAGTTCCACTTGCTCCTCCAGCGAGTGGCATCGGGCCAGGAGCTCCCGAGCCCGCTCCTCCGCCGCCTCTCACTGTCGGTCGACCCCCAGGGCCTCTTCAGCGGCCTGGGATCGGGCCACCCGGGAGGCCTCCAGTGACGCCTTCACTTCTTCGTCTTCGAGGTCGCGCTGGCGGCGCACGAGGGCAACAACAGCCTCCAGCTCGCGCCTCTCCGCGGCCAGGCGCAGGCCTTCGGCCTCCAGGAGCGCGTCTTCGTCAGCGAGCTCCTCCCCAAGCAGGTCCACCGCGTCGCTCGCCCTTCGAAGGAATCCGCGGCGGCGAGCGCGGCGCTCCCGAGCACGCTCGAGCACGTCTCCCACGCCCTCGTCTGCCCCAGGCAAGCGCCTGGGGGCACGGGTCATCACTCCCTTTCCTGGCAGGGGGCTGGGGGCTGGCGCCCCCACAACGGCCGGGCGCGCCGCGCCGGAAGTTCGGACTGGGGCCGGCACATCGCCAGGTGAAGGGCGCGGGGGGCGCCTCAGCCAGTCGCAGCCCGCGGCCGGATGAGAAGCCCACGGCAGGCTGGCCGCGCCAAGAGAGGGCCCACGAAGGAAGATCGCGGGGAGAGAAGGGCTGCGGGGCACCTCAGGACGGTCCGCCTCCTCGTTCGTCCTCACCACAAGAGTCGTGCTGCTCGGGATGTCCAGGGGCGGTGTGGGAGGTGGAGCCAAAGGAGGCGGCACCTCAACGGCCTCCACCACCTCGTCAGGAAGGGGCCTGCAGAGCTAGAATCAGTAGATGCAACAAGGGGATCAGGAGCCGGAAAAGGAGGAGGCTTACTCGTCGGTGGCGAAGTACTTCCGGCGCTTCAGCAAGCGACAAGGGGAGTCATCACCTAGGGCCTCCCTTTTCTTCCGGAGGGCCTCGAAGTCCACACGAAAGCGGCCCAGTAGGAGGGCGTAAGGATCTACCCACGGCGGAGGCAAAGCAGCAGCGCTATCCGCGTCAGGGACGCCGGCCTGGCGCGTGCTGCCAGACACCTCGGCAGAAGACGCAGCCAGGGCCTCGGGAGCCACGGCCCCGGGCATCGGAGGCGGCTGCGCCACACCAATGGCCTCGGCAGCACGGGCCTCAGGAGCTGCCCCCTCAAGAGCGCCGACAGTTGCAGTCACCTCATCAGGAGCTTTCTTGGCCTCCGTTGTCTCCTGCCTCCCTGCTCCGCCACTTGAGGAGGATTCGCCTGAGCCGACCGGAAGGGCGGTCACCACCACAGGGTTCTCGCGAGGCCCTTGGAAGCCAGCAGGGCATAGCCCCCACTCGTCGAAAGAGGGCATCTACCTCAGGAAATCATCCCTGTTCCGACAGAGGTACAGTAGAGCCCCACCACGCTGGATGCTGCCCGGGTTGGGGTCGCCAGTCAGGACCAAGAGCACCGTCCTTTGTACTCCAGGCGTCAGGTCTTCCTCCGGAAGCCTCATATGATCACCATGCCCGCTGAAGGCCCACATCCGGCGAGAATGGCGCTGGAGAGGGGCAATGCGGTGCAACAGAAATTCCTTCACCACCTTGGGTGCCGTCACGCCAAGCGTTTTCAAGAACATAAAGCGGCGCCAGACGAAGGCGAGCCGGGGGCTCTCGAGCGTCTCCTGGCCCCAGCCAGAGTTGGGTGCAGCAGGCGAAGTTGGCTTCACCAGCAGGGGGCTGGGCACCTCGACATCGACGTACAACCACCACTCACGGAACCCAGCTGAAGGTGTGGGGAGCTTGAAGTCAATACCAGAAGCTGCAGTCTCAGGTGCAGCGACGAAGCTCACGCATGCCGAGCATTGGGCGGGATCGGCAAGACGCAGGGAGAAGAAGTGGCGCAGCAGGGCAATGGAAGGAGGGATGCCCATCAGCGCCTCACAGACAAATGCAAAAACTGAAAGGAGGGCGATGGATTCAGGGCCCAGATGCATCATGTGGATCAGGTAATGGGTGAGGACGGAGTTGAAGAAATCAGAGAAGGGGGGAACCAGGACCGCCCACAAGGCGTCAGCAAAATAATGAACCTCGGTGATTATCCTGTCGGAGGGGAGGTGAGACGTAGGCCAGGCCGTCGTCCTCCCACACTCGTTGAAGACAATGGCCAAGGCCGGGCTGAGCTTATCCAGGCACTCCAGACTGTGTATGATTGACTGGCCAACGACGGGGGACGCCGACGGGGGCGGATGAGATGGGAGCACAGGCTTCTTCCCTTTCTCTTTCTTCGTCGGAGCCATGGTGGAGGATGGGTGAGAAGAAATGTGAGATGGGATGAGAGGCAGGAATCGAAGTTCGAAGGAAGGAAGAACAGGGGACAATCGAGCAACAGGGAGAGGGGCGGCGGTGTACAACTGTGGGGCAACCTAGCGCGGCACAAAATAAGGGAGCGTGGGTAAACAGTGCCGCCCACGTCCAATCAACTGCCACACGGCGCCCGAGGCCGCAGGCTGTTAGGGCCCGCGGCGCTTCGCCCCTGCCCTTTCGCCTCTCGGCCCGGCCAAGTTTGGGCGCGCCTTGGGCCCGGGGGCTACTGTCGGCGTTCTGGGAATGGGGGTCCCCAGACTTTCCTGCCTGCGGCCTGCGGCGTGGCTCGAATGAAGGCCTAGTATGGCCCACCTTCATCAACACGAGACTCAAGACCCTCGCGAGGGGCCAAGCCTCGCGTTGAGGACGACACGGCGCTTCCTCAGGCGCGGCCTCATCAGGCTGGCTCACGAGGAGGCAGAGAGATCAAGGCGGGGTACCTCACGAGGTGCCCATGACGCAAGCCATGACGACCAAGGGCGCCAGGCGGGCGCCAGACCGCACAGTGTCCTCCCCTTTCCTCTTTGGTGCAAAGGGGGCAAGCGCAGGCGAGAGGATCAAGCAAAGGCATCCATTTCGGTGCAATGAGACCAAGACCAGTCCAACGGTGGGAATGAGCTCATCGTGGAGCCCAGAGCGGCGTCACCACAGGGCCTTTGGCAGGCGAAGACCAACTTTGGTCAGGATAAGTGTACTGTATGTTCCCCTTCGAATTGGCCAATTGTTGGCGCCCTTCCCACTCAATATTTGGGAAGAGGCCCAAGGCCTTTGCCTATAAATAGGACTAGCCACCCCCAGGGTAGAGGCATCTGGTATCCAGAATGCAACCAAGGAGAGAGAGAGAGAAGGGCGGCTGAACTTCCCTAGCAGTTCATCGTCCTAGCCAAGAACAGGCCCTCGCGAGGCTGTTCTCCTTTGTACTGATCATCATCATCATCCGCCCAAGAGGCAATCCATCCACCCACAAAACTAGAGTAGGGTATTACACCACAACGGTGGCCTGAACTAGTATAAACTATGTGTCTTTTGTGTTGTTCTCTTGGTAGTTTAGATCCTTGCGAGACGGAGGGGTGGTGGGCAGAATCTCCGCGCGCACCCCAGAGTTCGAACCTTAAGGGTCTGCCGGAACCCACGATCCGACAAGAATAACAATGAATCTATGGATGTGAATTTTGTTGGTAGGAATAATTTTGGTAACAACGCATATAGAGGGAATTTTAATCCTAGGCCATATCCTAGTAATCCTTCTAATAATTATGGAAATTCCTACAACAACTCTTATGGAAATTATAATAAGATGCCCTCTGAATTGGAGAATAGTGTTAAAGAGTTTATGAATTCACAAAAGAATTTTAATGCTTTGCTTGAAGAGAAATTGCTTAAAGTTGATGATTTGGCTAGGAACGTTGATAGAATTTCTCTTGAGGTTGATTCTTTAAAGCTTAGATCTATTCCTCCTATGCATGATATCAATGAGTCTCTCAAAGCTATGAGAATTTCCATTGATGAGTGCAAGGAACGAACCGCTAGGATGCGTGCTTCAAAAGATGCCTTTATTAAAGCGTGTTCTTCCAATACCTATGAAAATCAAGATGAAGATCTAAAAGTTATTGATGTGTCCCCTATCAAACCTTTGTTTTGTAATATGAATCTTGATGAAACTGAATTTGATCTTCCTTTACCTAGAAGGCGTTCCAAAAATTTGGAGTATTTAGATCTTTATGATGAAATTGATGAAAGTGGGATTGAAAGAAATAAAAATTTAGATGTTCCTAAATCCACTATATTGGATTTCAAGGAATTTAATTACGAAAGTTGCTCTTTGAATGATTGTATTTCCTTGTTGCAATCTGTGCTAAATTCTCCACATGCTTATAGTCAAAAGAAAGCCTTCATCGAACATATTGTTGATGCCTTGATGCAATTTTATGAAGAAAAACTTGAGTTGAAAGTTTGTATCCCTAGAAAACTCTATGATGAATGGGAGCCAACCATTAAAATTAAAATTAAAGATTATGAGTTTTATGCTTTGTGTGATTTGGGTGCTAGTGTCTCCACTATCCCCAAAACTTTGTGTGATTTGCTAGATTTCCGCGATCTTGATGATTGCTCTTTAAACTTACATCTCGCGGATTCTACTATTAAGAAACCTATGGGAAGGATTAATGATGTTCTTACTGTTGCAAATAGGAATTATGTGCCCGTAGATTTCATTGTTCTTGATATAGATTGTAATCCTTCTTTCCCTATTATTCTTGGTAGACCTTTCCTTAGAACGGTTGGTGTGTTTATTCATATGAAGGAAGGGAATATTAGATTCCAATTACATTGAAAAAGGGCATTGAACACTTTCCAAGAAATAAAATAAATTTGCCATATGAAACCATCATGAGAGCCACTTATGGATTGCCTTCCAAAGATGGCAATACCTAGATCTATTCTCGCTTTTATGCCTAGCTAGGGGCGTTAAACGATAGCGCTTGTTGGGAGGCAACCCAATTTTATTTTTAGTTTTTTTGTGCTTTTTCTTCTGTTAGGGAATAAATAACCCATATACCTTCTGTTTGGATGTGGTTTTGTGTTTTAATTAGTGCCAAGCTAGACCTATTGGATCTTCTTGGATGATAGTTATTTGATCTTGCTGTAATTTCCAGAAACTTTGCGTTCAGTGCCCGAATTATTAAAAATCATCAGAACGTGACAAAATACTGATTCCAATTGCTGTTGATCAACAAACAAATTGTCTAGGTATTCTAATTTTGGTAGATTTGTTGGAGTTCCAGAAGTTTGCGTTAGTTACATATTACTACAGACTGTTCTGTTTTTGATAGATTCTGTTTTTCGTGTGTTGTTTGCTTATTTTGATGAATCTATGGCTAGTATTAGAGGGTATGATCCATAGAGAACTTGGAATACAGTAGGTTTAACACCAATATAAATAAAGAATGAGTTCATTACAGTACCTTGAAGTAGTCTTTTGTTTTCTTTCTCTAACGGAGCTCACGAGATTTCTATTGAGTTTTGTGTTGTGAAGTTTTCAAGTTTTGGGTGAGTTCTTTTGATGGATTATGGAACAAGGAGTGGCAAGAGCCTAAGCTTAGGGATTCCCATGGCACCCCAAAGATAATCCAAGGGCACCAAAAAGTCAAAGCTTGGGGATGCCCCGGAAGGCATCCCCTCTTTCGTCCACTTCCATCGGTAATTTACTTGGAGCTATATTTTTATTCACCAACATGATATGTGTTTTGCTTGGAGCGTCTTGTATTATTTGTGTATTTTTTTGTTAGTGTGCCACAATCATCCTTGCTGTACACACCTTTTGAGAGAGTCATCTATGAATTAAAATTTTTAGAATACTCTTTGTGCTTCACTTATATCTTTTGAGCGTTATAATTTTGCTTTATGTGCTTCACTTAGATCTTTTAGAGCACGGTAGTTGTTCATTTTAAAGAAACTATTGATCTCTCATGCTTCACTTAAATTATTTTGAGAGTCGTAATAACATGGTAAATTGCTCAATATTAATATGCTTGGTATTCATGATTTGTGAAATTTTCTTTTGAGTGTGTTGAATACTAAGTAAAGATTGAAGCATGATAATTGTTTTGAGATATGGAGGTGATAATATTAGAGTCATGCTAGTGGAAGTAGTTGTGAATTTAAAGAATACTTGCATTGAAGTTTGTGATTCCCGTAGCATGCACGTATGGTGAACCGTTATGTAACAAAGTCGGAGCATGAAGTGTTTATTGATTGTCCTCCTTATGAGTGGCGGTCGGGGATGAGCGATGGTCTTTTCCTAGCAATCCATCCCCCTAGGAGCATGCCTGTAATACTTTGCTTTGATAACTTCTAAATTTTTGCAATAAGTATATGAGTTCTTTATGACTAATGTTGAGTCCATGGATTATATGCACTTTTTCCCATCCTTCCAAAATTGCTAGCCTCTCTAATACCGCACACTTTCCGGCGGTATCATACACCCACCATATATCTTCCTCAAAACAGCCACCATACCTACCTATCATGGCATTTCCATAGCCATTCCGAGATATATTGCCATGCAACTTTCCACCGTTCCATTTATAATGACACGCTCCATCATTGTCATATTGCTAGCATGATCATATAGTTGACATCGTATTTGTGGCAAAGCCACCATTCATAATTCTTTCATACATGTCACTCTTGATTTATTGCATATCCCGGTACCCTGCCGGAGGCATTCATATAGAGTCATATCTTGTTCTAAGTATCGAGTTGTAATTGTTGAGTTGTAAGAAAAATAAAAGTGTGATGATCGTCATTTTTAGAGCATTGTACCAAGTGAGGAAAGAATGATGGAGACCATGATTCCCCCACAAGTCGGGATGAGACTCCGGATGAAAAAAAGGGGCCATAAAAAAAGAGAAAAGGCCTAAATAAAAAATATGAGAGAAAAAGAGAGAAGGGGCAATGCTACTATCCTTTTACCACACTTGTGCTTCAAAGTAGCACCAAGATCTTCATGATAGAGAGTCTCCTATGTTGTCACTTTCATATACTAGTGGGATTTTTTCATTATAGAACTTGGCTTGTATATTCCAATGATGGGCTTCCTCAAAATGCCCTAGGTCTTTGTGAGCAAGCGAGTTGGATGCACACCCACTTAGTTTCTTTTGTTGAGCTTTCACATACTTATAGCTCTAGTGCATCAGTTCCATGGCAATTCCTACTCACTCACATTGATATCTATTTATGAGCATCTCCATAGCCCGTTGATATGCCTAGTTGATGTGAGACTATCTTCCCCTCCTTTTGTCTTCTCCACAACCACCGTTCTATTCCACATATAGTGCTATATCCATGGCTCACGCTCATGTATTGCGTGAAGATTGAAAAAGTTTTGAAAATGTTAAAGTATGAAACAATTGCTTGGCTTGTCATCGGGGTTGTGCATGATTTAAATACTTTGTGTGGTGAAGATGGAGCATAGCCAGACTATATGAATTTGTAGGGATAACTTTCTTTGGCCATGTTATTTTCAGAAGACATAATTGCTTTATTAGTATGCTTGAAGTGTTATTATTTTTATGTCAATATGAACTTTTGTCTTGAATCTTTCTAATCTGAATATTCATACCACAATTAAGAAATTTTGCATTGAAATTATGCCAAGTTGCACTCCGCATCAAAAATTCTCTTTTTATCATTTACCTACTCGAGGACAAGCAAGAATTAAGCTTGGGGATGCCTGATACGTCTCCAACGTATCTATAATTTTTTATTGCTCCATGCTATATTATCTACTGTTTTGGACTATATTGGACTTTATTTTCCACTTTTATATTATTTTTGGGACTAACCTATTAACCGGAGGCCCAGCCCGGAATAGTTGTTTTTTGCCTATTTCAGTGTTACGAAGAAACAGAATATCAAACGGAGTCCAAACAGAAAAATCCTTTTTGGACCGTGATTTTCTTCCCGATTATGACACAGGACACTTGGACCTACTCCAAGAAGTACCGGAGGCGGTCACGAGGGTGGGGGGGCGTGCCCCCTACAGGGCGCGCCTCCCTGCCTCATGGGCCCCTCGGTGCTCCATCGACGTACTCCTTCCTCTTATATATACCCACGTACCCCCAAACGACCAGAACAGGAGCCAAAAACCTAATTCCACCGTCGTAACTTTCTGTATCCATGAGATCCCATCTTGGGGCATGTTCCGGAGCTCTGTCAGAGAGGGCCGTCATCATGGAGGGCTTCTACATCATCATAGCCTCTCCGATGAAGTCTGAGTAGTTTACCTCAGACCTTCGGGTCCATAGTTATTAGCTAGATGGCTTCTTCTCTCCTTTTGGATCTCAATACAATGTTCTCCCCCTCTCTTGTGGAGATCTATTTGATGTAATCTTCTTCTTTTGCGGTGTGTTTATTAAGACCGATGAATTGTGGGTTTATGATCAAGTCTATCTATGAACAATATTTGAATCTTCTCTGAATTCTTTTATGTATGATTGGTTATCTTTGCAAGTCTCTTCGAATTATCCGTTTGGTTTGGCCAACTAGATTGGTAGTTCTTGCCATGGGAAGAGTGCTTAGCTTTGGGTTCGATCTTGCGGTGTCCTTTCCCAGTGACAGAAGGGGCAGCAAGGCACGTATTGTATCGTTGCCATCGAGGATAACAAGATGGGTTTTATTTCATATTGCATGAATTTATCTCTCTACATCATGTCATCTTGCTTAAAGCGTTACTCTATTTTTAACTTAATACTCTAGATGCATGCTGATAGCGGTCAATGAGTGGAGTAATAGTAGTAGATGTAGAATCATTTCGATCTACTTGTCACGGACATGATGCCTATATAGATGATCATGCCTAGATATTCTCATAACTATGCTCAATTATGTCAATTGCTCAACAGTAATTTGTTCACCCACCGTAGAAAACTTATGCTCTTGAGAGAAGCCACTAGTGAAACCTATGGCCCCCGGGTCAATTCTCATCATATCAATCTCAATCACTTTAATCATGCTTTGTTTTTACTTTGTCTTTTACTTTTCACTTTGCATCTTTATATAAAAAATACCAAAAATATTATCTCTTTTAGATCTCACTCTCGTAAGAGACTGTGAAGGGATTGACAACCCCTAATCGCGTTGGTTGCGAGTTGCTATCGATTTGTGCAGGTACGAGGGACTTGAGTGTGGCCTCCTACTGGATTGATACCTTGGCTCTCAAAAACTGAGGGAAATACTTACGCTACTCTGCTGCATCATCCTCTCCTCTTCGGGTTGAAAGTGCGTTATATCGACTAGAGGGGGGGGTGAATAGATGATTTGTCTGAAATTCTTCACTGAGGAATTTCCTAGTGAGGAAATTCCATAGTGAAGAACTACTTGCAGCGGAATAAGTACTAAAAAGTAAACATAACAGAAGACAAGCATAGTCATCATGATGAAATGAAAACAAGCACAGAGTACAGAAAGCGTAGTCACATGATAACACAAGATGAAGACAAACAGACTGAAGAAATTGAACTGAGGAAATTGAGAAAGTCTTCAGCCAAAGTCTTCAAACACAGATATGGCAAGCACACAACACAATACTGAGGAAATTAAAGAGTTGAGGAAACATAACCAGTTGGCTTGGTGAAGACAATGATTTGGTAGACCAGTTCCAACTACTGTCTCAGTTGTACATCTGGTTGGAGCGGCTGAGTATTTAAACTCGAGGACACACAGTCCCGGACACCCAGTCCTGAGCACGCAGCTCGGAACACCAAGTCCTCACCGTATTCTCCTTGAATTAAGGTCACACAGACCTCGTCCAATCACTCGTGGTAAGTCTTAAGGTGACCTCCAAACCTTCACAGACTCGGTCACTCGGCGATCCACAATTCCTCTTGGATGCTCTAGACCATGACGCCTAACCGTCTGGAAGAAGCACAGTCTTCAAAGGTAACAAGCATCGAATCCACGCAGGATCAATCTCTTCAGTGATGCTCAATCACTTTGGGTTTGTAGGTGTTTGGGTTTGGGTTTTGGATTTTCCTCACTTGATGATTTTCGCTCAGAGTCCTCGGAGGATGGGATGCTCTCAAATGACAAGTGTCAGTTTCTCGCGGAGCGGCCAACCAGCTAGTGGTTGTAGGGGGCGGCTATTTATTGCCTAGGGAGCAGCCCGACATGATAAGACATAAATGCCCTTCAATGATATGACCGTTAGGTGGATAAGATATTTTGGGACAGCTGGCGCGTAGCACAGCAACGGTCAGAAATTTGAGGTACAAATTCCTCAGGGCTATCATGTTCCTCACGGTGTAGGCAATCCACACTGGCGAATTCGTAACTCCTCAGTCAGAACAAAGTCTTCAGTGACCAGAAGAACTGCGTCTTTGTTACTGAAGAAATTGACTGAACCGTATGAGACTTCCAATGGCTTCACTCGAAAGGATTGGTAGGTGTAGGATTTTGAGTTGAGCATCACATGGCAATTTTTCCTTAGTATTTCCTCGACCCCCTTTAACAGTACGGTGTTTCCTATGACTCAAGAAAGAGAAAATGAAACTACGAAAACAAAAGTCTTCACGCTTCATGTTCCTCAAATGAATACCAAGTCTTCAAGGTCACACCAATTTCTTCACTTTCAGTCTTCAGAAAGTCTTAAAAATACCAAAGTCTTCAGTCGAAGAACTTCATTTTTAGGGGTCGACTTTCTCTGTAAATATCAAACTCCTCATGGACTTATAGACCTGTGTACACTCATAAACACATTAGATCCTTAACTTATAAGTCTTCAATACACCAAAATCACTAAGGGGCACTAGATGCACTTACAATCTCCCCCTTTTTGGTGATTGATGACAACATAGGTTAAGTTTTCAACGGGGATAAACATATGAAGTGTAAATACTGATATTGAGGAATTTGATTGCAAGATATAGAAGAACTCCCCCCTAACGATGTGCATAGTGAGGAATTTGCTTTTGAAGCAATGCACACTTGAAGAGTAGAATCATGGAGATCTCCCCCTATATCTTGTAATTCATACACGCATTTGATATATAATATGAAGAATTTGAAATGCATGATGAAATATGGTGACTGATGTAGTTCAGCATGTGTGCAATAATATTAACGAGGAATAAGCATGCAGAATAACGTAGCAGAAGTATCAGACCACCATCGGGTTTAAGTTTACAACTCGATCCAATAAAAGTTTCAGAAGAACGAGAGTTGTAACTTAGCAAAAAAACACCCATATAATAGACCCACTTGAAGACTAACTCAGATTTCTCCCCCTTTGTCATCGAATGACCAAAAGGATCGAAACTGAGGACTAATGCCTCTGAAGATAATCAGGTTGATGAAGGAGCGCCAGCGTTGTCAGGGTCGGTTGTTGAAGTAGGGCCTGCCGCTTTGTTGTCCAAGTCTTCATGTTCATCAGTGTCACGCGATGAAGAATAGGAGTTGGCCACCAAAGAAGGAACCTTGACCTTCTTGAATTTCTTCGGAGGAGGTGCAGACCAGTCAAAGTCTTCCTTGAGACCCATTTTCTTCAGATCTTCAGTGTTGTAGACATGAGAGAGGACAGCCCAGGTGCGGTTGAGGGTTTCATGGAGGTAGTAGTGGTTTCATGGAGGGTTTCAGTGTTGAAGTCATGTTGTGAAGAATTGAACCAAACTGACGCTTGACCCATTTATGATTGCGATCAACCTTCTGATGAAGACTGAGGAGTAACTCACGATCAGTCATCACCCTAGGTGCTGTGGCTTGAGGATTTTGCTTGGCATTGTTGGCGGCAGAGTCATGTGTGGCAGAGTCATCATTGGTGGAGCAGGATGTAGCCTTGCGAAACTGACCATCCAATGGACGAATGCCTTCAGCTATCACAGCAGCGGCCTTGCCTGTGTCATCAGCTGAGGAAAATGTCCTTTTGAGGACTTCAATCGGAGGCAAGTAGCTGCAGTGGTTCAGAGTGTCAGCTTTGTAGTTGAGTGAAGACCTTGTCCCGATGAATCTCATAATCCATGGCGCATAAGGCTTCAGCTCAAATGGTGACATTGTAATATTGGCCAGAGTCCTCAGGAAGAAAATCATGGAAGTTGACGGGAACGCCATGAATGATATTGAAAAGCAGATTCTTGATGATGCCAACGACTTCTTCATCATTTGAGTCATGGCCTTTGATAGGACTCACTGTCTTTCTCAGAATGCGATAGACAGTCCGAGGCACACACAGTAATTTCTTGACGAGGAAATTGGTTTGAGGGGCCTACCCTGGCTTCAAAGGCTTCATCAAAACTTGCATGTAGTGATTTGAAAGCTCAGTTCACTATAGACACAACGTGCATCTTCAAGGGGAGGACTGAGTGGTAGGGCACGAAGCAATTCAGACGCTGGTGCCTTGTAATGAGTGTTCTCTGTCATCCAGTCCAGTACCCATGAATTCACATCTTCAGAGTCGCCTGTGATGTGCAACATTGCGTAGAACTGAAGAATGAGTTCTTCATTCCAGTCGCAGATGTCAGTACAGAAGTTGAGTAGCCCAACGTCATGAAGAACACTAATGACTGGCTCGAAGCATGGCAGAGACTCCATATCCACGTGAGGAATGCGTGCATGATTGAAGACTTTGTCTTTGTTGAACAGCACTGAGGAATAGAAGTTGGCTTGACTAGCAGTCCAGAAACGCCTCTTCCTTATGCGAGCAGAGTTATAAGGGTTGTAGTCAGTGAAGAATATGTGCTCCCCAAAGAAGTCTTCAGCCTTGAACTTTTGCTTCCTTGAGAACGGATCGTTTGGCTTTGGCAGAGGGGTGTTAGTGAGTTGCATCACAAACTCAGGAGTCACGAGCTCAGGTTCTTCAGGTTGAGGAATTTCTGGTTCCTCTTCAGGTGCTGTCTGTGTTGTCACATTCTCAGCAGCAGCAGTTTCTTCAGCACTAGCGGCTGGAATATCTTCATGCACAGATGCAGTGGGATGAGTTTCTTCAGAGCCCATTTGAATTATTGGTGCAGGAGACTGAGGAATTTGTTGTAGCGGGGTGAAGAGTGGAGAATTGGGGTGCTGACTTTCCCAAAAGTCGTCATTCATTACTAGCATTGTGCTTCCAATATACACGTCTTCGTCATCCAATTCTTCAACACCAGCCTCTTCAGCTCTGAACTGAGGCATTGGTGATGATACAACATGTGTTGAAGGGATTGCATCCACTTCAATTTCCTCATCAATCTGCTCTGACGAAGCAACAGATTGAGTTTCTTCATCAGATCCGCTTGGGATCTCATATTCTTCACCAAAAGGAACAAGGTCCTTTGATGGCATGGTGGAAATTGTAATAGCATCAACCGGATTTGTAAAAGAGCTGGTCATAGGCTTCATCTTCTTTGGAGCTGAACATTCTGAAGCACTTGATGCTTTCCTTTTCTTCACTGCATCTTGTTCTGCAGCCTTGGTCTTCTTCACATCTGATGCATATGGAAGGATAGGAGTTGGTGTAGGCGCAGGAGGAGCTGAGGAATCTGTTTGAATTTCCTCAGGCGCAACTGATGCAGTCACCCTGACTTCTTCAGCTTCTTCAGGCGCACCACTAGTGGATGCCCTGGCAATTTCTTCAGCGGCTGGAATGGAGTCATCAGCCTTGGAACTAGCATTTTCTTCAGCAGCTTGAAAATCATCAGCGGTGCTGGCATGTTCTTCAGTTGGCTGAGCAGAAGCTTCAGCCTGAGGAACTTGTTGCGATGGGGCTGCAACAGTCATGAACTTCTCAGTCAGTTTCACAAACCTGACTTTAGCTCCTTTCCAATCAGCATAATAAGCATCAAATTCATTGCTGAGGGTTTTGATGTTAGCCTGCATCTTGATGAGTTCTTCAGGTGTCATCTTGACAACATTTTTCTTCAGCAGTTTCTCTTTTCTGTACTGCGATTTCTTGATCTGTCTGGCCCTATCATACTTCCATTTTTCTTCTTGAATGAAAGTTGTCAAGACGTGACTTTGACCAGGAGTGAGGTTCATCTCCAGCACAGGCGTATTTGGATCTTTGTGCCATAGATCAATGAAATCCAGGATCAACCTTGGATCCAAAAGCATTGGCACATTGCTTCCTTTGGCACTAGCGGCCTTAGCTTGCCTATCTCTGATGATTTCGGCAAGTTCTTCTTCATCAGCCTCATCATCGTCAGAGGGCACTTGGAAAGCCACCTGATTTTTCTTCGGACTAGGGCGAGGACCTCATGCAGCAGTAGCCTTTTTCTTTAGCAGAGAGGGTCCAGCTGAGGAACTTGGTGCAGCTGAGGAACTTCCAGAGACACCAGAGGCAGTGGAGATGCCTGTAGTCCTTTGGCATGAGGCCAGATGTGCAGGTGCTGAGGACTTTGTCGGAACAGCTGAGGACTTTGGAGGAGGTGCTGAGGATTTTGAAGGAGCAGGAGCAGCTTGAGGAATTGGTCGTGAAGATTTTGAAGTGCGTGGCCGTGAGAGCACAACTGAGGAAGTTGGCCGTGAGGGCACTGTTGGTGAAGCACTTGGCTTACGAGCAGGCTTCTTAGGCATAGATTTCCTCGGCTTGACAACGGCCTCAATGGCAGCAGCAGGAGCAGAGTCTTCATTGAATTTCCTCACCACTTCTTTGGCTTGTCTTGCCAATTTGGCTTGGTGCTTTGCCCATTCTTCAGGAAAATCCTCACCGCGTTTGATGCTAGTGGGATATGCCTCTTGGCCAGGTGCCAATGGGGCTCTTGGGCATGGAGGATTTAGTGCGAATTTCTTTATATATTTTGGGGTTACATATCTGTATTCCTCCATTCGCGTGCCCATCTCCGTTCAATCCTCTGAATGCGCACCTTGCGCTGATTTTTGTTTTCTTTGCCAAACTTGGCCTCATCAGGTGTGTAGTATTCTTTGTAAATGTCCTTAGGTATTTCAGAAGCATTCATGACCTCAGGCCTCT
Source organism: Aegilops umbellulata (assembly GCA_032464435.1). Taxonomy (NCBI): domain Eukaryota; kingdom Viridiplantae; phylum Streptophyta; class Magnoliopsida; order Poales; family Poaceae; genus Aegilops; species Aegilops umbellulata. The sequence continues at coordinate 460,980,095 of CP136055.1, forward strand.
TTCCTCCTTTCTGTGGCTTCATACCATCTGCCATGTTCTTCAGCTGAGGAATTTGACCAATCGAATTCTCTGCAGAAGTATCCAATTTCTCTTCGAGGAACACTGCAAATGAGTTAAGTTGATGAGAACCTAGTGATTCAGCAGCGCACATGAGTACCTGTGAACAGATTATAGTTGCGAGGAATTTGGAGAGGTCATATGCGTTCTCAGAAGTTTTTTTTTAAAAATTTTGAGGAATTTGACCAGATGAGTCTTGAAGAATTTCACTAAGCGCTTTGTCTTAGGTTCCAGAGTTGTATAAATCGAAGATCCACACAATTGAGGAATCTTGAAGAAAATAAGGCTTAGAGAAATGAATCAAGAACAGATGACTTGTGAGGTGTTTTGTGTGTGAGGATTTGAAGAATAAAACACCTTTGAAGATTTTGTAGAAAACTTTCAAATCAAAGAGGGCAGTAAAAGTAACTTTTAATTACCCTGAATGAAGAACACGATGAACAGTGAGGTGAAACAGTGGAGTTCGTCGGTGTAGATCTTCCACGCCCTAACTTGGCGGAGGAAGACGTCTACGACGGCGGCGGAGGTGAAGATTTCCGCGGTCGGCGCGAGTACGACGGTGACGAAGTCGAGGCAGTGAAGCTCTTCCTCACCGCGACGATGGAGTAGCGGCGGCGCTAGGGTTTGGGAAGCTCGAGCGGGAGACAAAGATCGAGCGGAGTAAAGGAAGTGAGGAAGGGGTGAGGGGGTATTTATAGTGGCAGTGAAAAACTGCTCGCCCGAAGATTTGGGACGAACGTGCCCCTGACCCTTCTCCTTCGCATGACATGTGTCACCCACGTACTGTGAAGTGGAGATCGTGTTAGATCATGGGTGAATAGAATAATGCATCGTGGGATGCGGAACGGTTTGAGCGGCAAAACCGAAAATTTGGATAAGATTAGTTTTAACATTCCGTTCGCAATTTCTTCAGCTGACAAGGACACGGTGAAGATTTTGAACAAGTTTCAAATAGAACGCACATGAAGAATTTGTGAATAGATTGGATTGAGTATAGCATAGAGGGGGAAGGGTCCGATCACATTCACTTAGCAGAAAAACCAACTTGAAGAGATAGTCATAAGCGAATGCTGTGGAGGACATAAACTCATATATGTATATAGCGAATGAAGAAAAACTACGGAACAAGTGAAGATTTTGAAAAGTTGAAGAATTTGAAAAACTGAGGAAAAACTCAAATTGAAGATTTTCTGCTTTGGTGGTGGCGTGACCCACCGTATAATAAAGATGATTTCAGACACTGCGTACAATTGTCGTAGGGTTCTGAGAATCAAATTCTTCATTAATTTCTTCACACTTAGAGTGTTATTCTTCATTGATTTGAAGAAAAACGTTTCTTCATGTGTTGCACATCTAAGTCATCAATTTTGCATAAGTGTTAGGATGAGTGCCTTTTCAAAGTACATTCAAAGACTCTAAGATATTTAGCTCACACTGCAACTTGCTAAATCTCTTCTCATCCAAGGGATTTGTGAAAATATCGGCTAGCTGTTTTTCAGTCTTCACATGCTCAATAGAAATGTCGCCCTTCAACACATGATTGCGAAGAAAATGATGACGAATCTGAATGTGCTTTGTCTTCGAGTGCTGAACTGGGTTGTGAGCAATCTCGATGGCACTCTCATTGTCACAGAGGAGAGGCACATTCTTCATGTTGATGCCATAGTCCTTGAGTGTTTGCTTCATCCATAGCGGTTGAGCACAGCAAGAACCAACAGCAATGTACTCAGCTTCAGCAATAGACAATGATACACAGTTCTGTTTCTTCGAGGACCAACAGACCAAGGATCGTCCGAGGAAATGACATGTACTAGATGTTGACTTGCGGTCCACACGATCACCAGCATAGTCAGAGTCAGAATATCCAATGAGATCAAAATCCGAGCCCTTGGGATACCATAATCCTAGTGTTGGTGTGTGAGCTAGATATCGAAGAATATGCTTCACAGCCTTATGGTATGATTCCTTCGGTGCAGCTTGAAATCGGGCACACATACAAACACTAAGCATTATATCTGGCCTAGATGCACATAAGTACAATAAAGAGCCAATCATGGAGCGGTATACCTTATGATCGAAGTCAATACTATTTTCATCAGTGCATAGTTGACCATTTGTGGGCATAGGAATTTTGATTCCTTTGCAATCTTGCATGCCGAATTTCTTCAAGACATCATTGAGGTATTTCTCCTGAGATATGAATATGTTATTGCCCTGTTGACGAATTTGAAGACTTAAGAAGAATTTCAACTCTCCCATCATAGATATTTGATATTCTTCACTCATCATATAGGCAAATTCATCACTATAGTGTTGGTCAGTACAGCCAAAGATGATATCATCAACATATATTTGGCACACAAACAGTTCACCATCATAAGATTTAGTAAATAGAGTAGGATCAAGTGAACCGGGTGTGAAGCCGTTCTTCATGAAGAATTCCTTCAAACTATCATACCACGCCTGTGGGGCCTCCTTGAGGCCATAGAGGGCCTTATTGAGTCTGAAGACTTTGTCAGGATTCTTTGGATCTTCAAAACCTGGGGGTTGAGCAACATATACTTCTTCCTCAAGCTTACCATTGAGGAATGCACTTTTCACATCCATTTGATATAAGATGATATCATGATGGTTAGCATAAGCAAGTAATATGCGAATAGCCTCAAGTCTAGCAACAGGTGCAAAATTTTCATCGAAATCAATTCCTTCAACCTGTGTGTAGCCTTGAGCTACTAGTCGTGCCTTATTCCTCACCACAATGCCGTTTTCATCTTGCTTGTTGCGGTAGATCCATTTTGTGCCAATGATATTATGCTTGCGAGGATCTGGACGATTGACCAGTTCCCAGACGTTGTTGAGCTTGAACTGATGTAATTCTTCTTGCATGGCCTGAATCCACTCAGGCTCACGAAATGGTTCATCTACCATAGTGGGCTCTATGATAGAGACAAAAGCATAGTGCCCACAAAAGTTTGATAAGTGTGAATCTTTTGAGCGTGTGAGAGGACCTGGTGCTTTGATGTTATCAATGATCTTCTCCACTTGCACTTCTTTTGCAACGCGAGGGTGAGCTGGTTGTCGTTGAGGAATTTGATCAGCATTTTCTTCAGAATCAATTTCTTTGGCATTTTCCTCAGGTGCATCAGCTCGACGTTCCTCACGTTTAGGAATGAATTCTTCACCAGATTCTTTAGTAGGAATGACATCCTCAGTAGCCTTGAGCTTGATAGAATCCTCAGGTGCTGGTTCATCTATCACAGAAGGTAGGTGCTCTCTTTGCGAGCCATTAGTTTCATCGAACCGCACATCTACAGTTTCAACAATCTTGTGAAGAACATTGTTGAAGACTCTGTAGGTGTGCGAGTCCTTTCCATAACCAAGCATAAAACCTTCATGTGCTTTCGGTGCAAATTTAGAGTTGTGATGAGGATCTCTAATCCAGCATTTAGCACCGAAGACTTTGAAATAACTCACATTGAGTTTCTTGTCAGTGAGGAGTTCATAGGCAGTCTTCTTGAAGAATTTGTGAAGATATACTCTATTGATGATGTGGCATGCAGTGTGAATTGCATCAACCCAGAAACGACGAGGTGTTTTGTACTCATCAACCATAGTGCGAGCCATATTAGCAAGAGTCCTGTTCTTGCGCTCCACGACGCCATTCTGTTGAGGAGTATAAGGAGCATATAACTCCTGAGTAATACCAAGTTGATCAAGATAATCATCGAGACCCGAATTCTTGAACTCAGTGCCATTGTCACTTCTGATGTGCTTGATCTTCACACCAAAGTTGGTTGAAGCCCTCGAGGAAAATCGTTTGAAGACTTCCTGCACTTCATGTTTGTAAGTAACAAGGTGTACCCATGTGTAACAAGAGTAATCATCAACAATAACAAAGCCATATTGAGATGCTTCATTTGAGACAGAAGAATAATGATTAGGACCAAAGAGATCCATGTGAAGCAATTCAAATGGGCGAGTAGTAGTCATGATGGTCTTAGCTGGATGCTTGGCCTTGGTCATCTTTCCAGCTTCACAGGAACCACATAAGTGATCCTTGAGGAATTTGACATTCTCAATGCCAATAACATGCTTCTTCTTTGCAAGCTTGTGCAAATTCCTCATGCCTGCATGACCAAGTCGTCGATGCCATAGCCATCCTTCTGAAGATTTTGCAAGTAGGCACACGGCTGGTTGTGAATCTGCAGAGAAATCAACAATATACAAGTCTCCTCTCCTAAAGCCTTCGAAGACTTTGGAATTGTCAGCTTCCATAATCACAACACAACGATACTTGCCAAAGACAACAACCATATCAAGATCACAAAGCATTGAGAGAGACATAAGGTTGTATCTTAAGGACTCAACAAGCATGACTTTTTCCATGTGTCGATCCTTTGTGATAGCTAGCTTACCTAAACCCAATACCTGACTTTTGCTTTTGTCAGCGAAGATGATATGCTTCAGATGTGATGATGATAAGGGAGCATCCATCAATAGATTCTTGTCACCAGTCATATGATTTGTACATCCACTATCGAGGACCCACTCAGTGGCTTTGGGTTGATCATCCTGCAGATGAATTAGTGCAACTTACGAACTCATATACTTCATCGGTGAAGAATATGATATCAAATTCATCAGATCAATTTCATCAAGCAGTAAGACAGATAAAACTGTAGGAGGACGTGTGAAATGAATATTCATTTCTTCATGATTAGCCTGCGTCCTTTCAGGCACGTTGTTAGGTCCCTAGCAATTTCTTCAGATGTTTGAGCACGTCTGGAGACCTGACCCTGCAGAAGAGATTAGTGAAGATTTTGCAAGTACGACACCCAGTAGAGACCTTGATCATACCTGTGGTCGACATAACTAAAACTCCAGGCGGTTAAACCAAAATCACACAGAACAAGGGAGTACCTTGCTCTGATACCAATTGAAAGTACGTTATATCGACTAGAGGGGGGTGAATAGGCGATTTTTATGAAATTCTTCACTGAGAATTTGCTAGTGAGGAAATTCCATAGTGAAGAACTACTTGCAGCGGAATAAGTACTCAGAAGTAAACATAACATAAGACAAGCATAGTCATCATGATGAAATGAAAACAAGCACAGAGTACAGAAAGCGTAGTCACAGGATAACAAAAGGTGAAGACAAACAGACTGAAGAAATTGAACTAAGGAAATTGAGAAAGTCTTCAGTAAAAGTCTTCAAACACAGATATGACAAGCACACAACACAATACTGAGGAAATGAAAGAGTTGAGGAAACATAACCAGTTGGCTTGGTGAAGACAATGATTTGGTAGACCAGTTCCAACTGTTGTCTCAGTTGTACATCTGGTTGGAGCGACTGAGTATTTAAACTCGAGGACACACAGTCCCGGACACCCAGTCCTGAGCACGCAGCTCGGGACACCAAGTCCTCACCGTATTCTCCTTGAACTAAGGTCACACAAACCTCGTCCAATCACTCGTGGTTAGTCTTCAGGTGACTTCCAAACCTTCACAAACTCGGTCACTCGGTGATCCACAATTCCTCTTGCATGCTCTAGACCATGACGCCTAACCCTTTGGAAGAAGCACAGTCTTCAAAGGTAACAAGCGTCGGATCCACGCAGGATCAATCTCACTACACCACAACACTGATGCAATGGCATGTAAACTGCCGTGAGAAAGCACTTCAAGCGGCACACTATCTGCCGGGACAATATTTCTCCCGGCAGATAGAACCGCCACGAGAACGGCTGCCGGGGATTACTTGTCCCGGCAGTTAAAATATTCCCGGCAGTCCTACTGCCCTAGTGCATTTATTTGCCGGCAATTTCGTTTCTCCCGGCGGATTAGCCAAGACACGTGGAATATCAGTTACTGGCAGTCAAACTGCCGGTAGAAAAGTGTTGACCCGGCAGTTATTTTGCCAGTATGTAGATTTCACTACCTAATTGTTCTGGGCATCCCCTATGTAATATCCATTTAATATGTTCAGTCAATCAGGACATATCACACGTACAATTTATATACTTCAATCAAAGTCGTATATGTCTCATGCACACACTTCAATCAAAATAATATCAGGCCTCATCCAGAACCTTAAAACGTCATTGGATAAACATAACCATAATATACATATAAGGAGGTTGTGCCACAAAAGGTACAGTGCAGATATGTTTTAAAATGTGCCACACAACCAACAAAAGTAAATAGTGCGACAAATGGAGAAGTACATGTTTCTGGGTGTGCCACACAACCAAAATGAGCAGAACGGCTTAACAACCAGCAAAATGAGTGGAGCAAGTGTGTCCAGGTTTCACAAAGTAAACAAGCATATTACATAAACACTCCACCAACTATTGTAGGTCTTCCAAATCTTCAGGAGCTTGAAAATCTTCCAAACCTTCATTTGACTTGTGTACCTTTGGGAAACCTGCAACAGATAGGATACTCAATAGGGTGCTCTTGTTTGAGAATTTAAATTAACATTGAAGTTGACATGCTACAGTTAAACTCAAGGAACATTTACAAAGACCTGGAGAGTAGTCATTCTTTGCATCTCAAGGAATAATATGACACATGTACAAAAGAATACACCATAGTACAAAGTGGCAATTTTTTGACAAACCAAACTATGCGCCTATGCCTCGTCTAGTATACAGGAACACTAATATTGCTCACGTGCAGCCAAGTATTATCGAACAAAGCATGAAGGAATCAATATTTCAGTAGCAAATTACCAAAACAATCTGATATAGTCACATCGTCACAGCAGTACAGGACAATAATACAATAGAACAATCACGTCAGAGATACTAATAACATCATGTTTGGATGGTAAACTATTCACAGGTTTCAAAAATTGGATGCATCTAACATGTTGTACACACTGAAGATCTTGATTAGCTAAACCAACCAAAGAACAACAGGAGGCTAGGAAAGCTACCCCTAATAAAGCATCAACTATGTCAACTGCCAAGAAAAATAAGAAAGAAAAGGCTGATGATTCTACAAGTATTGGGCTTGATAAAGGGAAGGCTGATGATTCTGCAAGTAATGGGCTCGATGCCATTCCAGAACAGGACATAAGCAACACGTATACCAAGTTAACATGCAATTGTTGGAAAGGGTAAATATAAACCTCACTCCAGAGGTAGAGGTAAACATGTATACCAAGTTATCGATTAAAGTGACCACTTATCAAGAATTGGCAGCATCTATCTATTATATTATTAAACCAAAATGAAGATTTTTCAACCTTAAGTTGTGAAAGAACATGCATACACAGGACATGCAGGAACAACATCCAATAAAAGTCTCCATCGGCCCAGTCACATAGATCAGGCAATTAACCATGCAACAAGTCAACATCACCCACATAGCAGCCAAGAGAAACATGTATATTACCTCCTCAGCCTGCTTGTGGTCGCATTCCTGCTTTTTCCATAGACTTGTCCACTTCCAACTGCATACATAGAAGCAAAGCTTTTTCAGCAATCAACCATCATAGTCATTGGTAAGTTTTTTTGACTATTTAGTCATTGGTAAGTTTAATCATAAGAAAATAAGAACAAAAGCTCACATGCTTATATGGCCACGCGATACATCGCCCTTGAACTTGACCCATGGTGGTCATGTTCCCAACACCACGAGGTAGTATAGCATCCCTTTTTATTACATAGTTCACGGCAACCTCACAATATTCAGAGCCAAGCTCCTGACCACCTACCACCTTTCTACAATCAATTGATAGAATGGTTGCTTTTGCCACTGGGATACTATGATCTCAATAAACATTGTACAAGATCACATCCTTTCCTTTCTGAGTAAGCATGAAAAAGAACTTAGATAAGCAAAAGTGTCTTTGTCTAAACAAGAAAGAGCAACAAAATATAAACAAAGTACCATCTGACCTGCTGGTTTTTTTGTGTGATTGCAACTTCCTTGCTTGTTGCCATCTTGTGGCGATGAAGTGCCACATCCTTACTTTGTTGTGTGAGCCCTGTTGCCTTCTTCTTTTGCAAAATGGTTGATTCCTTCTCTTGCAGCACCTCATGTAGAGCGGTACTAGAAAGTACAAAGTTTTTCTGAGTGGGTGCTGTTAACTTCTTTTGCAAGAGTGCTTCTTGAGCCTTCTTATGCAAAATGATTGCTTCTTTCTCTTGCCGCACCTCATGGCTGCGGGTGGCAGATTCTGCACTCTCTTCATGCTCATACTCCCCTTCATGTTCATACCCCCCTTCCTGTCCATATCCACCTCCATATCCTCCTTCATATCCATCTTTATGTCGATATCCACCTCCATGGCCACCTCCATATCCACCTTCATATCCATCTTCATGTCGATATCCACCTCCATGGCCACCTCCATATCCTCCTTCATATCCATCTTCATGTCGATATCCATATCCATATCCAGAGTGAGATAAGTCATAGTCTGGATTGAACTGAATATTTTGCTGCACATTTGATTGTAACAGTCTCCTCATTTGTTGAAGTTCATCCTTCAGAGTTGTAACTACTATTTGGAAATTATGCTCCATTTTATCTACACGCTCGACAAGAATTGCATTTGATTGTCGAGCTTCTTTTGCTTCTTCCTCGGCCATTTGAAGCTTCGTGGATTTTAGCTTTCTAGTACCCGGCATGCCCAAACCTGCAGCACTTGGTCCTAGACCTATACACCTCACATACCCATTTCTCTCCTTTCCCGCGACATGCGAGAAGCGGTCACCTTGCTTGATGCTTTTTTCTATAAGTTCTGGATGCTCATTTGACTTCTCTTCTATCTTTTTCTACAAGACAGAACATATGATCCATGAACACATCAGCAACATAGTGTCTACTAAAAACTAACAAGTACAAAGCCTAAAGATTGTTGCAACTCAAATACTTACAAACATATTTGCTGCAGCCACACTTGAAGGGGCACCAGTCTTCTTGCACGTGTGTGTTTCTATAAACAGTTCATGTCTCTGAGGGGGCTATCCATTCTTCTTATGCTACATTCATTTTCTTATAATTAGTTCATAACAATCAAGAAACGGTGCAAAATAGAGTTATGTAAGATCATTATATACCATTTCATGAGAAACACGGGCATGACTTTTGCTGCGTGATGTATGCAATAATTCCATCTCCATTTGATTTTTTCTTCCTTGCTCGCTACGTTGCTACAAATATTGATTCAATGAATTGTAAATTAGAGCAAAACTGCAGGAAACTACACATATATTTTCTTGCAGCGTACCATCCCTGCTTCAGTTTTCCAAAAAGCAACAAGCTCTTTCCAATCAGTTGGGCTAACTCTATTATCTGGGACAACTTGAAGTTCCTCATCGGTCATCTTCTCATCAAAATACAAAGTCTTCAACTCAGATTTGAAATCCCTCCATTTCTTTGCAGCGCTTCCCATTACCCAATCCTTCAGTTTGTCATCCACAACATAGTACATCTGCTTTCAAGCAAGTGTAAATGAAGAGTGTAAGGTGATGTATTAGATAAAGGGGAAAGTTATACTACAAGTCATCTAGAGATAAAGGGGCAAGTTATAGCAGAAATCATAGATTATAGATTATGCATTCTAGTGCGTTTTTTCCCCTTCTTCCCCTTCGTTTCTTGAAACAACTCATGGTCTAGACATGGAAAATAGTTAGTAGGCTATATATCATCATTTAACTAACATGGAAAATAGCTATGTACCTTCATGCTCTTCAATGTTATCACTTGGCATGTCATCAACATCTCTAGTCATTTGGGACCTAAGAACTCGAGTTACTTCAACAACAGGCTTTTCTACGGTGCTCTACACATAACGAAACAAGATATGTAAAACTGAAGTAATAGATGCAATAACCAAATAGAAACATGTTATATCACCTTCTTTATTTTAGTTTGGCGTTGACTGGCTTGGCCTCTAGAAACTTCATTAGCATCTGCAAATCTGAAAGACCCAAATCGTGCAAAATCCTCACTGTTTCTTGCTTTAAGATTCGCTAGCCTCTCTTCCTCTCGTGCTTCAGCATTGTCTTCGTCTCTTCCTTTTTCCATTTTTTCTTCCTGAAAAGAAATTTTATAGCACATTAGAATTGACACATTGGATATCAAGTACTCCCTCCATTCCTCAATATAGGGTGTATAGTTTTTGGCACGGAAATTAAAGAACGCATGTGGAGGGAAAATTTCACAACTTTTGGGAGAGATTACACCTGACTAATTGACATGAGAAAATAGAGGAGCTTGCCCTATATAAGGAAATGTAATCAGATCCCTTAAAAAATTATCCAAATGAGTGGTGCAACGCAATAAACCTTATATTCGGATTTTTTTCTCAAAAATCTATACGCCTTATATCAAGAAACGGAGGGAGTATATAACCTTGTAACTAAAATTTTTAAGGAAAAGGCACACACTTTGGTTGCTGAACTGCAGGAACAAGTGTTCCATCTATATCCATCCTACTACGAGGTATATTTCTAACATCAACACTAAGATCTACATTGGCATCCAGATCAGCAATTGACAAAGTAGGTGCATCATGGTGGTCAAAATCTTCATCTCCCACTTCAAACATATCATACAGGTCTCGTGGATGAGGAAAGCTTCTAACAGAATACCAATCTTTATCAAGCTTATCTTGCACATAGTACACTTGGGTTGCTTGAGATGCCAAAATGAAAGGTTCATCGGACTTGAGTAAATGCTTGAAGTTCACACGTGTGACACCAAGATGTCGACTTGAACCCACTTGTCTTGTGCACTGTTGTCAACCCAATCACATTTGAAAAGCACAATACTTCCTTTGTTGTTATAATTTAACTCAAGGATTTAAGTTATCACACCATAATATATTTTATTGCTGACCATAAGATTTTCATTATCTTCGCTTGTGGAAGACAAAATCTAAGATACAAGAGCAACCCCGCTGCTTTGGGTAGGTCTACCCTGATCATACGAATTTGTGTGGAAATTGTACCCATCTATGGTATAGCTATTACACTTCCTTGCAGCTAAGAAGGGCCCGTTAGCTAAAGTTTGAATCTCTTTAGAAATATCTTCACCACTCGCAATTAGTTGTGCCACATGGAGCTTAAACCACTCATGGAATTTCTCATGGCGAATGCGACTAATCTCTAAGTTATTCCCGTGGCTAATCGAAGTTAAATAGGCATCATACTTGCTGCAGGAGTTAAGTATGCAAATTCAGCAATATGACAAATATCGTTCATAGGCTCAAATGATAGAAATTCTTAGAAATAAAATACCTCAAATATGAATCTATGTTATCATAATTAAACAAAACATATCGATGTGCTTGCAGCCATGACTTGTGATCTAAGGTCACTATATGTTTTCCAGCCAAAAATCGACCCTTGTTGGTAAAAAATGGCATAGTAGATACATTGGTCTCAGGGGCGTCATTTCTGCATTTTCTGTTAAATCTAGTCTCACATCTATGTAAATAACGGGAGCAGAATGTAAGGCTCTCATCAAACACATAACCCTCTGCAATTGACCCCTCGGGGTGGCTCTTGGTACGAACAAACCCCTTTAGCTTCATATTATACCTATATAGTATATAGGTAACATATATCAGATTATTTTGAAGAGTAAGAAACCATATGATACCAAGAAAATAGGTTTATAGGGATGACCTTTCTACTGGGTACATGCTGCTGTACTTTACTGGGCCCCCTAGCCTCACTTGGGTTGGAAGATGAACCATCAAGTGAACCATAAGATAACAAAATGATGGCAGAAATATGGCCTCAAGAATGCTTAAGGTCTCAGCTATTTCTCCCTCTAGATTCTCCATGTCACTTATGCTAATGACACGAGAATATATTTGCTTGAAGAATCTGCTGACACGAACCAAGGCAACACTAACTTCCTTTGGCAATGTGTTCCGAAAAGCTAGCGGAAGCAATTGCTGCAAAAGAATGTGATTGTCATGGCTCTTCAGCCCAACGATCTTTTTCTGCTTCACAAGGACATTCTGGCGTATATCAGATCCACAACCATCAGGGAACCTAGATTCCTTACAAATTTCGCAAAATAGTTTCTTCTTTTCATTGTCCATTGCATAGGGTGCACCAGGCAAATCAAATTGTTCACCTACTGGGACAGGTTGGAGAGCTTTTCTTATTCCAAGATGCTCTAGATCTCTACGAGAGCTATAATTATCTTTTGATTTTCGATCCATGCATAGAAGTGTGTTAATTATATTTTCACATACGTTCTTTTCAATGTGCATTGCATCAAGATTATGAGGCTGCAGGAAGTCTTTCCAGTATCTCAACCTAAACCATATGGATTTTCTTTTCCGAACCATTGGTGGTTCGCCAACCTTGCGCTTCTTTGTGGTTGTTTTCCCGGAAGGGTCCTTTCCAAAAACATTCTTCATATTTTTAGTGAGGGCCAAAACTTCCTCTCCAGTAAGTGGTACAGGTGCTGTCCCTAATTCCACACCATCAAAGGATTCTTCATCAAATCTGTATTCATGGTTAGGATCAAGAAACCTTCGATGACCCATATAGCAAAATTTCTTGCCTTCTTTCAACCGAAGAGAGCAAGTATGTGAGCCACACAATGGACAACCAAATTCACCAGAGGTTACAATCCCGGATAGAGTGCATAAGCCTGGGAGGTCTGATGTAGTTGACAATACAGCAGCATGCAGATTGAAGGGTTTACCGGTGGAGGCGTCATAGGTTCTAACACCCTCCTCAAAAAGTGAGTTCAAATCATCAATAAGTGGTTCAAGAAAGACATCTATATCTCCCCCAGGTGACCTTGGACCAGGAATTAGCAAAGAGAGGATGAAATTATTGTTGGGGAACGTAGTAATTTCAAAAAAAATTCCTACGCACACGCAAGATCATGGTGATGCATAGCAACGAGAGGGGAGAGTGTTGTCTACGTACCCTCGTAGACCGAAGCGGAAGCGTTGACACAACGTAGAGGAAGTAGTCGTACGTTCTCCTCGCGATCCAACCGATCACAGCACCGTTACTCCGGCACCTCCGAGTTCTTGGCACACGTTCAGCTCGATGACGATCCCCGGGCTCCGATCCAGCAAAGCGTCGGGGAAGAGTTCCGTCAGCACGACGGCGTGGTGACGATCTTGATGTGTTACCGACGCAGGGCTTCGCCTAAGCACTGCAACGATATGATCGAGTTGGAATTTGGTGGAAGGGGGCACCGCACACGGCTAAGGAACGATCCGTAGATCAACTTGTGTGTCTATGGGGTGCCCCCTGCCCCCGTATATAAAGGAGCAAGGGAGGGGGTGGCCGGCCTAGGGTTTGGCGCGCCAGGGTGTGGAGTCCTACTAGGTTTCCAAGTCCTAGTAGGAGTCCACCAAGAGGGGAGGAAGGGAGAAGGAATAGGAGGAGAAGGAAAGGTGGCCGGCCCCCTTTTCCCTAGTCCAATTCGGACCAGAGGGAAGGGGGGGCGCAGCAGCCTTTTTCCTCTTCCCACTAAAGCCCATCAAGGCCCATTACTTCTTCCGTAATCCCGTAACTCCCCGATACTCCCGAAAATACCCGGATCACTCAGAACCTTTCCGATGTCCGAATATAGTCGTCCAATATATCGATCTTTACGTCTCGACCATTTCGAGACTTCTCGTCATGTCCCCGATCTCATCCGGGACTCCGAACTCCTTAGGTACATCAAAACTCATAAACTCATAATATAACTGTCATCGAAACCTTAAGCGTGCGGACCCTACGGTTCGAGAACAATGTAGACATGACCGAGACACGTCTCCGGTAAATAACCAATAGCGGGACCTGGATGCCCATATTGGCTCCTACATATTCTACGAAGATCTTTATCGGTCAGACCGCATAACAACATACGTTGTTCCCTTTGTCATCGGTATGTTACTTGCCCGAGATTCGATCGTCGGTATCCAATACCTAGTTCAATCTCGTTACCGGCAAGTCTCTTTACTCATTCTGTAATACATCATCTCGCAACTAACTCATTGGTTGCAATGCTTGCAAGGCTTATGTGATGTGCATTACCGAGAAGGCCCTGAGATACCTCTCCGACATTCGGAGTGACAAATCCTAATCTCGAAATATGCCAACCCAACAAATACTTTCGGAGACACCTGCAGAGCACCTTTATAATCACTCAGTTATGTTGTGACGTTTGGTAGCACACAAAGTGTTCCTACGGTAAACGGGAGTTGCATAATCTCATAGTTAAAGGAACATGTATAAGTCATGGATAAAAGCAATAACAACATACTAAACGATCGGGTGCTATGCTAATGGAATGGGTCATGTCAATCAGATCATTCAACTAATGATGTGATCTCGTTAATCAAATAACAACTCTTTGTTCATGGTTAGGAAACATAACCATCTTTGATTTATGAGCTAGTCAAGTAGAGGCATACTAGTGACACTCTGTTTGTCTATGTATTCACACATGTATTATGTTTCCGGTTAATACAATTCTAGCATGAATAATAAACTTTTATCATGATATGTAAGGAAATAAATAATCACTTTATTATTGCCTCTAGGGCATATTTCCTTCAGTCTCCCACTTGCACTAGAGTCAATAATCTAGTTCACATCGCCATGTGATTTATCAGCAATAGTTCACATCGATATGTGACCACCACCCAAAGGGTTTACTAGATTCAGTAATCTAGTTCACATCGCTATGTGATTAACACCCAAAGAGTACTACGGTGTGATCATGTTTTGCTTGTGAGAGAAGTTTAGTCAACGGGTCTGCCACATTCAGATCCGTTATGTATTTTGCAATTTTCTATGTCTACAATGCTCTGCACGGAGCTACTTTAGCTAATTGCTCCCACTTTCAATATGTATCTAGATTGAGACTTAGAGTCATCTAGATTAGTGTCAAAACTTGCATCGACGTAACCTTTTACGATGAACCTTTTTGTCACATCCATAATCGAGAAACATATCCTTATTCCACTAAGGATAATTTTGACCGCTTGTCCAGTGATCTACTCCTAGATCACTATTGTACTCCCTTGCCAAACTCAGTGGTAGGGTATGCAATAGATTTGGTACACAGCATGGCATACTTTATAGAACCTATGGCTGAGGCATAGGGAATGACTTTCATTCTCTTTCTATCTTCTGCCGTGGTCGGGCTTTGAGTCTTACTCAATTTCACACCTTGTAATACAGGCAAGAACTCTTTCTTTGACTGTTCCATTTTGAACTACTTCAAAATCTTTTCAAGGTATGTACTTATTGAAAAACTTATCAAGCGTCTTGATCTATCTCTATAGATCTTGATGCTCAATATGTAAGCAGCTTCACCGAGGTCCTTCTTCGAAAAACTCCTTTCAAATACTCCTTTATGCTTTACAGAATAATTCTACACTATTTCCGATCAACAATATGTCATTTACATATACTTATCAGAAATGTTGTAGTGCTCCCACTCACTTTCTTGTAAATACAGGCTTCACCGCAAGTCTGTATAAAACCATATGCTTTGATCAACTTATCAAAGCGTATATTCCAACTCCGAGATGCTTGCACCAGTCCATAGATGGATCGCTGGAGTTTGCATATTTTGTTAACACCTTTAGGATCGACAAAACTTTCTAGTTGCATCGTATACAACTCTTCTTTAGTAAATCCATTAAGGAATGCAGTTTTGTTTATCCATTTGCCAGATTTCATAAATGCGGCAATTGCTAACATGATTCAGACAGACTTAAGCATAGATACGAGTGAGAAACTCTTATCGTAGTCAACACCTTGAACTTGTCGAAAACCTTTTGCGACAATTCTAGCTTTGTAGATAGTAATAATACTATCAGCGTCCATCTTCCTCTTGAAGATCCATTTATTCTCAATTGCTTGCCGCTCATCGGGCAAGTCAACCAAAGTCCATACTTTGTTCCCATACATGGATCCCATCTCAGATTTCATGGCCTCAAACCATTTCGCGGAATCTGGGCTCATCATCGCTTCCTCATAGTTCGCAAGTTCATCATGGTCTAGTAACATGACTTTCAGAATAGGATTACCGTACCACTCTGGTGCGGATCTCACTCTGGTTTACTTACGAGATTCGGTAGTAACTTGATCTTGAAGTTATATGATCATCATCATTAGCTTCCTTACTAATTGGTGTAGTAGTCACAAGAACAGATTTCTGTGATGAACTACTTTCCAATAAGGGAGAAGGTACAATTACCTTATCAAGTTTTCTATTTTCCTCCCACTCACTTCTTTCAAGAGAAACTCCTTCTCTGGAAAGGATCCATTCTTAGCAACGAATGTCTTGCCGTTGGATCTGTGATAGAAGGTGTACCCAACTGACTCCTTGGGTATCCTATGAAGACATATTTCTCCGATTTGGGTTTGAGCTTATCATGTTGAAACTTTTTTCACATAAGCATCGCAACCCCAAACTTTAAGAAACGACAACTTTGGTTTCTTGCCAAACCATAGTTCATATTGTGTCGTCTCAACGGACTTAGATGGTGCCCTTTTTAACGTGAATGCAGCTGTCTTTAATGCATAACCCCAAAAACGATAGTGGTAGATCGGTAAGAGACATCATAGATTGTACTGTATCCAATAAAGTACGGTTATGACGTTCGGACGCACCATTATGCTGTGGTGTTCCAGGTGGCGTGAGTAGTGAAACTATTTCACATTCTTTTAACTGAAGACCAAACTCGTAACTCAAATATTCGTCTCCGCGATCAGATCGTAGAAACCTTATTTTCTTGTCACGATGATTTTCCACTTCACTCTAAAATTCTTTGAACTTTTCAAACGTTTCAGACTTATGTTTCATCAAGTAGATATACCCATATCTGCTCAAATCATCTGTGAAGGTTAGAAAATAATGATACTTGTCGCGAGCTTTAATATTCATCGGACCATATACATCAGTATGTATGATTTCCAACAAATCTGTTGCTTGCTCCATTGTTCCAGAGAACGGCGTTTTAGTCATCTTGCCCAAGAGGCATGGTTCGCAAGCATCAAGTGATTCATAATCAAGTGATTCCAAAATCCCATCAGCATGGAGTTTCTTCATGCGCTTTACACCAATATGACCTAAACGGCAGTGCCACAAATAGGTTGCACTATCATTATTAACTTCGCATCTTTTGGTTTCAATATTATGAATATGTGTATCACTACGATCGAGATCCAATGAACTATTTTCATTGGTGTGTATGACCATAGAAGGTTTTATTCATGTAAACAGAACAACAATTGTTCTCTAACTTAAATGAATAACTGTATTGCAATTAACATGATCAAATCATATTCATGATCAACGCAAACACCAAATAACATTTATTTAGTTTCAACACCAATCCCGAAAGTATAGGGAGTGTGTGATGATGATCATATCCATCTTGGAACCACTTCCAACACACATCGTCACCTTGCCCTTTAACTAGTCTTTGTTCATTCTGCAACTCCTGTTTCGAGTTACTAATCTTAGCAACTTGAACTAGTACCAAATACTGAGGGGTTGCTATGAACACTAGTAAAGTACACATCAATAACATGTATATCAAATATACTTATGTTCACTTTGCCATCCTTCTTATCCGCCAATCACTTGGGGTAGTTCCGCTTCCAGTGACCAGTCCCTTTGCAGTAGAAGCACTTAGTCTCAGGCTTAGGACCA
The DNA here is from genome assembly GCA_032464435.1 of Aegilops umbellulata. Lineage (NCBI taxonomy): Eukaryota > Viridiplantae > Streptophyta > Magnoliopsida > Poales > Poaceae > Aegilops > Aegilops umbellulata. Next base: position 460,997,815 of record CP136055.1, read on the forward strand.
GACTTGGGCTTTTTCACTTGAGCAGCAACTTGCTTGCCGTTCTTCTTGAAGTTCCCCTTCTTTCCTTTTGCCCTTTTCTTGAAACTAGTGATCTTGTCAACCATCAACACTTGATGTTTTTCTTTGATTTCTACCTTCGCCGATTTTAGCATCGCGAAGAGCTTGGGAATATTTTCCGTTATCCCTTGCATATTATAGTTCATCACAAAGTTCTACTAACTTGGTGATGGTTACTAGAGAATTCTGTCAATCACTATCTTATCTGTAAGATTAACTCCCACTTGATTCAAGTGATTGTAGTACCCAGACAATCTGAGCACATGCTCACTAGTTGAGCGATTCTCCTCCATCTTTTAGCTATAGAACTTGTTGGAGACTTCATATCTCTCAACTCGGGTATTTGCTTGAAATATTAACTTCAACTCCTGGAACATCTTGTATGGTCCATGACGTTCAAAACGTCTTTGAAGTCCCGATTCTTAAGCCGTTAAGCATGGTGCACTAAACTATTAAGTAGTCATCATATTGAGCTAGCAAAACGTTCATAACGTCTGCATCTGCTCCTGCAAAAGGTCCGTCACCTAGCGGTGCATCAAGGACAAAATTCTTCTGTGCAGCAATGAGGATAAACCTCAGATTACGGATCCAATCCGCATCATTGCTACTAACATTTTTCAACACAATTTTCTCTAGGAACATATCAAAATAAACACAGGGAAGCAACAATGCGAGCTATTGATCTACAACATAGATATGCTAATACTACCAGGACTAAGTTCATGATAAATTAAAGTTCAATTAATCATATTACTTAAGAACTCCCACTTAGATAGACATCCCTCTAATCTTCTAAGTGATCACGTGATCCAAATCAACTAAACCATAACCGATCATCACGTGAAATGGAGTAGCTTTCAATGGTGAACATCATTATGTTGATCATATCTACTATATGATTCACGCTCGACCTTTCGGTCTCCGTGTTCCGAGGTCATATCTTATATGCATAGATCGTCAAGTATAACCTGAGTATTCCGCGTGTGCAACTGTTTTGCACCCGTTGTATTTGAACGTAGAGCCTATCACACCCGATCATCACGTGGTGTCTCAGCACGAAGAACTTTTGCAACGGTGCATACTCAGGGAGAACACTTCTTGATAATTTAGTGAGAGATCATCTTATAATGCTACCGTCAATCAAAGCAAGATAAGATGCATAAAAGATAAACATCACATGCAATCAATATAAGTGATATGATATGGCCATCATCATCTCGTGCTTGTGATCTCCATCTTCGAAGCACCGTCATGATCACCATCGTCACTGGCGCGACACCTTGATCTCCATCGTAGCATCGTTGTCGTCTCGCCAATCTTATGCTTCCACGACTATCACTACCGCTTAGTAATAAAGTAAAGCATTACATCGCGATTGCATTGCATACAATAAAGCGACAACCATATGGCTCCTGCCAGTTGCCGATAACTCGGTTACAAAACATGATCATCTCATACAATAAAATTTAGCATCATGTCTTGACCATATCACATCACAACATGCCCTGCAAAAACAAGTTAGACGTCCTCTACTTTGTTGTTGCAAGTTTTACGTGGCTGCTACGGGCTTAAGCAAGAACTCATCTTACCTACGCATCAAAACCACAACGATAGTTTGTCAAATAGACTCCGTTTTAACCTTCTCAAGGACCGGGCGTAGCCACACTCGGTTCAACTAAAGTTGGAGAGACAGTCTTCCGCAAGCCATCTATGTGCAAAGCACGTCGAGGGAACCGGTCTCGCGTAAGCGTACGCGTAAGGTTGGTCCGGATCGTCTCGTCCAACAATACCGCCGAACCAAAGTATGACATGCTGGTAGGCAGTATGACTTGTATCGTCCACAACTCACTTGTGTTCTACTCGTGCAAATAACATCAAACCATAAAAACCTGGCTCGGATGCCACTGTTGGGGAACGTAGTAATTTCAAAAAAAATTCCTACGCACACGCAAGATCATGGTGATGCATAGCAACGAGAGGGGAGAGTGTTGTCTACGTACCCTCGTAGACCGAAGCGGAAGCGTTGACTCAACGTAGAGGAAGTAGTCGTACGTTCTCCTCGCGATCCAACCGATCACAGCACCGTTACTCCGGCACCTCCGAGTTCTTGGCACACGTTCAGCTCGATGACGATCCCCGGGCTCCGATCCAGCAAAGCGTCGGGGAAGAGTTCCGTCAGCACGACGGCGTGGTGACGATCTTGATGTGTTACCGGCGCAGGGCTTCGCCTAAGCACTGCAACGATATGATCGAGGTGGAATTTGGTGGAAGGGGGCACCGCACACGGCTAAGGAACGATCCGTAGATCAACTTGTGTGTCTATGGGGTGCCCCCTGCCCCCGTATATAAAGGAGCAAGGGAGGGGGTGGCCGGCCTAGGGTTTGGCGCGCCAGGGTGTGGAGTCCTACTAGGTTTCCAAGTCCTAGTAGGAGTCCACCAAGAGGGGAGGAAGGGAGAAGGAATAGGAGGAGAAGGAAAGGTGGCCGGCCCCCTTTTCCCTAGTCCAATTCGGACGAGAGGGAAGGGGGGCGCAGCAGCCTTTTTCCTCTTCCCACTAAAGCCCATCAAGGCCCATTACTTCTTCCGTAATCCCGTAACTCCCCGATACTCCCGAAAATACCCGGATCACTCAGAACCTTTCCGATGTCCGAATATAGTCGTCCAATATATCGATCTTTACGTCTCGACCATTTCGAGACTCCTCGTCATGTCCCCGATCTCATCCGGGACTCCGAACTCCTTAGGTACATCAAAACTCATAAACTCATAATATAACTGTCATCGAAACCTTAAGCGTGCGGACCCTACGGTTCGAGAACAATGTAGACATGACCGAGACACGTCTCCGGTCAATAACCAATAGCGGGACCTGGATGCCCATATTGGCTCCTACATATTCTACGAAGATGTTTATCGGTCAGACCGCATAACAACATACGTTGTTCCCTTTGTCATCGGTATGTTACTTGCCCGAGATTCGATCGTCGGTATCCAATACCTAGTTCAATCTCGTTACCGGCAAGTCTCTTTACTCGTTCCGTAATACATCATCTCGCAACTAACTCATTGGTTGCAATGCTTGCAAGGCTTATGTGATGTGCATTACCGAGAAGGCCCTGAGATACCTCTCCGACATTCGGAGTGACAAATCCTAATCTCGAAATATGCCAACCCAACAAATACTTTCGGAGACACCTACAGAGCACCTTTATAATCACTCAGTTACGTTGTGACGTTTGGTAGCACACAAAGTGTTCCTACGGTAAACGGGAGTTGCATAATCTCATAGTTAAAGGAACATGTATAAGTCATGGATAAAAGCAATAGCAACATACTAAACGATCGGGTGCTATGCTAATGGAATGGGTCATGTCAATCAGATCATTCAACTAATGATGTGATCTCGTTAATCAAATAACAACTCTTTGTTCATGGTTAGGAAACATAACCATCTTTGATTTATGAGCTAGTCAAGTAGAGGCATACTAGTGACACTCTGTTTGTCTATGTATTCACACATGTATTATGTTTCCGGTTAATACAATTCTAGCATGAATAATAAACTTTTATCATGATATGTAAGGAAATAAATAATCACTTTATTATTGCCTCTAGGGCATATTTCCTTCAATTATGCTGCTTCATGCACAACCAAGGAGGAAGATTCAACGGAATTACTACAACTGGCCAGATACTATAGGATAACTTCATTGTCCTAAATGGATTAAAACCATCAGATACTACAAGCAGCCTCATGTTGCGACTATCTTTAGCAAAATCTGGATATTTGCCATCAAAGTCCTTCCAAACAGGTGCATCCGCTATATGCCTTATTAGTCCATCTCTTGTACGTTCTTCAGCATGCCATCTGCAGTCCGCTGCACTCTTTGGGGACACAAAAAGGCGTTGTAGCCACTTCTTTATTGGAAAATAACGAAGAACCTTCCTTGGGACCTTGTGTACATGTTTCCCATCAAGACTATTCTTTTCAGATTTCCACCGGGAAGTTTTGCATGTAGGACAAATATCCTTATTTTCATGTTCCTTCCAGAACAAAATGCAATCATTCTCACATGCATGAATTTTTATATAACCAAGCTCAAGGCATTTTATCATCTTCTTAGCTTCATAATTTTTTTTGGGTAGCTTTGCTGTTGGAAAGGCCTCTTTTAGCAACTCTAGCAGTATGTCGAAACTTTTATCACTCCAACCTCCAAGAGATTTTGCATGGAGTAACCTAACAACGAAACGTAGCTTTGAGAAGGTTGTGCACCCTGGATAAAGCTCCTCCCTATCATCAGCTATGAATTGTCGGAAAGCATCTTCATCTTTCTTCTTTTTCTTCTCTAGAAAAGGGTCAACGCCCTCAGGCTCAGCATCCTGGTGACTTGGATCCTCCCCACTACTATCACTAAAATACCCATTTTGGTGTGCTATATCTTGAATCATTTTAAGCATCTCATCATAGTCGTCTAGGTCAATCTCCTATTGAAAATTATCAGGTTGAACCTCATCATGGTCACTCTCGGATGCAAGAGGTGATGATGCCTCCCCATGATATATCCATCTTTTGTATCCACTAATAAACCCATCGCATAACAAGTGCTCATAGACAACATTAGCTTCAAACCAACAATAGTTCAAGCAAATTCTACAAGGACATAGTATAGTGTTCCCTCTTGCTGAATGAGTAAAAGAAAAATCTATGAATTTCTCTACCCCGTCTATATATGCTTGTGTATTTCTAGCTTTATCCATCCAACACATGTCCATTCTTGACCAGTTTCACTAAAATTCCCTAACATGCGAGAAAGTACACTTCTATTAAGGAAAAAATCTAGTAACAAAATGCATATCATCAATATCTAGTACAGGCAACAAGAAATACAATACAAAGAAGAAATGCCATCACACAACAGAATATAATTAACTGAAACATGTCATTTTAGAAAATACAAATGCCAAAATAGCAGTAAGAATGCCATAATCTATATCATAAAAGCATAAGACATGTTCTGTACACATCTCGTATTTCGCAAAACACAAACAAAGATGGTACTACCTTGGGGCATTAACTAAACAAACAAAGAACTTAAATAACTAGCTTTCTTTCATCTCAAATTAAAGTGAACTCCAAAGCCCAACTAAACAACTTACTCAGGTGTCAACAAATCTAATTAAGGTATGCACTTGTTAGTCAGCAATGGTCCCTGTTCTTTGATCTGAAGGGCTACTAACAGTAGCAGTGTTCATTTTTAGACAAGCAAATAACCTTCAAACGTTTTTGGCTCATGGTTTTTTTTGTTATTAGACCAAAGCAATTAAAACTTGATTCTTTGTTCTAACTGACGGAATAGTTCAGTGCTACTACTTTTCAACATTATTTTGAGCACAAGCTTCAAAGGGCAGGAGGTGTTCTAGCCATCAGCAAGGAAGAACAAACAAATTCATTGGGTCAAACTAGCAATGTAGTCTTAGGGGCTTTGATCTCAAGATCCATAGCTGCACATTCAGAACAAAAGAAGGCACAAAAATTGTTATGAAACCTTACCAGCTGTCAAATGAAGTACAGTAGGCAGCGATGTGTCGATGTTTAGTAGGCAGAGCTGCTCACTGGAGAGGAGGGCCAACCCGCGGACTGCTGCTTCAGGGGCTTGTAGAGGAGGTGCCTGCTCGCTGGAGAGGAGGGCCAACGTGCGGTCTGCTGCTTTAGGGGCTTGTGGAGGAGCGGACCCGCGACTTGGTGCTCGCCTGCTTGGGAAGGAAACAGAGCTCGATCTAGAGTGCGGCGACGACGACAGTGGCTGACAGCGGCTTGGTGGCGGGCGGAAAAAGAGCTCGAGGAGGAAACAGAGTTCGGTCTAGTGGAGGGCGATGGATGGTTGGTGCGGCGGCGGTGGCGATGGTCGGTTGGGGGCGGCGGCAGTGGTTGGTTGGGAGCGCCGGCGCCGGCGATGGATCGATGGTTGGGGTCGGCGGCGGCTTGCGGTGGTGAGGGGTGGAGGAGCTGCGGTGGTGAGGGGTTACGCCGGCGGCGGGGGTGGGGGGGCTACACTAGAGAAGGTATGAGCAGAAGGCGGCCGTGCACCGGCGGTGAGCTAGGTTTTGGGGGCGGCGGCGGCGGCGCGCGGTCGATCTGGTGGAGGCGCAGGATTGGGGATTGATTTGGGGGAAGCGTTGCAGGTCTCTCTAGGTCACGGGAGGGCCGGCGCGTCTATTTCACAATGGGCCAAAATGTTCGTCAAGTCGCGCGCTTTTTTTTCCTCGCTGGCGCGCGCTAATTAACTAGGCCATTTTCCCGTTTCGCGCCAAAGACGGCCTCCGGCATGGGCCGGAAGACAGTGGGCCGTGATTTAGTTCTTCTGGCAGATTATGGGTCGTAAAGTATACCGACAGTGCACATGCCGTTGTTGATGAATTTGAAAACCTTCATGTGCTTTCGGTGCAAATTTAGAGTTGTGATGAGGATCTCTAATCCAGCATTTAGCACCGAAGACTTTGAAATAACTCACATTGGGTTTCTTGTCAGTGAGGAGTTCATAGGCAGTCTTCTTGAAAAAATTGTGAATATATACTCTGTTGATGATGTGGCATGCAGTGTCAATTGCATCAACCCAGAAACGATGAGGTGTTTTGTACTCATCAAGCATAGTGCGAGCCATATTAGCAAGAGTCCTGTTCTTGCGCTCCACGACGCCATTCTGTTGAGGAGTATAAGGAGCAGATAACTCATGAGTAATACCAAGTTGATCAAGATAATCATCGAGACCCGAATTCTTGAACTCAGTGCCATTGTCACTTCTGATGTGCTTGATCTTCACACCAAAGTTGGTTGAAGCCCTCGAGGAAAATCGTTTGAAGACTTCCTGCACTTCATGTTTGTAAGTAACAAGGTGTACCCATGTGTAACAAGAGTAATCATCAACAATAACAAAGCCATATTGAGATGCTTCATTTGAGACAGAAGAATAATGATTAGGACCAAAGAGATCCATGTGAAGCGATTCAAATGGGCGAGTAGTAGTCATGATGGTCTTAGCTGGATGCTTGGCCTTGGTCATCTTTCCAGCTTCACAGGAACCACATAAGTGATCCTTGAGGAATTTGACATTCTCAATGCCAATAACATGCTTCTTCTTTGCAAGCGTGTGCAAATTCCTCATGCCTGCATGACCAAGTCGTCGATGCCATAGCCATCCTTCTGAAGATTTTGCAAGTAGGCACACGGCTGGTTGTGAATCTGCAGAGAAATCAACAATATACAAGTCTCCTCTCCTAAAGCCTTCGAAGACTTTGGAATTGTCAGCTTCCATAATCACAACACAACGATACTTGCCAAAGACAACAACCATATCAAGATCACAAAGCATTGAGAGAGACATAAGGTTGTATCCTAAGGACTCAACAAGCATGACTTTTTCCATGTGTCGATCCTTTGTGATAGCTAGCTTACCTAAACCCAATACCTGACTTTTGCTTTTGTCAGCGAAGATGATATGCTTCAGATGTGATGATGATAAGGGAGCATCCATCAATAGATTCTTGTCACCAGTCATATGATTTGTACATCCACTATCGAGGACCCACTCAGTGGCTTTGGGTTGATCATCCTGCAGATGAATTAGTGCAACTTACGAACTCATATACTTCATCGGTGAAGAATATGATATCAAATTCATCAGATCAATTTCATCAAGCAGTAAGACAGATAAAACTGTAGGAGGACGTGTGAAATGAATATTCATT